>VZTH01006311.1:0-62451 GCA_013397815.1 Aleadryas rufinucha
GGTGAACTGAAACCACTACACACCACCCTTTCTGTCTTTTTCTACATAGTTAGTATCATTTTCATTCAAAAATATCTTACTTATAGTTGTACATTTCCCCAAATGAGATATAGCCATCACTTATGGTAAAATAAACAGTAGCTGCTCTAGAGAAGTTACCTGCTGAAAGGCACGCAGGCTAATGTACACATTCTTAGTTTAGTGTATATACATGGAAAGCAAGAAGAGAAGGTTTACACAGGGAGTTGGTTAAAATTTCTAGGGAAGCAGTGCATCTGAAGTAATACATGCAAAGATAAAAAAAAAGCTGGTTAGCTTAAACTGGGAACTTTTTGGTGCAGGGAAAAAATGGTGTGATTTGAAATGGAGTCATTCCTGTTGTAAAGGAACTGCCTCAGGGAGATATAATGGGAATTAAAAGGGAGAAGAGCTACATTCAAGTGCAGTATAGTGTCCCAGGGAATGTATACACAGCCTTACCCAAGCATGCAGTTAAGTACCTCTGTCTCCCCAAAGTGAAGACAGGTATTGATGGGACAGATGGAAGTTAAGAGGAGATCTCCGTGGAAATGGCACAGAAGCACCCATGCAGAGATCCATTGTTGCAGCAGCTGTTACTCCTGCAGCTGCTGTGATAAAAATAGAGAACGAGGAACAGATTTATGTACATTTCTGTTGCATAAATCTTAACATTCCCTGTTTGGTAACTTAAGCTCCAGAACTGGTTGGATCAGAAATGTGCCTACGTGGTGATCTCAGCACAGTTCACCCATAAATTGGAGGTTGGTGGAGGGTTATAAAAGCGGAGTCCTACAGAGTCACATAGTGGCAGCACTACAGCCCAGCGTAGACACTTGTCAAGCTAAGCCATGTTGGCACAGAGCAGCTGGAGCCATGTCCAGGCTGGCTGGGCTGGCTGGGAAGGTCTCACAGTCCCTCACAGGCAAGGACGGACAACCCAGTGTGTGACATGAGACAGAGCCTCTTCTGCAAGCACAAAAATTCAGCCCAGTTGGGGAAAATACAAATGTATTTAAATGGTGGAAATTATTTTTCTTGTTACACTTCTTTTTTTGAGAGACACAGAAAGAGAGAGACTATTTAAAGAGAGTATGGTTTTTAACTGGTGATAATAGCTCCCTGCTGATAAAAGCTATCTGTGGCATACTGAGCAGATGGCAAAAAGCAACAACAATCTGTTTCTCCTTATGTGTCCACCATAGCAGCTTAGAAAGCCGAAGCTTCTTGCACAGCTGAAATTTAAATAGATTTTTTCTTCTTTGTCCTTTTCTCCCCCTTCCTTTTCCCAATACACTGCACAATGAATTCCATCCTTCTAGTGAACTATACATCATTTCCAACCACATACAAATGAAATTAAAAGCTGAAGAAAGAACACAAAAAAAGAAGCCAAGTTATCATAAAAGAAAGAAAGGGGTTGGAAGAAGAAATTGTATGTACATTGAGTGGGCCTGCTGTTTCCTCAGTTTGGAAGTAGAGGAAGAACACAATGTACAATTTATTCCATAAATTGAATTATCTTCCCTCTTCTCACACCACAGTAACTGTAGATACACTGTGTAAACACATTGCAATCCACCAGCTCACTGAGATTCACTCAGCTCAGATTGCTGCAAAAAGTCTGATCTGGCATGATCAGCCATGCCAGAATCTCTCTAGCAATGGTTCCTGAACTACAGCTGTTTTGTTTGCAATACAGCAAGGAGTCCTCCAACAAATCTGCCACACAAGCACAACATACACTGTCAAGAAAATAAAATTTATGAAACTGAGTATAAGAAATAATTAAAAACTGGAAACATCATCTTGTTAAGCCCTTGGAAAAACATTGACATGAGGACAACACTATGTAAAACAAGTCCTTGGACTTCCTTAAGGCTCGTTTTCAAACTAAAAAATCCCAGTGAATAAAAACCCCAAGCCTGGATAGCAAAAAAAAGTGATGCAAATGAAGTGCTGTTCCTCTCTTTCCAGGGAATGGCCTCACTTTTATCAGCAGAAAGAAGCCTGTTCACTTACAGAAGCTCTGCAGGGAGAAGGAGGGAGTTTTTTGGCCTGCTTTCTAATACCTTACTACTTTGAAGAACGTTTTTAAGTATTTGAAATATGTCATGATAGTTATCTGAAAAAAGTTATGTGCATATCATGCAAGTCTGGTCTTTATAAAGTGATTCAGAGCACATCTCTTAACAGCAGGAAACTTTTTCATCTGCCCTAAATTTTACCACAGAAATATCCTATATCCCAGGCTTTTCAAGTTAGTACATACATACCGGAAAATAGGAAAATGCTGAGAAAGAGCACAAGGAAGGAAATAGTTCAAATGTTGGTTGATGTCTCAAAAAACTTTTCCAGGTGCTTGCTGTCAGCAGAATTTAATTTTGACACCCCAGTCATGAGGCAAGGGCTTGACTTAGGGAGTAGAGTACAGAGAGGAAGGATGGGGTAAGAAGAAGGGCCAGGCAAACCCTGAGGAGAAGGGGTCAGAATGCCCTCATTGCCCCATTGGCAGAACCATGTCTGCTCACCTACCCTTCTCTCTGGCTTGCACAAATCAAGATGCATGACAATGGCTCAGTGATGCAGGCAGCACTGCTGCCTCTAACAGCCTGCTTCCCCCACCCCTAGAGCCAGGTCCCACTTGGTTATACACAAGTAATATGATTCAAACTGGGAAGAACTTCAAGTGTGTAACTATATTTTCACTACAGCCTTAGGTATGAAAAGGTTTTCCCACAGTGGAGTAATAGCAACACCCTAATCCCAAACTGTAGAAGTGTTTCAGTGAACTGTGGCCTGCGGAAACAACCCAGTATTGCAGCGTAACTATACCAAGTAATAGCAACATGCAAAGTTAAACTCATCTACCAGATATTTAGACACCTAAAGCACTACTCATGCTTGACCTCTTTCACTTGTTTTCCTCTGCTGATGATAAACAGAGCTCAAAGTGACCTGCTGAGAGGTGGACATGCACCTGTGCATGTGTACAGATCACCAGACAAGTGTTTGCCCATTTGATGCCGATGCTGCAGCAGTCAACATAAACATAATTTGCCTGATCTAATGTTAAGTGCCAAACAATCCTCATGAAAAAACATACAGGTAGTGATTAAGCACAGCTAATACTTTTCTCAGAGGTACTATCATTGTCAAATAAAGACAGTACTGATCTGACATCACTGAAGGCAGTGCAGTGAGTTATAAAGGGATGGGAGTTCTATTCTTTCAAAGACATAATTCTCAGAGAAGGTGATTATTACCTTAGAAATTATATATGTTAAAGCTTTTCCATGGCAGGCATTTTTGCATAAAACACAGTTCTGCAGTGGAAGTTTTAATAGCTCACATTGTATTCATAATCAAGGCAGGAGAAAAAAATACACAATTCCCCTTTGGTAGACAGAAGACAAAAGTCAGTGATGGCACGTATGTTTTCTTTCCAGTTTTAGATAGTTGAGTCATTTCTGGGTTTTTAATGCATTTATCTGCTGTCTGGTTTTGTGGGGAGCACAAGGGATAAGGAGATCATCTAGTAGTAAGAAAAATCCACCTACCTACATTATTAGGAGATGACAGTGGAATGGAAAGGAAGGAGTCACATTTGTCAAATTTAAATACATTTCAAAAGTTAACTTATGTAGTTTCTACTCAAGACCCGATTTTTAAAGAATTGCAAAATTCTTCTATTATGCAGACATTCTGCCTCAGTGCATGGGGTGAAATTGTACCTGCTACTTGCTCCTTAAATTCAAAGAAGAGTCCTTAAGAAAAGTCCTACTAATGTGGATTTTGAAAGGTAATTTGAGAGATATTGACAGTGCTCATCTTCCTGCTTGATGAACTCAGAAGAGCCAGGTTTGCAGAGAAAGACATTCATCACTTTCTGCATCTTCACTCAGGCAGAGGAGGCAAAATATCAACAAAAATATTTGAAAAATGTGACTGTCCCCTAAGTGGGTCACAGTGGGTAGAAAAGTGGAGATGTGGTTTGAGGAGGAAAAAGATCCACAAACTCACTATATTATTGATGTGGATAAGCACAGATTGACATGATGAAAAGCATGTTCACAATGTGGAAAAAAAGCCGTCATCATGTCCCATTTTTTGCAGCTCATTAATCTGAAAACAGAAATGTTTAGGTTAGTCAAAAAGAAAACAAAATCCTACTCACAGAAAGGAAAGGGATGGAGAAAGATTAAAAAGCTTTTTTCAGAACTTCATAGTTCAGTGAACAATCTATTTTTGAAGAACAAACCATGAACTGGAGACATACAGGCAAGTTTCAGTTGTGTTATTTATTTATCTAAATGTTCCTGAGCATGTTCTTTTATAAATTTCATGTGTTCCAGTAAATTGTTTTGCACCCCAGAATGAATGATCCTTTTGAATGATTTCTCATTACTGCAAACCTGATCTAGTCTGCTTATCTACTTTGAAGCTTCCTTAGGACTAATCAGCTGTCTCACTTCACTGTCTCAAAACCCCTTGTTTTGTCTTCCTTTCAGGATTTTCTAAATGACTAGAAAGAGCACAAAAGCCAGGAAGAGAGATAAGACTTTAGAAGGCTATAAAAACAGTGAAAGTCATTAAACCTGTTAATCAACACACTACATGCACATGGGGGAAATTATTTTTGATAACATTGTGGTAATTTTCCCAGAAAACGAAAGAACTAAAAGTGGAAGATACATATTAATGTTAATAAATATTGCCTTTGTAATTATAATCTGCTCCTATAGCATTTACTCATGCCCCTGTAGGACTGACCCATTGTCCACCACATGCAATGGGACTACACCTATCACAGGGTTAACCCCATAATTTGGATGTAGATAAAAGCAAGGACAGGGCCTATTTAGGTCATTGGACAACTCATTTATTCAAAACTAAAAAACACATTTGAATCACAGACAAGTTTATGAGTCATGTCTAAGAGCCTGCTTTTATGGATCAAGATCATCAACTCATACATGGAGCGCTCCCTAGAAAATTTGCAGTTTAACAGCCGCATTGATAAGCATACTTCCTGCTGGATGAGACAAAACAGACTTTTCATCTAAATCATTACATGGTTTTCCAGAGACCTTTCACAATCTCTATGGCTTAGAAAAATGAAGCAGCGTATGATTTTTGTGAAGAAGTGCTCAGTGTAAAAGCTAGCTGTCTCAGCCTATAAAAACGAATTAATGCTCCTAAGTTACAGGGCTTGCCTGAGATTATTTTTTTCCATGAAGCAGGATCAAAGTTGTTGTGACAGCAAAGTTTTCCAAAGGCAAACTATTTCCACATAAAATCTCAGCTTTGCTGGCAAGGAGAGCACCGGTTTCCAATACAGTTTTAAATTATTTCGCTCTAGCTGAGTCCCAAAACAGGGTCTCACCTACCACCAGTACCACTGAACAGACTGTAAGAGCTGTTGTCCATTCCAAGGTCTTATACAGCAACTAGAAAACAAGAATATTGCATGCATTTTTCACTTTTATTTAAAAATAAATAAATAAATGAATAAATAAATATGTAGGTTTCTTAAATCTTCCATTGTATTTTTGTATTTTGATGACTTGATTACCAAAATAACTATTAATCATCTATAGATTGTAATATTTTATTTTACAGCTAAAATCACTACTGCTCAGCATATGGAAACATGAATGAAAATGGGCAAGAGCATTTCATTCAGGTGCTCTCTAATATTTTAAACAGAAATTAAAGGGAGAATTGAGAACTTTAGCATGACCATCATGATGAACATGGTAGATGGTCTGTAATTAAAAAGTGGAGCTTGACAGCTGACTTCAGGCAGCTGCTGAGTACTCAATTTTGATGAGTTTGAGTACTCATTTTTAAAATATGAGTTACATATTTTATGAAGATATTTGGTCTGCCCCAAAACTAGAGGTATGGTCTTCAGAATTCCCTCAAAGTTACAAAAGCACAGATCTCTGCACAAAAAGAAAAATGAAATAAAGGGCAATTGAACACACTTCTACACCTATGGAAAAGGGAAACCACCTGAAAATTACTGATATATAATTGTCTTGCATATTCACTTCCCCTCTCAATTCATATTCCTTTCTTCAAAAATCCTTGTATAAAAATACACAAAATCTGGAGCTGACAGCTTAGCTCATTTGCCTATTTTTGTCCTCCAAGCAGTGAATTCTTTCCCTTTCCATCCCAACCTGTCTCAGAGTGATAGTGCCAGTGTGTGGGTGTTCAAGCAGAATTATTATCACTTGTTTAGCCCTTTAAAATAACATTTCTGCTGTGTAAACAAACAAACAAAGAAACAAAATAACAGGTAATTGTTTTTCTTGCCACTGTGTGCTACAGCAGTTTCTTCTTTGACAGAACCCATACTGAGTGGCTGTGCCTCAGGCTTGGATGGGTGGGTTTCTGTTCATAATTCCATCCTTCTGTGAGCTGGATTAAATTACTGACAGTTAACAGTCAGAAGGATTTTCAACCACTATAAGATTAGAACAGACAAGGTCAAAAAGGGTTTCTTTTGTTTTGTCTTCCTTTTCATGACCTATTAAGTATGCAAATATCTTCTGGAATAATGCTTCTCTCTAGCATTAGATTGCAAATTTTGCTACAAGTGTTGACTACTCTACTAGCAGATTGTAACTAATGAAAGTACTTCTTTTCCTGCTGCAAGGAAATATTACAAAAACAGTCAAAAAAATCCCAAACTCTGCTAAACACAATCCAAACTTAAAATATTTATCAAGTTGCACAAAGCTGTAGTCTCCAATCCATACAAAGGCTTGCACTATTGCAGCATGCCTGCAGCTCATTGCCTGCCAATAGTCCTGACAACTGCAGTGAAACTATTTGTAATCTTAGAACAGAAAAGGTAGGCAAGTGCTCTGGACTTAGATGAAAGTATTCCTCACATCAGAAAACAGGACTGCAAGCTCATGCCAACTGCATTACATGCTTGAAGGTCTAAAGAGTCCTCAAAGCACTGAAAAGAAATGTCAAGTGAACAAGGGTCAGCTCAGGGTTCGAAGACCAAACCAAACATAATTTAATTTCTTTTGCTCAGGCTTTCTCTGGAGCAAATTCAACCAAAACCCACTCAGGATATTTGATGCAGCAGATAAAATGCAACAGTAAGAATTAATCTAACATTTCATTCAAGTTAATTGAGGAATTTATTTGTACCTGTTCTGTGATATAAGTTAACTACCTTCAAGCTCTCTTCCATCCACGAGGTCAAAAAGACCTTGTGAGAGATGAGAGGTCTCTTATCACCATTCCTCTGTCCATTTAGGGAAAACAAAATCTTTTGTGCACCAGGGTAGCTTAATCAAGGGTATTCACATCCCAGGTTACTGACAACTTAACATTTGAGCAAAGGGGAAAAAAAAGCCCTCAACCCAAACTCAGAATTCAGGTATTTTTTTGGGAACCAGCTGCAAATAAAAGGATTTTAGAATGGGCTGAAACACAGTTGTGTGCATCTGTGTGCTGCCAAGAGAAACAGAGAAAAGCAAAGAAAGCCTGAAAGAGTTGAAATAAATCCAAGAGCATGAGCAGACAGTCCCGATGAGCAGAAGCCTGGCTGAATGCAGAGAGCTGAGTTGCACATAGAGAAACATCCCTGTGCATCTGCGTCACCTGAAGGCCGTGAGGATTTGCTCAGTGGCAGTACACAGTGCCAAGAAGAAACTCCCTGGGCGCCTCCCGTGTCACAGGCTGGCAAAGGTGAATGGGCCTTTGTCATAACAGAGCTTTCTAAGACAGCTAATTAGCATCTATTGTGCAAGTTCTGTTTAAACTGTTGTCTCTGCAAACATGTTTTTTTCCCTACAGGACACAGGTGGCCCAACATACTCCCGTTCCCGTGTGTGGCATTTCAGCCTTGAGAAGCTGCCTCATCTGCAGCAGCAAGCAGGGAGCTGCCGTCAGAAGAGACCTTCTCTATTGACTGTAGCTGTAACACCCTGACAGCAATTCATCGAGTCCACAGGAGCACAGTCACGCATTCCTATAGGCAGACCACAAAATATGCCCTATTCCCATCCAAAACAGGTGATCGTACAAGTCTAGTGCAGGAAAATAAGCCTAATTTTCCTGTGACCATTGCTTCCATTTTGATAGTTGGGATTAAAAGTGAGCAAATTTGAAGCCCTTGGGATGAGCAGGAGGTAAAGTAACACTATTATCCAAGGGATGGGTTCCGTTTTTACAGGCTGTGACTCTTTCAAGAGGTTACATCATGTCAAACTGCTGCTGAGGAAAGCAAGTAAAGGAGATAGAAGCACTGCTAAAAGCCACAGATGACATACAGCTACCTGGCTGGCCAAACTGACAGGAAGCCTCATGAAAAATTGTTTCCTCATGTTGTCGCTTGGGTTAGTTTCCTGAAAAAAAAGAGAAGAGGAAAAAAAGTAGAGCTCACAAGAACTAAAATGTTCAGCATTTATAGGCAGTGGGTACCCTGCTGTTACTGTGAGCAGGAGCTGGGTAGGTCTCAAGAGCAGCCATAAACAAATTAACACTACACAGACTTCCTTTATGTCAAAAGTATCGGCTGAAAATGATTTTCAAGTTAACAGGCACTTAATAAAATAAAACAGGTGCATCAAGACATCCATGAAAAATTACTCGGTACTTAATGTCTTTCATGGGGATTATTTCAGTGAATTATTTCACAAATTGATCCTCTGTTCCACAGTTTTATCCAAATATCAGTCTCTGAATAGGTTAGAGGAGGAGTTTTCTACTCAGGGGATCTGTGAATTGTTTTCTCAGAAGTGGCTGTGTTTGACGTAACAATCCATGGATGTCAATTTCAAACGGCAAAATTTTTGATGAAGGACACGGAAGCATCAAGATGTCTTTTTTGCACACAGATGAACTCTGTTTACTTGCTAGAAAATAAAAAATACATTCAAAAGGATGTTCCTTCCTGTGTTTTGATAAGGACCAAAACAACAAAGATGCATGCAGAGGCATGGAGGAGCTGGGCTACATCTCTTGGAGGGCAATTACATAGCACCAACATCTTCCCAGCCCCTCACTGCTGAGAGCCTACTCACCAGCACAGCCCCTTCACCAGACCTGTTCTACTGAAGTGGTCAAATCAGCAGCAGTGTGGTAAAATTGCTAAAAGTTTCTTTTTCCCCTCTGCTCCTGGACATCTTTTGTCTGCAGAATTTCCACACTCACAATCTCAAAGCCCCTGTTCCACGCCAGCAACACAAAGGATGTACCTCGTGCCATATGTCCCCCACAGGAGAAAGCTCAGGGAGTCTCACAGGCTTTAAAAAAGCCTCTGAGAGGACGTATAACTGCTGGATGGGATTGCCAGATTCTGCACAGGGTGATGGAGCACTCACTCCCTCATTAGGAAGGAGGTGACTCTGAATCACTCCTGCACTCTCCAACACCACAAAATACAGGGTTCTTCCCACCCTGTGTCCACCCATTCTAGGATGACACAGTGACCAGCTGGGAGGGACTGCAAGAGGTAATTTCATTTTTCTTTTTGCCCAGGGCAGGATGCTGATGACATTCCTGGCAAGTGCTTGTTCAACCAGTCTCTAAAAACCCCCACCACATGCCCAGGCATTTTGTCTCACAGCATCCACAGCCCAGTGCAGGAGTGCCACTACTTCTTGCTTTATTCTCTGCAAACCAGATTATCTATTTCCTTTCTCTCTTGGAGTTTGAATGAATATCCCCACCCTTTCAGAAAAACCTGAACAATCTCAAGGCATTGCACCTTCCCAAAGATTTTTTCCAGTGGCTGTTGCTCTCACAACCGAAAGGCCAGGGATTCTGTTCCTGAAAAATTTCACACTTCTACTGTCCACATAATTTATATTTGTATCTTGGTGCAAGTGATTCACATAGCATTGCCTTGCTGCTGTTAAGAGCTGATATCAGGAGCATCAGAGCCTTCCCCAAGTACCTCTGGCAGAGCATGACAGCATTTCTACCAGAAGCCACATTTCAGGAACAAAACTTTTGGCTCTTCAAAGGAGCCAGTGCTTCTCACGACACCCAAACTGCAGCAATCCCAAGGGGCTACCGATTCCAAGTGCTGTGGGCATTAGGAGGCAATGCAAACCTATTCCTTCTCTCTTCCAGCTTTCACACACCCTTGGGATGAGGCTGAACCAACACAAAAGGAGAACAATATTCTAGCTCCCCAGGAAAGGAGGAGACACTTTCCCAGACAGAGACACATAATATACACTTTTGCATCCACAACACAAGAGCTCCACAAGCACAACTGACATTAAAACGGCTAACTGAGGAGTGTCTGAGAAAATACTGCAAGGTCCTGACCATGAAACTCTAAAAAAAAAATAAAAAGAGACCAAAAAAATCCATAAATAAAAAAAGTCAAAAGGGACTCGTGCCTGAGGGATTTAAAACACATTAAAATGAAAGCTCCAGGGTCACAGTGTCTTAATTCCTTAATTTTTCTCGGGAAATAAATTTATGATAATATTTTCCTGAAGACAGTTCATTATTCTGGGCTTATTAAAAATCAATAGTCAGGAAGACTCAACTACTATGCTGCCTTCTGTATACTAATTAAATCCTTTAACTGCATTCAGACAGAATAATTACACACTCCAGGATGCATGAGTGCCTTGTTAGAGCTTTCTCCTCTGCTTCAGAGTTTCCCAGGGTGCTATAGTCTCATTTCTAGCCACATCTATCAGTCAAACAAACCTCCAGAGCACAGTATTATTTCCCCTGCAACAATTATAGTCTTATCTAGGGTATCTTGACCAAAATGAGACAGCTTTTAGAAAAGCATATTTTTAATAAAAGAGAGCTTTTTCTTCTTCTTAGGATAAAAAGAAGAATCTGCATCCTAATCAAATATGAAATAACCTCACATAAACTTTACTTTTCAGGGAATTTAGAGCTTGAGTGATTTGTTTTTCTGGAAGTATTGCATGTGGAAGAACAGCTTATTGTGCCTCAGACATCTGATTTTAACATAAAATGCTCTGTGTACTAAATAAAACCCTGCACTTTCACTTTCTCTGGTATGAGTAAACAGTTTTCCCTCCTGGTCATCTGCCTGCCTGGATTCAGTCAAACAAAAAGGACACCAAAAAGCACAGTGCAGTTTTTTATCTTTATTTCTGATATATTTCACAAATATTGGCTGCTCTACTTACAAGCTTCTGCAGAGATGCATCATGACTATATTACTTAAACAGAAAATTCATAAATTGAAGCAAATGTATATTCCATGAGTAACTCCAAATTGCTGTAGCCATAGAACAACAACAAAATGAAGATTTTAAGAAAAAGCTAAGGCTTAATTTGCTCACCACGTCTGCTAGCAAATTGCTAATATTACTCGTAGCCTCCATTCTCGTAGTGGCTGCACAGAGACATCATTACATCCAGATTGGCTTTTTTCTTTTTCTTTATATATACACTGCCTACAGTGTAATGGAATAAATTACCAGTTATGGATTCTTCAAATGCCCACAACTTTCAATCACTCCCCACCATTTTCTTTTTCAGCAATTTCTTTTTTTTTTAAACCTAAATTAGTATCTACATACAGCTGCAAGAAAAAAATTCCACTACTTGCATTCTCCTAGTATTTTGTATTGATTTTAACATGTTTGAAAGAGTGAGGTGAAGTGCTGGAAAACATTTGTCCTAAGCATTCAGAAAAATCTAGTCTTTGTTATAATTTTGACTTACTACTCTCTTACCATCAAGCTAAATCCCTGAAAACCTTAACTTAAATGACTCTCAGGGTGAATTTCTTAATTTCAGGTCACTGCAACCACGTAAATATTGTGCTAACTGTGCTGGCTGATTTACTTCTCCCTTTTCTCTTCCAACACAACTTTTCCTCCACCATCTCTGCTAGCTTCACTTTAAATGCATGTCAGTTTTAAGATTTCATTCTCAGTGAAATGAAATATGCACTGGGTAAGATAGCATGGGGCTTCCTCTTTCCAGGTAAGAGCATAAATGAACCTAGCCTTAGTGATGTGAAATCTGGATGCTGCAATATTCCAAGAAGAGATGATTGCCTAAAGAAATGTTGAAAGCAATTTCAAGTCAAGGAAAAAAAAAAAAACAAAAACACCTATGCACCTCCTGCAAGGAAAACATTTTGATTGTCTGAATCAGGAAAAACTACTCTGAGGATGCATATCATCTGGATCTCCCCTGCAGTGCATGGGTGAGTGTGGCTTTCTCAGAACCAGGGTTTCTCTTCTTTAGGTGTAATGACTGTCTCCTAAGCGGAGAAGTCCCAAAATTAGTTTGTGTTACAAGCAGTCAATAGAAAATGGCAACACTACCAGAATTAAAACACACAGGTTGCATTGCTCTCCCATCTGTTTTATCCAGCAAACACCTAAGCCTCAGAAAAGTGTTTTTTCTTCAACCTCTTTCCTTCACAGTTGTTTTCAAACTTTCCATGCCTGGCCCTCCAGCAGCAATTAGGGCAATTGAGAGTTATTTAGAAGCAGAGAGAAATACAATCTATTTGATTTGCCTCTGAAGAAACACACATACAACAGGAGAGGGAAGGGGGAAGTGGCAGACAGAAACAACGGAAAAGGTAAAGACAGGGCAAGACCGTCTTTTGATCACCACATACAGATTTTCTGTCTGCAGCTTAGAGACCACCCAGCCACAAGACCTTATCACACCAGCCTGTCACTCCTATATCAATCCTTCAACTCTTCTTTTTTAAATTGAATTTCTTTACTTTTTTTTCTTTTTTTTTTCAGTCTAGATTGTATTTAAAAAGGTGCTTAGACATTTCCAAAAGTCATCAAGTAACAGCAGTGGTCTCTAAGGGTCCTCGCTATGAAGGACATATACTATTATTCTTTTTAACTCATCACTCTTTGGCTTATGTTCAGAGATATTGCAGACACACAACTTCCAGCCCCTGCCCAGCACTGGAGGGCAAGTTAAGGTGTTGTATGTCTCCACTGCAGAGCCACTGTCTCCTGTGCTTTACCTGAAAACATGCTCCAATGTCAGTGACAGGAAGTGTGCTGTTGTTTGATTTGCTCTGAAACGTGCTATTATTTTATCTTTTAGCAAATCTAGTTCCTCAATATGTCTGCTCTATTTAAGCAGTCAAAGGGTCCTACTACAACCACAGAAAGACACAGACTCTGACAGGAGCAATTAGGTGTAAAGATTTAAAATCAATAGCAGGAGGAAGCACTAAAAAAATGAGATGCCAAAGGGGTTCTCACCTTGCAACCTCCACTTTACATTGCAAAGGCTCAAAGACCAGCAGCCCTGGGCAAATGCAGCCATGGGATTCATTTATACTTCCAAGTAGGACCTTGTCCGATATAGCTTTAAAAATGTACATTGCAACAACAATTCACAAGTGGTAATGCCTTGAGTTGTTTAAAGAGTGTGTTTTCCACCAAACTGTGTGCTACTCAGCTTCTTCTCAAACAATAGTGTTTTCACCATCTGTATTCAGCAATATGCTTTAACCTGTGGTTGATAAAAAGTCCTGCAGAAGTGCACACAGATATTATTTAGTGTTCCCTTGCTGTTAGTACCAACAGGATTAGTGGCTATTAGTACAAACCACTGCTTGTTTGCAGGCTAGAGCCTCCTGCACACCTCAAACTTAAACAGGTGAGAACAGAGAAAAAAGTCAAACCATGACCAATCAAAACGTTAAGCTGCAGCAGACAGGACCACTGGTGGGACCCTCTGGGACTCTCCCACCACCAGATTTTGAGATTTTTGTTTTCATGGTGCTGCAGTGACAAACACTGACATTGTGCAGTCCAGCCAGAAGATATGAGACCAAACCAGGAACCACAGGAACCAGGAAACATTGTCCCTCCTTTACAGCAGTCAGAGAAGGTGATCGTAATGCTGGTAGGCTTTAAGTCTGTGAAGTTATGATGTTGCCTGCCTTCCCAGGGAGCACTTACACACACTGCTGAATAAATTGTCTTCTAAATTTTAGGATACAAAACTGTAAGAAAATTGTCCTGAAGGAGTATTTTGTCAGGGAGAGGATCACTGTTATATGCACAAAACCATTCTGTGCCATGTGAGTCACAACAAGCAGCTTTGACACGACTTCACACTCAGACCCTTGCAGAGTTTCTTTCCAGACCTGACTTTTGCACGTGTGCCACTTTAAAAAAGATCCTGCCACAGAGACAATTTGATATGGGAAGAAAAATGTGCTACAACTTAAAGTGATGTGTAGTTTTCTCCAACTGGGCAAAAGGAAGCCAAAGTAAACATCCTTTTTAGGCAAATGAACTGAGTTGGCAAAATCGGTCGCTCAGGTAATATATCAAAGACAGAAAAAGAAACCACAAGAGCTGAAGATATTAAAATACGAGGGTGTAACTGAAGAACTGACTTCTTGCAGCCAATTAGGCTGTCTTTATCTGTAAGAGAGTGAAAGTAATCCTATCCCAACAAAATTCCCCATAAGTATTCACATACTGGCTTTTTTGCTGGATTTTTCAACTACAATCTCAGCTTAAATTTATTCTTCATTGCCACTCTAAACATGTTGGTTCATGCATTTTCCTTATTAGAATTCTCCATGAGCTGGTGTTTTTTCAGTGTTCTGGACGCTCCTTACACACAAAGTAGTGGGTGAAGAAAACAATGCAGTTCCTTCAATTTTGGGGTTATTCAACTTCAGCTACCAAACAGTAACAAGGGTACTGGACTGATGCGTTCTCCTTATAAAGGTACAATATTTTTCATCCAGGAGCTAGTTGGAAACCATCACCAGTGTTTCTGCAATGACAGACTGATGACTAGTTTACCGTGGTATGATATGCTCGGACTTTGCTAGCATCACTTGCCTGAACAGTGCCTTACATGCATTGCACTGCAGGTGTGGGACAGATGATGGTGAAATACATACAATGCAGTGTCAAACCCTAATTTCAGAAAATAAAAAACATAATGCCAGAGAATGTAACATCAATGAATACAACAAAAGTTTACAAATATGCAATCAAAAGAAACAGCACTCTAACTCCACCTTCACACTTCAGTTAGGCATGTGAAATGAACTTGTCAGAGGCAGCTGTATTTCAGTGGCAAAGGAAATGTCACAGCCTTGGAAGTTTACTCAGCTTTGAGAAACTTAAAAAAGCTACCAAAGGGAGACATTGGTTTCCATTTGGATATGCACACAGAGCAGCCAGGCTCAAGGATTCCATTTAGCAGCTCGATATTGGAGCAAATGGTTCAGGCTTCCTAGGAAGGTTACCCCAAGGACACAGAGCAACTACACTCATCATTGCCTTCCAGCCTTTATCCACCAAAGATGATGCATCCAACATATGACTCCTAACTCCACAATTAGGCCATTTACTACATCATCCTACAAGTTTAAATCCATTGATTCCTATTTTAATATATCTTTGAAGTTTAACATAAGCAATCTGTGAAAAGCTTTATGTAGGTTATTTAGCAGCTGCCACTGTGGCAGGCAGCCTACATGGCAGATCATGCCCAGTCAGCCTTCCTGGAGTTGCACTGCTGAGACTCTGAAGAAGGAGAAATGTTACAAAACAGGAATTAAAAAGAGGTCTGTGGGTTCACTGAAACCAAACCTAGAAACATGGCTTTTACAAGATCTGTTTCATAATCCCTCTACCACTTGGACCGAGGTAGCATTACACCAGTTTCAGTTACTTAGGAAGCCTTGTGTTAGTGTACTGTTAAGTACATTGAAATTCCATTTAAAGACTTGCACAGGACTTGAAGAGGAGATCAAGCAGAGGAACTGGCTCTACAAGTGTAGGGACTCAGCTAGCCTACTCCAAAAACAGATTTTATCTTAAGCTAAAAGAAGAACAAAGCAGAGCTCCACATAAGAAAACAGTTCTTTTTAATCTGACCAAAAAAGACTTATACGGAAAAGATTCAGCCACAGCCACAGGGCACATCCATCTACTCCAACAAGTGTAGACAGATCTGAATGCCTCTCTGCTGCTTGCTAGAAAGACAAACATAAACCAGCTCCAGTCACCAAAATGCAGCACAGCCCACCAGAAAGCAGGGCTGTGGAGCAGCTTTCTAGCTCAGATGCAAAGCTGTGCCAGCATGGCAGACAACTCCAAACCAGCGCTGGCGTAATGCTCAGCTGTCTGTGCAGATGCAATCACACACACCTCAGGAAACTGCATCCTGCAAGTTGATCCCATTATCTGTGACATTTCAGCTACTGGCTGCAGTTTTCTGAGATTCAGGCAGCTGTGAGCCCACAGGCTGGAACAGGGGTCTGAGCAGAGCCCTGGGCTCCCCTAGCTGCCAAGGCCCTAAAAACACTGTCATCTTTGCTGTTCTCCTCAGAGAAGACAAGTGCCAGACAGCATGTGCGACACAGGATACGTATTACAGCTACACAGTGGAGAATGAAAAGCTATCTTCTCTCTCAATTTTTTCTTCCCTCTTTGTGATTAAATGTATTGATATACACATCCCCACATTTACACAAAACTATCAGCTCATCTGTTCTATATTTTACTGTTCAGTTCTCAGAAATTCACAACTTGTGAACCATAGCAGGGTGACAAGTAGTTAAACGCATCAGACCAAAGTCACTTCAGCTGCAATGGATTTTTAAAGGACAGCATTCAAGGCCCATACTGATCATTCAGGCTGTCAACACATTGCTAGCAATCAGTGAGCACAAGAACTGAGAGGGCTGCACACCTGTCATTTCAAACTGCCAATAAATTTAAGAGCTTTGCAGAAGGTTCTGCAAAGGTTCTGCTTGACTCAGGTTATTTTCATTTCAGTGAACATTACTCAAACAAAGGCCTTACTTGAGCTGTGACCCAAAAGAAGAGAGAACAAGGCTCAGCCCCAGTGGAGTTCAGATGAATGAGGCTCTCAATAAAGAACTGCAGTGGTGGTGGTACCTTTTACTAGACTAAGTTGTATAGCTTAAATGGTGGACAAGTTCCTTTTGGCATCTAAAACAGAAGTAGGAGATTGCAAATGCAAGCACAAGCTGAAAACAATCACAGTTTTATTTGATATGTATCAATTTGATCATCTTTGAAAGTAAAGTTAGCTTTACCTTACTGGAGCAGAGGGAGGGAGGGAGGGAGGAAGTTGATAAAGCAGTTGTGTCAGTGTCACAAACTTTCAAAAAGACTTATATAAAAGACAGCATTTTCCAGAGGCTAAAATATTGCCTAACATTCAGACAGCAGAGGCTTACTTCAGCATGTTTTCTCCTCTCTGCTCTTTATCACCCTTATCTTTACTTGTGGTGCTCACTGGCTACAGCAGTACTGTTTTGGCCCCCAAGCAACGCAGAGCACAACTCCAGGCCTTCATCAGTGATGGGGCACCAGCCCAGCCCATGTGTGCTTTACTTAACACAATAAGCAAGAGGATGAACTACTTTCTTGGGCAGTGTAAAAACTATGCTGGGTTAAAGTGCCAGCTTTCTCCACCAGAAAGGCCAGTATCCTAGATATTAGGTCTTCTCACTGCAAATGACCCTCTAACAAACAGAAGCAGACCTATTTCATGACAGTGGCTTGAATGGAAGTTGGTGCAATGCAATCATTGCCTACAGCTCTCCCTCTTGCGTCTTCCTCTCTGTCCCTTCTCCTCGATTCTCGCCACAGAGGGGTAGTATGCGAGGCTAGTTCCTCAGACAAACAGGGTCAAGTTATTAATGCTGCATCCATACAATACTGGGTCTTCAGGAATGGTGAAATACAACTAGAGGAAGCACTGAGCAGCTGCTGGGTGTCTTTCTGGTCAATGTAACAGCAATGGAGTTGAGATTTTACTACTGCTTCAGTAAGGAGAGATTAACAAAGAAAGGGAGCAGTGCTATTCTGCAGGCAGCATAAGCCTCTCTAAGATGCTGCTGTCTCCAGAGAGGCTCTCTCTAACCTCAATTCTTTCTACTCTGTTGGCCAAGTTAATCGAGGGCTAGAGATGAGTGTTCAGCTTTATCACGAGGCTGGTCTATTTAAACTCACAGCTATCCTGCCAGGACAAGGGATGAGCCTTTTCTGCTGTGCTTAGTCGTGAGTCAGCCCAATATGATCAGAAGAGTTTACTTTGAAATCTAGGTGCACCACAGGGGTTTTTTTCCAATTTTTTGAAATTCTTACACATACACTCAGACTTCTCACTCTTCCTACAGCTAGTGCACAGCTGACACACTTCCACTTCAGTGGCCACCTTTCTCCTCACAATGCTTCTGTGGAGAGCTAAAGAGAAAATGCTTGTTCACAATTTTTTGAGAGGGGAAAGTAGTTCAGCACAGGTGTCTGTCTGGACATACATGCAGCATTACAGACTGCTACAGGCAGGTAAAGGTGGCCAATGGTTCTTAAAAACAAAGGGAAAGAGTGAAAACCATCAGGCAGCCTCTTGAGCCTTTTAACATCCTTGTTACCTATGGCATGGGGCATTGCACTGCTTCACCCCAGGCCATGCTACAGAACTGGTATCCACAAGAGCATCCCAGGGACAGCAGTACCCACTGCTCTCATGCCACATGGCCCCATGCCAAATGCAGAGTTTGCTCCCAGATGTCTGGATTTGTTCATAGTCATCTTCCTCATATAGGCTTAATCCTGCAGGGACAAACATATCTTGTTGCTCACTGACAAAATGACCTTGTGTTTGTCAGCGCAAAGGAAGTTCACACAGCAGAAAGCAGCACTGTGCAAAAATATCCAGGCAAGCTTAGACAGAGATCAGGTGTTAAAATTACTGTTAATTAATTAGATATTAATAATTAAAATTATGAGGTTAAATCAGCTTAAAAGCACTGTTCTAATATCTCTGTCTGGATTCAACCATGTAACTGGGCCTTTCAAACCTGAGGTCTCCTCTCTGCATATCACTGTATTGCACCAGGATGATCTAACCCCGACAGGAGCGAGGTGTCACCCACAAACGGAGCTCAAGAGGGTGGCAAAAGCACAGGCAGCTGAGAATGCAGGGAAGTGAAGGTCCCAAAGAGAGGACACACGCACTCACACGTGTGCACACACGTGGCCAAGATCAGCTGCCTGCACATTTCCCCCAGGCTCCTTCAGGCAGACAGAGCACTTCAGAGGTCCTGCAGCAGCCCTCAGAGGTGCAGGGGACTGGCTGCTCACACGTGGTCATCATATGAATCTTCATCTTTTTGGTTAAAAAACAGAAATTTGAATCCCATGTGAAAACTGTGCCCTGGGTCATTCCCACCCTGACTCGAGGAAGAGTGGCTCAGGGAGCCACAGAAGAAAGTCCCAGGCAGCCCCACAGTCTCTGCCCACTCAGCAGGGAAGAGGCCACTTCTGCCCTTACCCTGTACATCAACATGAAGAAGGCAGAAGGTTTTGTAAAAGAAGGGGTAAGTCCACATATGAAGGAAAGCACCTTTGAACGATTTCAGCTCGCAGTCTGATGCCTGTCTGGAGCGAAAGGAATACAGCTGACAGCTACATGAGCAAGATAGACAGACAGTTGCCCAAGGTCATGCAGGCACATTTGGCTTTCTATACATTTGCTTTAAAATACGAAAAAAAAAAAGCTTTATTGATGATTTGCATTTTATTGGTGATTGTCTTGAACATTTTTTCTTTTTAGTGTCATTTTTAAAGGCTATAGCTCAAAGCTAAGAAGGGAAATCAAGCATGAATGAACTCAGACAGCATGAGAAACAAAAAAGAACAAAACAAACATTTTGACCCACATGCAGTGATGATCAATAGGGAGCAGTATGTCTGCTATTGTTCACTATTACAGCCATAATGATCAGCACTATACAGCCAAGGAAGGACTGGCTTTGTTAAATGACAAAGCACATTGCAAAGCATTGGCAAGGCACACGGTTTAAAAAAACCACCATCAACAAAAAAACCACAAAACAACAACAAAAAACCCACAATGAAAAAAAAAACCCAAACACAAAAATGAAAAAAAACCCTACCAAAATAATAACAGGAACCATGATTTTTCTAACCATTTATCTAGACAAAAAGACATCTAACTTCAGCACATATATAGGAAATTTCTAGGATTCTGCTCTGAGAGCAGGTTTCATTTTCCACATTGTCCAGGTTTCTCATGAAAATAGAATTCCTTTATCAACATTTCCCAGCTCAATCTATATTTTTACTGGGCATCAAAACTCTAGTTTACAAGTATGCACAAATATGTTTCTGTAGTTCCACAGGCTCATTAATAGGATTCTGAAACATGGAAATGAGGAACATTCAGTTTCAAGTCTTTCTAAAAGATAGCCTCAAACCAATATAAAATATTATCCAGAATGATTCTAACTGCAATCATCAGTACAAGTAAGCAGGCAGAGCTGTCACATATTCTCAGTTATTATAAGTGCTCTTTCACTTCATTAACAAAACTGATTCAAATGGGAATGGACTGTCAGGCTAGTTACAGAGGAAAACTTACCTGTCAGCCCAGAAAATTTCAGATATCCTTTTCATTACTCAGGGAGAGTAAAGATCAGGGTAGATGTCAACATTTGCCCAATTGATTCAGAAATCTCTGGCATTGAAGTGATGCACAGCTACAGCTGTAGACCATTTTATCCATTGCCATAAGGCAGCCAAGGATGCTGTGCAGGGGAACTGTGGTACATTTTTTGCATTCTTGTATTTATTCTGAGCTGCCATCTGAATCTTACTACCTCTTAACAAGAGACAGATAAACCCAGTGCACTCCACTATGAGAGAACCTGATTTTAAGGAGAACATAACTATGGTTAGGACAATTAACAAGCTCCTATGAGAGAACAGATTGTTTCTAAGTTTGATAGAAATCTTCTACTTTGACTGATTTCACTTCTAAAAGTGACAGGAAATTCTTTCAAGACATTATTTGAGGTTATTTATCCAAGGAGTGCTTCGGGGAAGTTGTATAATTCATGTATTGCAACAAGTAGCAAAGCTTCAGCAGTTGCTCACTTGGGGATTATCAACAAAACTAAAATATATTCTACAGGTAAAAATGCACTGCTACTAGGAGATAACCTTCCAAGTGTTATGCTGAGATACAGAATCTGTTAATTAACTAGGACACTGGGTTGTAAGGAATACAGCTAATAATGATTCTGTCCAAGCGGTGGAAGGATTTGATGAGAGCTGGCAAAGTATGACCGAGACAGTCAGCAAATGCCAATACAATGTTCTCTGAGTTGTCTGTTCTGCTAACTCCACTAATTAATTCCACTAATACCTTTAAGCAGTTTCTGAAAACAACATAACTGCATTTTTGAACATATACAGCCCAGAAATAGGATCAGGAAATTAAAAGTTATCTTGAGACAAAATTTTATTTGCATAGACTGTACCAAGTTGCCCTATTCATATAATTAATAGCTTTGCCAGAGTTGACAGCCAGCAAAACATTTCTTTTCAAGAAAAGCTGTAACAAATGCTTGGAATGGGCACCTGCACTTGGGCCTGAAGGCCAATGTGTCTCAGAAATTAAGTCCTCTGCTTAGGATCAGGGATCTACATGTGAAAACAACATGGCTTATGGGCATCCCATGAGATGGGCAACTGTGTGAATTGACACATACAGGTAAACACCAAACCACAGCTGAAATGCAGAGTAGATTTATTTCATTACCTTGCTAACAATGCCAGGCGACAGAGACAGTGGGGGAGACAGGCTCCATCAGACTGAGTTCCCCTAGAGAACAGGGCGGGGAGCCCCCACAGCCTGCCTCGATATATGAAAGGGCTTCGTGCATGTACACCTTATCACAAGGCTGTGCTTTTATGGTCTCTCTCTCCCAACAGGAGGCTCAAACATGTTTGTGAGAGTGTATTATCTCTACACAGGTATTCCACTTCTCAAAACAGGCAGAGGATGAACAACTCTAGGCATAGTAAATGGAGTTTCCCCACACTGACATTCTTAGCATTCCCAGCTGCAAGGTCAAGTTGAGCAAAATTATTCCCTACTTGCCAAGTCTCACAATTGCAACCCTTTCCTTCCAACAGTAACACAGAGATCAGCCAATATCAGCTGTGTTTTCCTAATGGTGCAGCTGATCAACTCACTGCACTGAAACAAGAAGTAGGGCAGGGGTAGCGCTTTATGCAGACCTGAGCACAAAGGAGAGGGCTCTGTGCCAGACACTAATAGATTCACTGGATTTGCAACTAGTATAAAAGGTAATCAATATTAAAACCAAGAAAAAGGCTTTCATCTAGCCACAGATGTTATACCCACCCAGGATCTTAGAGAACAGAGAAGACCAATCACAAACCTTTTGGTCGCTCAGATGGGTTGAGAGACTTCTCATGAAGAAAAGCAGCACTCCACATTTTCTTCTTCCTCACATTTACCCTCTCTCCTGTGTATTTATCAGGTTTAATGCATTTCTTCTCTGATATCTCCAGTCCAGATGGCCCTACAACATGGTTTTCCTCTCCAAGTAATGGATTGGGATTTCAAGGCAGTCATTATGGTGCAGAGTGTGGTGTAGTGCCCCATGGCCATAACCAGCCCTGGCACTTAGGGGCAGCAGGGCTGGNTCCTATGAGAGAACCGATTGTTTCTAAGTTTGATAGAAATCTTCTACTTTGACTGATTTCACTTCTAAAAGTGACAGGAAATTCTTTCAAGACATTATTTGAGGTTATTTATCCAAGGAGTGCTTCGGGGAAGTTGTATAATTCATGTATTGCAACAAGTAGCAAAGCTTCAGCAGTTGCTCACTTGGGGATTATCAACAAAACTAAAATATATTCTACAGGTAAAAATGCACTGCTACTAGGAGATAACCTTCCAAGTGTTATGCTGAGATACAGAATCTGTTAATTAACTAGGACACTGGGTTGTAAGGAATACAGCTAATAATGATTCTGTCCAAGCGGTGGAAGGATTTGATGAGAGCTGGCAAAGTATGACCGAGACAGTCAGCAAATGCCAATACAATGTTCTCTGAGTTGTCTGTTCTGCTAACTCCACTAATTAATTCCACTAATACCTTTAAGCAGTTTCTGAAAACAACATAACTGCATTTTTGAACATATACAGCCCAGAAATAGGATCAGGAAATTAAAAGTTATCTTGAGACAAAATTTTATTTGCATAGACTGTACCAAGTTGCCCTATTCATATAATTAATAGCTTTGCCAGAGTTGACAGCCAGCAAAACATTTCTTTTCAAGAAAAGCTGTAACAAATGCTTGGAATGGGCACCTGCACTTGGGCCTGAAGGCCAATGTGTCTCAGAAATTAAGTCCTCTGCTTAGGATCAGGGATCTACATGTGAAAACAACATGGCTTATGGGCATCCCATGAGATGGGCAACTGTGTGAATTGACACATACAGGTAAACACCAAACCACAGCTGAAATGCAGAGTAGATTTATTTCATTACCTTGCTAACAATGCCAGGCGACAGAGACAGTGGGGGAGACAGGCTCCATCAGACTGAGTTCCCCTAGAGAACAGGGCGGGGAGCCCCCACAGCCTGCCTCGATATATGAAAGGGCTTCGTGCATGTACACCTTATCACAAGGCTGTGCTTTTATGGTCTCTCTCTCCCAACAGGAGGCTCAAACATGTTTGTGAGAGTGTATTATCTCTACACAGGTATTCCACTTCTCAAAACAGGCAGAGGATGAACAACTCTAGGCATAGTAAATGGAGTTTCCCCACACTGACATTCTTAGCATTCCCAGCTGCAAGGTCAAGTTGAGCAAAATTATTCCCTACTTGCCAAGTCTCACAATTGCAACCCTTTCCTTCCAACAGTAACACAGAGATCAGCCAATATCAGCTGTGTTTTCCTAATGGTGCAGCTGATCAACTCACTGCACTGAAACAAGAAGTAGGGCAGGGGTAGCGCTTTATGCAGACCTGAGCACAAAGGAGAGGGCTCTGTGCCAGACACTAATAGATTCACTGGATTTGCAACTAGTATAAAAGGTAATCAATATTAAAACCAAGAAAAAGGCTTTCATCTAGCCACAGATGTTATACCCACCCAGGATCTTAGAGAACAGAGAAGACCAATCACAAACCTTTTGGTCGCTCAGATGGGTTGAGAGACTTCTCATGAAGAAAAGCAGCACTCCACATTTTCTTCTTCCTCACATTTACCCTCTCTCCTGTGTATTTATCAGGTTTAATGCATTTCTTCTCTGATATCTCCAGTCCAGATGGCCCTACAACATGGTTTTCCTCTCCAAGTAATGGATTGGGATTTCAAGGCAGTCATTATGGTGCAGAGTGTGGTGTAGTGCCCCATGGCCATAACCAGCCCTGGCACTTAGGGGCAGCAGGGCTGGATTGCTGGGCAGGTGCAGCACCCAACAGATTTCCATCACAGCCATCTCCCCAAGATGTGCCAGGAGTTGTCCCCTTGTGACACACAGCCACTGCTCCACTCTCCTTCAAGGAGCTGTGAAACCAATGCTATCACCCCTCTCATTATTCAGCCACCTGTGTGAGGGCTCTTGGAGACACCAAACTGCTCCACTGAACCCAAAGAAGTTTTCATATGGGAGGCTTGTCTGAACAAAGCAGTGTACTGGGATTCTTGTAAATATCATAATCTTATTTACAATATTGGGACTAACCCCAGTGCAAGGACAGATGGAGTAGCTGAGCAACTATTGATGCTGGGAGCAGACCAAATTCACTAAAGAGAAGTGCTGCAAGACTGTGGTTTCCAACCACAGAGCCAAGACCAGGGCTACCCTGGGTGTCTTGGAGGTGTTTCCTTCTGCCAGTGGCTTACCTGTCACCTACCACTTCATTCACAGGTGGATATAGATGGGGACAGTCATCCCTTGAATGGAAGGGATCCCAGCCACAGGTGGTGGCCAGCCTAGCCAGCCTGCTGAGCAAGCTGTCCTTGGATGTCCTAGAAGAGGTTGTGGATGTCCCCCATGAAAAACAGAGCAGGAGCAGTCCCAGAGAAGAAGAGAAAGAAAGGTAAATCACTAGTGAATGCAGGGATAATGAGTGGTTCTATACTCTTCTGTTCTTCTCATTGCATTAGTTGTTTCTCTGTGTGATACTACAATACAAAGTCATAAAAAGCAAAATTCCCTAGACTTTGGTCCTCGTTCTTTGCCTTTGCTAGAAAACTGATCTTACCTTGGCTGGCGGCAGTTTACACTTACCTGTCATCATCTATCGCTGAGTGATTCATTTTAACTACATTGTTCCTATTTTATTTTTCCTTCTGAAAGGAGGTTCTTGCAAATTTTTCATACAGCAGTAACTCTATCTGATCTTATCACATCAGATTTAAAAAAAGAAACCCTACTAAGTAAAATCTGAAACTTGTACTTCTCAATTGTGCCAGATCTTGAATGGGCAGGAAGATATTATCATTCACTGCAACATAAACCTTCATGGTGTTACCACTACGCTCTCATGGTCCTGAGCATGAAATTATCTCACCTTTGCACCTCAGGATCTGAAACCCCAGCGTTCCAGAGGAACTATATTTCTCAAAGGATAGACTAACAAACATCATCAGACCACATTGCAGTGTTAGTTATCTCAATTAACAAGTAAACAAACTTACTCACTGTTCAAACACCTTTTTAATTAAAATTCCTGTGTGAAATTTACTGCAGTTATAAACCAGAAGAGTAATTAGTAGTGTGGCATAGACAGTTAGGACTTGGGCCATAATTAAATTAAATACAGCTTATTAATAAATAAATTGTCAACAAGCCAGTTCTGTGACTCAATAACAGCTTAATTCTGACCATTTGTTTCTTGTTTAAAATGAAGAATCTAAACTTAATGTAACATGGGCAAGAATACAAAGAAAAAAGGTGTCTGCTAGGTTTTTCCCTTTCTCTGAAATTGAAGAATGGAGAAAACTGAAATAGATAGTAACTTTTCTGCCTATTTCTTCACCAAGGCAAATGAATTACCTCTAGCAACAGTCAACTTGGGGCTCTGGGGGCTTTGTGTGATGGTACCAGGCTATTTCTGCTTCAGCTGCCTTCAACGGAAATTCCTCCACAAAGATTCTTGAGAAAAAGAAAGAAAGGTAGAAATGTCATGTATTTCAAAAGACATGAGCTATTAGGGAAGTGAAACCTTACAAAGAAGCAAATGTTTCCTTAGCAAGGAACCATTCCCTAATTTCCTTACCCAGCACTATGCATCTGTCCATGCTTTCTAGGTAACTCCCCTGTATTTGATGCAGTAGTGGCTGCAATTTGAATCCTAGGTTCCTCTGGCTGCTCATCCCAGACCACTTGCACAGGGCTGTGAGGTAAAGGCAAATATTTCATCCTGCCTGGTGCAATCCTAACCAAATGCTAACCCTTCTTTAAATCCAACAACATGGCCAGTGCCTTTGTGATTGTGGCAAACTAAATCAAGAGGTGAGTCATGAGCTGATCCATGCTTTTGCATTCAAACAACTCACATTGGTGACATGGGACAACTCACCAGAAGGCAGCTCAAGTTTAGGAGAAAAGCCTTGGAAGCACATATGAAAGTGGACCCAAAAACCAATAGGGCTTTAGTCTGAGCTGAAAAGCCCAAGCAATTAATTAAATACTTTTTTTTTTTTTTTTTTTTAAAGCAACCCATTAATATTCAGTCCTACCCACAATAACACCCACAGTATGTTAGGGGTGAATGTGCCAACTGGGCAGTCAGTCTGACAAGGAGGAACATCTCAGTTGGCTTCCGATTTCACCATTAACCCATAAAATAATTTTTAAAAATCTAGGCATTTTGAGGTTTGCTTTTCTTCAGATATAACATGTTGGCATGTTAGAGAAACAATCACAGTCCATGAGACACCACACTGAAATCCAGGTGACCACAGCTTAAAACTTTGGAAAAGGCATTTTTGCCTAACTTGCCTAGTTTTGCATCAGTAATGCAGCAGCACCAGTCTCAGATTGCACTGGACTGTGGCAAGAAAAGGACCTGCAGGACATCCAGACACCACAAATGAGGACACAACTATGCAGAGATTGATGGCTCTCTGAATCAATTGAAGGTGAGGTTGCCCAGACCTCACAATAACAATGCCTGGGCATGACCATATTTTCAAGACACAGTTGTTTAATTGTGCTAAACTTGAGTCTGCAAGCTGAATCTTGGGTTTTTCTTTTGGCCACTTCAACCTCCTACAAGTCTGCCCGCACTGAAGGAGCATGGGCATGAAGGAGACTAATGATGGTAAACACACAAGCAGGCTGTGAGAGCTGAGGGTTAAGGATTTGTGAGGTTTTATGTGAAATACCTGCCTCCTAAAACATCAACTGAGAACTTGCACCAGCTGAGAAAGGTTAGAGATGAGAGTCTTCATCAGCTCCAAGGAAGGAAACTGAAGGCCTTCAGTAGAATTTGCTGTTCATTAAGGATATTCAGCCACAGGCTGACAATTTCAGTAAGACAGTAACATTTGAAATGAAGAACAAGAGTCCAAAGAGAAGTACACCTAAAATGGCAGTAATTACTCAAGGAATTTAAAGGGGAGGAGATGACCTAGAAAAAGAAAAGAAATAACAAAACAAACAAAGAAATCCAACCCAGGCAAAAATAAGTGAAGGCCTGAAACTGAAGTCTAAAACTCACCTCAAGCCAAGTCTTATGCAAGGAAGATGATAAATACTGGAAATAAACTTAAGAGCAGTTGTTCACTTCATGGTCTCCAAAATGTAATGTTGATGCCCCGATAAATGTGGTAGTCACTGGTTTTCTTCCAAACACCTTGAAACTGACCCATTTTCCTCATGAAAATAATCATATTAAAGATAATTTATTAATTTAGGATGTGCATACTTTTTACATAATGAAACAGCATCCAAAGTTGAACTGCTAGGATACAAACAAAATATCTCACTCTGTCAAGCAACTAAGGAAAAAAATTGAGTAAAAAAATGAATGTTTAAACATCTATGAACACTTTTCAAAGCAGGCTTGACAAGTGTCTTGGGGTGGGTGACTTTATCAGGTGTATCCCCTATCATCGCTCTATGCCCAGACATGATTCCTATGCCTTTCTGTGCCTTTAAGTTGAGCCCGAGAGAAGAGAGAGAAAGAAAAAAGGCCAGACGAACTTTTCAAAGCAGTCTGTGCCTCAAGGTCACTACTCCCCTGAGTTCCTCTGCTGTGGGGAGAAGAGAAGAGGAAGCACCCTTCCTGGTTTTTCCAGCCAGTTTTTTTTTTTGGCTCTTTTTCTTTGGAGAGAGATGGAGAGTTAAACCTTGTTTTTCTGGGACTTTGGTTTTGTTTCCTTCTTTCCTGGACTTGTTCAGAGCGCCAGAACATCAGAATCCCACTGGGGAACCTTCCACTGGCCTGGAGGGGGGCCCCCACGCTGACCCAGCTCCAAGGAGGAGGAGAGAGACCACATTCACAGAAGGACTCTAAAAATGTTTCAGGTTTTCTCTCCACAGCGAGAGATTTTATTATTTAGCATTATTATTCTTTTCCTGTGTGTTTTGTTAAATAAATAGGGGTTTTTTTGTCTTTCACATTCCTCTGAGGAATATTTCTTTCCTGAACCTGGTGGGGGAGGGGTGGCTATAACCTTCCTTCCTTTGAGGAGATGTTCCTTGCGGAAGTTTCCCTGAATGTGGCCCAAAACAGTCACAACAAGATTTGCCCATATCTAACTGCAGAAGATCAAAGCTGACTAGTGACTGAGTGTTACCTTACTTCCACTTTTGGTCCCTATTGCCCAACAGAAGGTGAAAAAGCCAAATAAGGTTAAGAAGACAAGCATAGAGAGAAAATTCAATTAATTTTCAGCAAACATTATAGACAATTCTTTGGGCCCAATGTCATTTACCCTCAAAGCAGTTTAAGCACCCAGTCCTGACAACAGTGTTTTTCTTGACAATATGGGACTGCATGAAAAAGGAGTCAAGGCCGTACAAAATAAGGAGTTCTGGTGCTTCCATGACTTGCAATTAATGATAGAAAAATCTCATCTCCTTTTGGTTTTACCCCATCAATAGCAGATACATTTTAAATGTTGAGTTTATTCCAGCCCACAGGCCTGTCTTCACTTATCTAGAAACTGTTACTGATGCAGCATAAAAGGAGACACAGGATTATCTTAAGTGGTAGCCTTTATTGAGATTGCAAGCGCTGCTGAACAGGAAGAAAATTTTAGTGAAGCATCCTCCCTCACTACCCTCTTCACTATAATAGACAGACTAAATTTGATTGAGCAAATACAATACTGAAAGGACACAATTTTACGAACAGAAAAAGGCATGAACTTTATTTTGCTCTATTACTCTGCATACGTAGGACTGCTTGAAGTGATTAAAAAACAACTTCACACACAAAAAACAGGAAACAGATGGCATCAGATCAAGATGGCACATGAAGGCACATTGCAAAAACAACTGACTCAGTAAATGTTAAAGAAAAAAAGACATTTTTATATCTACATATATGTATGCATGTATTTAGTTATCCTATTTTTTATATCTTATGTTCTCATTTAGATTAACTTCCTTGAATTCCTGGCCCTAAATTTTACTCGCAGAGTTACTCCACACTAATAAGAAGAGGTCCTTCTATTGCAATGTTTTATATATCCTACAAACCATCTGCTTCCTTTCTTGTCTCCCATTTTCCTATTCATATGCCCTGAACAGAAATCTGGATCACATTCTCAGCAAGATCTTCATGGCCATGACCATTGCTCTTCCTCAGCTCCCTTCCTCCTGCTCTGTCCCATGGGAAGCAGAGTACAGTGCACAGCACAGACTAGAGATCATCACTCAAAAGTATCCCCTTCCATTTACCTTAGACATCTAGAAAATAAATTAGGCAGTCTTGGTGGATCCCTTTTAGGAGGAAAGGCCTGCTCTTAGCACAGAGAGCATGGATATAATCCATTTCTGCTGACTTTCTACCTGATTTCTGGAGCAGTGTGTCCTAATTACCAAAAAAGATTGTATGCCAAGCACCTTACTACAAGACTGACTTCTGCCACAGTTTGCCACAGAAATACCTTAAGCATTTTGCTTTTACTCTGAAATTGTTATTGTGTTTACCAATTCACTTAGCTTGAAAATGTAAGAGGGAAACATTTTCTTAAAGGTCCATGAATGCTTCCATAGGCATGGTCTTCGACACCTGTAACTTCAAATTTTATATTTGTATTTCTTCCTTTCTCCATACTAGAACTCTGGAGCAATGGTACCATAAGTAATAATTCTGAAAACGGGGGAAAAATACCCGCTATGTAAAAATGAAAAGATATGGTTTAGGATATCTGGACCGTTGCTTTTCACTATTTGGCTAGGACATTTAATTTACAGAAGGCAAAAAACAGAGGAGTGAGATGAGCAAATTTAAGTTCAAACTTTCCAAACACAGAAAAGGATTACAGACAATTTTTAAACTGAGGGATCAGTCCTCTCTTACTAAAAGCACAGTCCAACAAAGGTCAATGCAGCTTATCATTTAGAGTGCTTTCATACTTCTTGGAATACCATGCTCCCTCTTATTAGCTTTTGCAAGTGATGACTGCTTGCCTGCAAAAGGTATCATCCTTTTCCATCCTGGCAAGTTACAGACACTGGTTATATGTACCTCCAGCTCCCTCTCAAAAGCTGCAATGTCACATGCCCAGGTCATGAAAGAAAATGCTAATGACAAAAATTTTACTGTACCATTAACCCCTTGCTATCACTGTCCATCATTAGCGTATCAAGCCTGTCCTTCACTCCTTTCCATAAAGAAGGGGAAGTCTTTCAGACTCAGAATCTTAACTATCAAGAGGCAGAAGGCCTAGGTAATATCTAAAAGCCCTAGATGACAGGTTTTTTCTCAAGGACACACAGCTTTTCTAGCTCAAATGCTAAACACAGGGCAAGGACAAACTTTCCCAGGAGTTAGTGCAAGGCAATGGCATGAACTTTCCAGATGTTTAACAACCATCACAACATTGTCAACCCTGCTCCAGGGAGAGGCACATGTCTGGTGTTTCCTTTTCCAGTCTCCGCCCAGCACAGTGCATGTTTCAGCAGCTCTCCATGGCACACTTTACCCTTGGGGAGGCAATTACTGTAGACACAATCAGAAGATGCTCAAGATGCTATGCTCCCTACTGCTGTATAAATCCCTATACAGAACAAATATATACTGTACTTCAGAAGTTAGGATAACCTATGCATGACTACTAGAGCTCCAAACCCCTGCTCAGACTAAGGCAATGTTTTCTTCACACACTGGAGATACACCTGCAGCACCTGTAGGTGTACTCAAGGTAACATGAGTGATGTTAGCAGCAAAGACACACACCTACTTAAGTTTCAATACTGTGTAATCTGCCAGGTTCCCTGGAGGATATCTATAGCCTAGAGTACAATTTTGTGGCTATTAATATCCAAGTTAGCTAAATTAAAGCTAGCTCATGTACAACTGTACATGCTGCAATCACGCTTTCAATCACAGGACAGAAAATATCACAAATAGCTTAAAAGCAGACTTAGCAACAAACACCAAGGTTTTTATGTGCACGCCCGCCTGCACAGACAAGCACAACTGGCTTCAGTATGCACCTGGAGGACAGCCAAGGCCTGGCCAAGCATGGTGTGAGGACATGAGCACTCCACTGTAGCACAGTACAGCAAAGCAGCACAAACCCACTGGCACAAGCACAGCTTCCAGTGCTCCATGTTTCTGAACAGCACAGTTTTTCCTCAGTACTGGAGCCACCGACCACTCCCCAGGGTGCTGCAGGGAAAACACTGCATACATTTTCCATCTGTGGCTGAAGAGGGTCCTGGAACAAGAATGGGGTTCTTCTCCATGGGAGAAGGGTATGGTTCAGAAAAATGTCTTACAGCATTATTTTATTCAGGCAAATTATTAAATCTCTTTTGGGTCTCAGTTTCCCCACCTGTAAAATCGATGTATCTACTTGAAAGAAGCACACATCTAACCAGCACTTCAGAGATTAAAATCTCTAGATAGGTGCTTATTAAATATGAAGAACTGGTAAAAGTGCACATGGAACAGTTATCATGCTACCACATCTATGCATTATTTTTGTGTGCCTTCTGTAGATTTTAATACTTATTTATTATTTTAAAGCAGATATAGAGAAATACAGTCTGCATTCAGCTGCTGCAGGTAGACACTTAAACAGGTTAAAGTGTAGGTATCTTTTAATTAATCAACAACAAAAGATGGATCTTGCAATGTCACTGTCTCTGGCAACTAAACCAGTTTAAGAGATACCAGTTTCTTCTGCCCACTTGTCTCTGATTCCCAAGTTGGATTTATGCAACCAATTTGAGATGTATAGTATAAGTACATCCAGTGAAACTACCAAGGTTAAATTTTAAAAAAATTAAAAGAAAACAAAAAACAACATATACACACCCATTCGTTTCCCGAAAAAGAAAGAGGTAAAAAATGTTTATGCAGACCAATTTAACAACCTGGTTGAGTAAGAAGCTTTGTAAACATGGTGGGATAGCTGGGGCACCCAAGCTCCCCCATGGAAACGCTGAGCTACACTCTAACTTAACCTGGGGAAGACAGCTGGGGAAGCACAATGGCAAAAATCTCCTGGGCTGCCTACAAACCCATCTGCTAATTTCATTTTTTTTTTCAGTTTTAGTTTTGATGAGGCTCTCAGAAATATTTGTTTTGCATGGGTAGGTCCAGATGTGGACACCCCTCTCTGCTACCTGGCATTCTGCACGCAGAGTTGCCACATTATAAAGCCCAAGAGGAAGAAGCTTCATGAGCTGAGAAATCAAACATCCCTGGATGCAGAGAAGACACCAAATGCACACCACAGCAGCTGTGTACATTGTGCTGCACATTAGCTGTAGACCTGCATGCAGGCACACTATCAAACATCCATTGGTTTCAGGCATTTTCTCACACTGCTGCCAGGCAGGTAGGGACAAACCACTGGTGCCACTGGCAGCCACTTGCTGCCTGGGACTGCCAGTCTCCAGGTGTCTGGACCCAAGCAGCAGAAAACAGCTGGAAAAGAGCCTTTGTAATTTCCATTTTGGACATGCAAAGGGTATCCAGCACAGGTTTGTACACAAATCCCCAGGAACACCCTGCGGCCTCCCAGCTGGGGACTGCACCCAAGCGCAGGGGAGTGCATGGTCCAAATTGCACTGTGAGAACACTGCCGAGAGAAGGCAACCTGGGCCACTCCTGCATTGCATGTATGAAATGTAAGTATCTGAGACGGGAACAAATGTTGCAATCCAGGTGAAACAGTGTGTTCAAGCTCACACCTAGCAAAGTCCTGCCAGACTAAACTGAGTCTATTCTCACTCATCCCAAAAACTCAAGTGCAGGTCATGGTATATAGCTTACAAGCTGTTGGAACAGTGTGCCCTATGAGGACCATTGGCCAGGCATTAGTGAGACAAGAAGAGCCCATCCCCAGGAAGAGAGGATGCCCTTCCCAGTTGTGATGTTATACCAGTCTTCTGCCATAATACATCTCCCAGAAGCAACCTCCCATTACCCAAAGCTGCCTCTGGCATGGGTGAAATTTTACTATATGAAATGAAACTGTGAAGACACACCACTGAGACATCACAAAAGCTGGTTAAACCTTGCAAGGAGTTATTCAAACTCTACAAGGGAAAGCAGTGAATAGATACAGCCTACATTGCTCCTGTTTGTTTATTTTCATACACCTATTTTGAAAGGTGTCAAAACAAACAGAAGACCAGAAAAACATGTGAGATACAGTTTCTGCAACTGTTACACTTTAAGCTAAAATACAGCCTAAATGCTCAAGAGAGGTCACATAAAGATAACCTGGCTTACCATCAGATTTCAAACCTTTTCTCTCCAGCCTCTCTCACTTAAAAAACTTGTGTTGACTCATCAACCATGTCAAAATCAACAACTTGAAAATCAAAGCTTATATGCGGTGTTTCTGTTTACTACTATTTGGGATGTTTCTGTTTACTACAAAGCCACCAGGACTTTGCACTTACATGCTGTGTGATTTATCTTTTGTCTCAACAATATATGAACTGTATATCCATTTTATTTGACATGAATAATAATTCCCAGTATTAAAATCTGTTGTTTTGAATGAGAACGGAATGCATGCAACAGCTTCCTATTTAATATGCAATTGTTAATAAAATGAGAACAAAGTTCCTGCTAAAATATTCATAACACAAATAATTGAACAGGAGAGGCGCCAGTGCTAGAATTCTCGGATGCCAGATCCTGAAATTCTCCTCAGACGTTGGAAGCTGAGTAGATAGAACAACAAGGTGCCATCTGTTTGTATTTATTGGCAAGGGAGAAGTGGTTTATGCAAATTAACTGCTCCAGATGACATCAGACTCCCTTATTCCATTTCATCTTATTAAGAGAAGAGGAAAATCCCTTCCAATGCAAGTTTTGTCCAGCTTCCTACACCAGCAAAAATAAAAAAGATTCCAGACAGCAGAAAGTAATATTTGAATAACTATCTGCCCTAGGATTTATGTTTTACAGAGGTGTACAGCAAATGGTGCTTCATGAACACTTCATCTGCTTAGGAAAGTCATTCTCAGAGTTTCAAAACTACTCACCAAATAGGACAAGGCATTGCAGTAGATTTCAGTAAGAAGTGGCACAGTCTCCCACGCAAATCACTGAGATGCAGTTACAGCATTGTGAATTTCATTCCAGTTTGCCACTTAATTACTGCATGGCCTTCAGCAAGTTACTTTAAATCTCTCCTTTTCTTTGTGCTCACATATTTCTTTACACACACTTTAGAGGTGGAAGGGAAGAACGGGTAAAGGGCTTGAAATATAATGGTAATTTTCCACCAGGAATAAGGCTTTACTTCTGGATGGCTTTTTTTCTTAAAAAAAAACCTTTCAAAGTGTAGTCTTCATACAATGGAAACTGCTGCCGAGTGCTCCAACACTGACATACACCAGGATTACGCTTGCAGTTCTGGATTTGAAACTGTTAGATGCTATTTGATATTGGATTTTATTCACAGTGCTCCTTGTACCCTCAGGTTTAGGTGCTCATTAAGAACAAGGTCCAGGGGTTTTGCTGTTCCCTATTTTGGACATAGGATTTTAGTATAAAGGGGATATAATAAGCTTGACCTGGGTAAGACAAATTGTCCTGAAAATGGTAGAAACACAAATTCTACATTTAAAAACCCCAAACCTCCTACCACATAAAAAAACTTATTTTCTGAATCATGGAAACTTTATAGTGTTTCAGGTTTTTTAAATAGCCTTAGTGTCAAAGACAGCTTTTTCCTCTGATTCATAATTTGAAATACTTTATTATTTCATTTCAAAACTCTCCCCATGCTAATCCTTGGCCAAAAAGCCAGATTGAGACAGATGTACAATGGTTAGAATTTCAGCTCAAAGAGTTAAAACTCATGCTGTCACAACAATTGTCAGCAAAGTGGCGTATCAGTGCCTGGAAAAGTAGATGTGCTGCCATCCATGTGATAGCACAGTAAGCTTTGGTGTTTACAGAAAAAAAAATATTTTCCACAACAAAAAAAAACAGATTTTAATGTTGGTTGGGTTTTTTGGGGTTTTTTTACAGTTTAGTTTAAAATTTATCTGTAACATATTTTACTTAATAAGAAAACAACAAAAAAAAAAATCTCTCCACTTCTGTATTTCGGTCACACTTGCAGACCCAAAACAACAGTAGAAAAGACAAGTGTAGGACCATTAATTACTTGGACATGTGCTTTTCACTTGATCTGAATTTAGAGAAGAATGTACCATTTTCTCTTTTTCATGTTAGAGTACCTTTTGTGCATACCATTGCAGTGCCAACGCAGGCACATTCTTAAGTACCACTTAAGAGGGAAATTACATGAAACTTTGATTTACATGCACCTTTCAAAAGCACAACCACAATCAGAAAACAATAGAGAAGCGGGAACACAAAGAACCAAGAAAGAGCTCCTAGTCCCCCTCTATTTGTAAACACAAGAGTGCCTGAGCACTGTGAAACAGAATAAAGCTACATCCAAGTGCAGATACCAGCTAAATGTCATGAAATGGTCATTGTGGGAGATATCAGCACAATTTTCATAGGACAGAAGTAAATAAATTACTTAACTTGCTGTTTATCCTCTCACAATCATTTATTTTCTAAGACAACAGAATAAGAATAGTCCCCATATCTCAGCTTCACACTTTTCCAAGAAATCAGGCTTCCAAGAGAGTGAATGAAAGGGTCTTCCAAAAGAATTTTCAGGGTCACAATTTCAGCAAGTACAGGGTTATATGCCTCTTCTTAGCTAATCATCATGCATAGATGGAAGCAATGAAAGTGCTGCAGTGGGGGCTGTAGGTGTTTGGTTGTCCCTGCTGGCTTTTATCAAAGGTGTTTCAGTGGCTGGTGCATTTAGTGTCCAGGTTTACATTGCCCCTGAGAAGAGGATATTTGGATACACTTACCCTCCGTAGTGCTGCAGAGATGCTTACTTACTTATCTTTATTCACTTACTGCAGACAAGCATTTCTGTGCCTTTTCTGTGCCCTTCCAAAGCTCTTCCATGTGACACTGGAACAATCTGGTTGTAGTTCAGAGGAAGATGCCAATGGCTCTGCTGTGACTGTAGTTGACAGGGGAGAGGCAGCATGTGTAGGGAGGCCACTTTCAGGAAGAAACACCAAAGGGATGGTTTCTCAAAAAAGTTGCTGGTGAGATCACATAGATTGGAAACGTGTGCTGTTCTTCAGTGGCTGGAGCTCACCAAGATCATGCTATTAATTCATCCAGCAGCAGAAATCAGAGTCAAATCTCCAGAATCCTTGGGATACATGACTTAGTATTGCCATCTCCTAATATCAGAAGCTAAGGAAAAAGCATAAAAACTCCATCTGCATACAGTAGCTTGGACTAGTGCAAGACCCAGCCCCAGCTGCTGTTCTTCCAGTCTGTTCTGGAGCACAATAGATGCAGTGAAGGTGCAGCTGGGGTAGATCAAAAATCCAAAAGCAGGAGAGGTGTCCTGAGCCTGAAGTATCACTTTGAACATAGTAATCACTTTGGTAGTATGATGCTTTCTGGCAACAGTCAACTTCACAGTCCTATGGGCTTCCCCATGTCATTCTCTCATTATCTTATGAAAATCTTGGTTAAAACTTGCTAATTATGCTGTGCCAAAACCTATCTGGTAGAGACCAGTATGCAACACAATATATGTCTGTGTTGTGCTGGACTCTGAGCAAGAAAATGCCACAGCTGCCACTGGCTCCATGCAGGAAAAGTGCAGACTTCCTGCAGAAGGGAGCAGGGTCTGTTGTCCCAGGTTTGCTCTCACCATGGTGCCCTGTAGCACCTGTGAGACTACAATTTCACCATAAAGTGCAGCACAAGAACTTGATCTAGGCTGACATCTCTATCCTATCACTTCTTCCACTTTCCAGAGGACTGGTTTAGCAGATTACAGTACCTATTTTATATCTGAGTCCTATATTGCCCATAAAAAACAATTCCAAAAGGACCTTCATGCTAACTATTGCATGACTGAAGTACCTGGCATATCAAACTACATTTACCTTCTCAAGAACAGTATCTCTTCTGGTAGAAAAACAGTGACTACTCACATAAGACTTGTTTCTTTGCTTTCCTCCCTGTGCAATGTCCTGATCAGTGATAATCAAAATCTCTTTCTGAAAAAGTAGGGTAGGGTCTACAACCTATACATGTGGTTTAAAGACACATCTTTCAGAAACACTTCCAGCTCTGTGCAAATTCAGTGGGGTTTTGTTTTCCCATAGTTATATTTGTTTTGTAATAAAATCTGAGATTTGATTTCATTAACTGAAACAAAACTGCATATGTTAAAGGAGGGTAAAAGCACTCTAAACTTATTTATAGTCTGAATATCCAGGGAAGTCAGGGTAGAAATGTCATTGTAGACTTGTTAGCTAAGAAATTCTGTTCATTAGCATATGAATAAGCCAGATTCAACTAGTATTAGTATAGTAGTCAAAAGTATAAAAAATATGCTTTTCAACTATGTATGTATTTTGGAGACTGCATCTGTTAATGCTATAAAGATCTTTTGGTCTTGGTAAGTTGTAATATATTGGAAATGAGCAACTTGCAGTGTGTTTCTGTTCATGCTTCCCAAAAAGTGAAAAAAACCCAGTTAATTAAATCATTTTGTTCTAATGTTAATATGCTTTATCATGTAGTACTCATTAACCAGACACTGCATAAATGTGTAGCTGTGAGCTTAATAAAAGATATTAAAATATTTCTCAAATTTATTTAAAAATAGCATGAAGCTCTCCAATCACAATGTTTTGATCTACTTAAAGAGTAGCAAGTTCCTTCTTACAGGAGTAGCATTCTTTTAAATCAGAGCTCTTTTTAAAGCAATCAAATCTCAGAGTTAATCAAAGCTCCTTTTCTGCAGTGGTAGTGGAAAGCAGTCCATCAGAGCATTGCTTTATGGGAACATATAATAGCCTGGGCTAGCTCTCCACCATATGAAATCCCATTTGGCCTGAAATGAAACTCTGCAAATAAGCAGAAAACATTCCATTCCCATTAAACACAAGTTCTTGTCCCATCTATGTGAGAGAGGACCAGAATTTTCTGTATTTCATATACAGAAACAGAACTTTTTTACACACAGATCTGGTGCAGCACATCTGAAACAAATCTGTTTCTGCAGTCTACAGGAAAACACTTCAACACCACTTAAAAATCTGAAAGGCAGGTGACTATGAAAGGGGAAGGAACCTTTAAAGCTATCTGTATAATTAGCTTTACTGATCATAATCACTTATGCAAAAAAATAGTGTACTTAGACACTACAGTTGCTCCAGGGAGAGTTTACATGGGCATTGACGGATCAAGTGTGCATTCCTGTTTCCACGAAAACACTAAACTCTGGGCTGTTTGTTAGCGCAAGGTTCACTAAGACCCTAACCATGAAAATAACTTCAGGTCTGCCCTCCCAGGTCCTACCCACAGCATTGCATGGAGTCCTGGTGCTTCCCTAGGGACAAGGGAGACCTTCTATAGCATCACTGCCCAAAGCCACCAGCATAGCTAACGCACATGCTGCCTGTCACAGCAATTTGTATCAGATGTCTGCTTAGTTACTGCCCCAGTAACTTTGGGTATTTGCATGGACTGCACTGGTTACAGAGGCCACATTGCACCCAGGACAGCTGACAAATCCCTGCTTACACAGCAGAGGGGAAAATATTAAAAGCATCTCAAGAAGTGCAAACCTCAAAATTGTTTCCCAGTCTTATGTATTCCAAATGCTGAACGTGACAAGATCATACAATAGGAAGACAATCATGGAATGGCTTGGGTTGGAAGGAACCTTTAAAGGTCATCCAGTCCAAACCCCCAACAATTAGGAACATTTTCAACTATGTCAGGTTGCTTTCAAAGTCCCATCCAGCCTAACCTTAAATGTTTCTAGGGACAAGACATCCACAACTTCTCTGGGAAACTTGTTCCAGTATTTCACCACCCTCATTGCAAAAAAATTTTTCTTTTATGTAGGCTGAATCTAACCTCTTTCAGTTTAAAGCCATCCCCCTTTGTCCTATCACTACATGCCCTTGTAAAAAGTCCTCCTCTGTCTTTCTTGTAAAATCCCTTTAGGTACTGGAAGGTGCTATAAGGTCTCCCTGGAGCCTTCTCTTCTCCAGGCTGAACAACCCCAACTCTCTCAGCCTTTCATCATGGGAGAGGTGTTCTATCCACCTAATCCTTTTTGTGGCCCTCCTCTAGACCTACTCCAACAAATCCACATCTTTCTGGTGCTGGAGACCCCAGAGCTGGATGCAGCACTGCAGGTGGGGTCTCAGCAGAGCAGAGCAGAAGGGCAGAATCCCCTCCCTTACCCTGCTGCCCAAACTGCTCTGGAAGCAGCCCAAGACACTTTTGGCTCTCTGGGCTGTGAGTGCCCACAGCTGGGTCATGTCCAGTCTCCCACCCACCAGCACCCCCAAGTCCTTCTCAGCAGGGCTGCTCTGATCTGTTCAATCCCAGCCTGTGTTGATACCAGCATTTCTCTGACCCTGGTGCAGCACCTCGCACTGGCCTTGTTGAATCTCATGGGGTTCCTATGGGCCCACTTATCCACCTCATCCAGGTCCCTCTGGATGACATTCCATCCTTCAGGTGTGTCAACAGCACCACTCAGCTTGGGGTCATCTGCAAATTTGCTGAGGGTGCACTCGATCCCTTGGTCTGTGTCACTGATGAAGACGTCAAATAACACTGGTCCCAGTACAGACCCCTGAGGGTACCACTTGTCACTGATGTCCACTGGGACTCTGAGCCCTTGACCACGACACTCTGGATTTGACTGTCCAACCGTTGAATCAATCTCTTTCCAATTTGGAGAGAATGATGTCATGGGAGGTAGGGTCAAAGACTTTACAGAAGTCCAGATAATGACATCTGGACTTTACTTGTCCAGTGATGGAGTTGCTTCATCATAGAAGGCCACTGGATCAGTCAGACAGGAATTCCCCTAGGCAAAGTGGTGCTGGCTGTCCTGAATTGCCTCCCTGTCCTCCATGTTCCTTATCACAGCTTCTAGGAGGATCTCTTCCATAGTTTTCCCAGGCTGACAGGTCAGTAGTTCTCAAGGTCCTCCTGTCTACCCTTTCTAAAAACAGGTGCAAAGTTTCCCTTTTTCCAGTCAGTGGAGACTTCCCCTGACTGCCACGACTTTTCAAATATCATGGATAGTGGCTTGGCAACTACATCAGACAATTCCCTCAGGAATCTGGGAAGAACCTCATCAGATTCCATAGACTTATGTATGTTCAGGTTCCTCAAGTGGTCATGAACCTGATCATTATTCCCTCAATCCCTGTCTTGCAGTCCACTGACTTAAGTGGTTTGGACAGAGAGATTGACATTGAAGACTGAGGCAAAAACTGTTCAGTACCTCAGCCTTATCCTCATCTGTTGTTACCAGTTTGCCAGCCTTGTTTAATAGAGGACAGTACTCTTTTTTTGACCTTCCTTTTCTGTCTGTAGAAATCCTTCTTGTTTTTCTTTGTGTCTTTTGTCAAGTTCAGCTCCAAGAGCACCTTGGCCTTCCTTGCCCTATCACTAAACAACCAGGCAGCATTCCTATATTCTTTCCAGGATACTTGTCCCCATTTCCATTGTCTGTGAATTCTTACCCATTAGTTTGATCGGCAGGTCTTGATTCATCCATGCCAGTCTCTTCCTTTCCTTTTCTGGTTTCTTACTGATCAAAAGCTTTTGTGCTCTAAGGAAAGCATCCATAAAGATCTGCCAGCTTTGTTCCGCTCCCTTGTCCCTGAAGCAGTTTCCCAGGTCATCCTACTGACTAATTCCTTGAGCAGCTGGAGTTTACTTTCCTGAAATTCAGGGTCCTGCCTATACTCTTTGCCTGTCCCACATTCCTCAGGACTGCAGACTCCACCAGTGATGTTCACTGCGGCCCTGGCTGCCTCCAACCTTGATGTCACCCATGAGCTCATTTGCACTGGTGACCATCAGGTCCAGTAACAGATGCCCTCTGTCAGGGCTGTCCATTTCCTGGCTTAAGAAGTTATCCTCCATGCATTCCAGCAGTGCCCTGGATTGCCCACAGCTCACTGTGCTGTGTGATCCAGCAGATATTGGGGGTTGAAGTGCCCCAGCAGGATGAGACCTGGTGAGTTCAGTGGCTCCTGTGGCTGGAGCAAGAAGGTGGTGTTGTCATCAGGCTCCCCTTGAGCAGGGGGCCTCTAACAGACACCATCCACAAGACTCCCTTTGTTACCTCAGTCTCTGATTCTCACCCATGAACTTTTGACCTGTTTGTGGCTGTTCTTCAGAGAGAGCTCTTCACAATCCATTCATTTCTTGATGTAGAGGTCAACCCACAGAGGGCCTTGCCTGTCCCTTCTGAACAGCCTGTAGCCACTGATAGCCACGGGCCAGTCATGGGTTTTATCCCACCAGCTTTCAGAGATGGCAACTAGGTTGTAGCCTTCTAACAGCATGGTGGCTTCCAGCTCCTGCTTGTTTGAAGATTATAATGGAGAGCTGATTCATCTGTCTGGGAATGGTCAAGGAGAAGTCCACAGAGACGTAGGTGGTGAAAGTATCCAAGTGACTGACATTCTCCACAATAAGCTCCACAATAAGCTCTACAATAAAGGAGGATGTCCCATCACTTCTTACATCCTTATTTATTCTCTGAAATGCTTCAGTTCTTTGGAAAGGACCAAGATCAACATTCATCTTTCCAAGCTTATTGTTTGCTTTCAGGTCAGAGATAGTGAGGAAGGAAAATGTGTCTGGCTTATACAAGGCCTTTCTCCCTTCCCCTCGCTCCAGGGGGAGCAGAGAGGACCGCCTGTCTCTAGTTACGCTGCAGCTTCACTCAAAGGCAGTATGAAAAGTCCTCTTGAGCACCAGCTGGAGTAGTTTTGCTGAGGGATGTATTGACAGCAGATCTGGGTTGATGAAAAGTTTCTCCTGGATCACCTTGGAAAGGACCATAGAAAGGATCAGCAACATGGTGTGGCTAAGATATTACAGAGTGTTTTGTTTGTCCTAGGGGGAGCAGACAAATGGTATCTGTGGTGTATTAGTCTCTTCTGATTCTGCACAACGCTCACCTACAGTGTCCTGAGGAAATACTGAAATACTTTGTTTCTGCCACAGTCTTCTGTTTTGAAATAGGGCATATGGATGAAATTTGACAGGGTGCTTCAGGCATAGAGGTGCTCTTAAAACTCTTCGTAGCTCTTGCATTGACGATATCTTTCTCTGATTCCCAAGATGATACATGTAAGCCTTAAGGCAAAAAAAAAGAAGAAAGGGAGGGCAGAGGTTTTGGGGTTTGTTTGGATTGGTATTCTCACAATAAACAGTAGGAAATAAGTAACTCAATTCAGTACTTAGTTTCAGTCCTGGAAAACAGAAACCACTTAACTATTTTACAGTGCTGTTCTTCCACTTTTTGCAGAAGTTTAGCCCTAATACCTATTTCACTAATGACCAATGCTGACTCATGAGCAAGACTATCAGCTTAAAGAGAAGAGAACAAAGACGCGTTATCTTCCGAAACAATCACGGAAAGCAAGAGTCCCTTACATTTGCTTGAATAGGAGCAAACACTTCTTTTTGTTTAACATAGATCTAGTCTTACAGTCCAATTCAGAATGCCTTGCCGTAGAACACTACATGCTATTCAGGACAACAGAGATCCTTAAAAGTTTAACAAAAAGCTTTTTCATGGATTTTTTTTTCTTTGATTGAAAACTCCCTGCTGGGGGACATAAAGGTTTGGGGGGTGGATAATGTGCTCAGTGCAAAAGAAAATGCTAAACATGTGAAAGCAAGGGGTAGACAAGTTTCCAATTTGTCTCACAAAACTCTCAACATGGCCCATTTAACCTCCGAAATATTTGTGGGGATTTGCCTTTTCACAGTCCCCATGCTTTTCTACAGCTATTTTCCTGCTGGTACGGTGTTAACTTGTGAATTTAAATCCTCCCTATATGCACAAGCACAACTCCCCGATGAATAAAAAGTACATTTCTTCATGGTGGAAGCAAGACATGGTAGGATGAACTGACCAAACACAACTAATAGCACAAGCTGCTGCACTTTCCTCCAGTGTGGAAATCTTGTTGCACCTCTCAATAATCCAGATAAATTAAATACCCTGTCAAAAACATAACTACAAAAGATTCTGCTCCATGAGTAGACTTGATGGCTGGGAGAATGTTCAGAAAGAACCAGGTCGGTACAATTTACAGTGCAGCTTGGAGGGACAAGTCAGGGAAGATGTTTCAGCCTTTCTAGGATGAAGCAGTTTCTTAGGCTGTCTCTCTGGTAGAACTGCACTGTCCCCGTGTGGACACAGATGTAAGTAGCTTTGTGTCACACCCTACTGTTCATTACTTCTCTCTTTATCCTTAAGAATTCCAGCGCTAGCTAGGTACCTTCACAACGCGACAGCTGAATCCATGCAAGATATCGAGACAGAAAACATATATAATACATTAACTATGTTCTTATAATTACGAAAATACAACCTGTGTGTGAACAGTGGAAAGCCTTTATTTGCTGGGATTGGCAAGTTGCAAAGAGAAAGTGATTATGTAATACTTTCTAAATACGTCCCTGAAAATGAACACCAAAGCTCCTTTGAAGACTGTTTTGAGGCCATCTGAGAGGCTTGTAACACAGATTGCAAAAGCTAACTGCATAGATGCAGGAATGGTAGTGAAATCTCTAAAGAAAATACATACATATCCTGCTGATGGCACTAGGAGGAATGATTCACCCTAGACACCCTTCCCTTTCCCCTGGTGTGGATGCTGCCTTGCACTCTTTTTAACTGCTTATTTTTTCCTCTCCTTTGTTCAGAAATTGGCATGATTTTGTTAGATGCTTAGCAATATGTGTATACAGAACCGAATCTTGGCACATGGTATTTATCTCAGGAGCCTAAAGATGTGTGGTTTTAATGCCAAGAATGTCCAAATCTCGTTTACTCTTTGTTTAGTTGCATCTGGGAGAGTATCCATCTCAGTTCTGGGCAAAACCTGTGGAGTGATCCTGCCCAGTAGAGGCAATGAAGAGCCAGACGACTCTCTTCTGATTCAACACAATCTATGATGAGGTGCTATTTTCATTTCTGTATCTGGAATATTAAAGAGGAAGAGACAGAAATGTGTGTTTCTTGAGGCTTTGTTACATCAAATGCTCTGTGATATGTTGTCTCAACATTTGCTTGTTTCTGGCATGCTGACATTTCACAACCTACAGTGAACACGAAATCACCAAGAATTATTCTGTTTACTTTTAGATTTGAAAACGTACGTTGCTCAAAATTGAATGACAGCACCATAAAGACATGTTAGCACGTGTTAGTTATACACTTTGACTGAACTGTAAGAAAATTACCCTTGGCCATTTGAAACCCAACTGTATGTTACCAACTGCATGTAACAAGTCTGATTTTGGCATCTCAGCAAAGTATTTAGCCAGGATGTTTACAGAATGACTGAGGGCAAGACAAGGAAAGCGGAATTTTCCTCAAATTTTTCAAGCCAGTATTGGTACTCATGCCTCTTGAGACAAAATACAGCTCAAAAGTGATGCATTTTGAGGTGCAGAGTGAAAGTCAATGAACAAAAGAAAAAGTATCCCAAATACTGAAAAATTAACATCGTGCATTTACACAATTTGAAACTGACTCTTGCATTGCAAAGTCTCTGTGTTAACCCTAGCTAGCCAGTAGCCGTTACTCAAGAAACTGATGTTAGTTGGTATTATAAGGGTCTATTTCCTCTGCTCTTCTAAATGAAACACAGCTGAAGATGGAATGACATGCAACTGTCTTTGTATTCCAGAGGATGTGGCTGGTTTGTATCTTTACTCTTTGAGCAGAATAAATCCACATCTAAGAAGTCATCCTGGAAGTTCATAATTGCATCCAGATGATCACATGTGGGGGTCTGATCTCTCCTGTCTTCATAATACAGAGTACTTTAGTCATTCCCTAGGATTAAACTTCTGGTGTTCACAGCCAAGAGCCCAGGCATCTACAAATAGAATTAAAACTGAACTTAAGAACAGATCTGCAAAAATATGACATTCATATATACCAGCAAGCACCAAAGCGCCAAATTTGAGTTCTAAACTATCTTTTGTCACGGCGGGTAAGGGTGGTAGGGTGCCACGACCTTCCCGAAACTGTCTCCTGGGAAGCCGCTTCGGTTGTGCCACAGCACAAACACACACAATACGGACATACACAAAGTAATCCACAGGGAGGCCGACGATAAAAGAGTCCAGGAAGGGTCTCTGTGTGGGTTCCAAGGGTGGGTTTATTGCCGCAACACTCGGAGGGTCCAGGGACAAAGACCCTGAAACCAAAGAGGGTCCAGGGTTAAGTATGGGGGCCGGATAGGGGCGGAGAGAGCATCAGGGCCAATGGGCTGAGGGTTCTGGGGCGGAGCACAGGCAGAGTCAGGAGCCAATAGGGAAGCATGGAGGAAGTGGCAAAGGAACAAGGGCCAATGGGATAACGGGAAAAGAACATTCTAAAAATGGGGACATATTAGGGGTAAAGGGGCAGGGGGGCCAATGGGCCAATCCAAGAAACAGAACCAGAAGACATCAACATAATTGAACAAAGAATCGTGGGAGAGGCTTCCTTGTCCGCCCTAACTGGGAGGTAGCAGACTTAATGCTCACCCTCCAGGGGATCTTTGAGGCCCCTTGATTACGAGGCTCACTGGCCTCCACAATCTTTAATGTCTTTTTGCAATTTTCAGCCATAAACTTGAACACCTAGCCCAGTTCACCCTGGATTCCTACCCAAGATGATAGGTCTACCAGGTGATGAACCCTAGTGAATAAAACATTTGGGTTAATCTTCTATCAGTCAGGTAGAACAAGGCATGCTCTCACGAAGGCCTCCTCCACAGGCTGCAAGTGGATCTCTGCACCCCCACTGACCTCCATGGGCTCAGGGGCACAGCTGCTTCCACGGTCTGCACTATAGGCTGCAGGAGAATCCCACCTGCAGTGCCTGGAGCACCTCCTCCCCCTCCTTTTCACTTCACTTCATGATGCACTTGTACTATCAGGAGTGGCTGAGGGAGTTGGGAGTGAAAAGGAGGAGAAAAGGAGGCTTGGGGAGAATTCATCACTCTCTACAAGTACCAGAAGGGAGGTTGTAACAACATGAGGAGTCAGCCTCTTCTTCCAGGCAACGAGCAATAGGACAAGAGACACAGTCTTAAGCTGCACCAGAGGAGGTTTAGGATGGAATTTCTTCAAAGAAATGGTGATTAGATATTGGAATGGGATGCCCAGGGAGGTGGTGGAGTCCCTCTGTCTGGAGGTGTATAAGGAAAGACTGGACGTGGCACTTAGTGCCGTGGTCTCGTCGACACAATGTTCGGTCATAAACATTTGGTCGTAGGTTGGACTCGATGATCTCAGAGGTCTTTTCCACCCTAATTGATTCTATGGTTCTGTGGTTCTTTGATTTACTGACCCTGCTGCTTGTATAATTGCTCCTCTCTTTTCTGGCCACAATTACATCTTTGCAATAACTCTTCTTTTCTTTCTTTCCTATATAGATCATCACAGAAGTGTTACCACCATCACTGATTTTCTTAGCCTTGGCCAGCAGCAGGTTCATCTTAGAGCCAGCTGGCGTTGGTTCTGTTGGACATAGAGGAAGCTTCTCACAGCTTCTCACAAAAGCCACCCCTGTAGCACCCCCACTACCAAAATCTGACCACAAGAACCCAATACTACAGAGGCTGAATAGGGCCACTATACTTCTACTGAGAGAGGGTTAAGAAATTCTCACTAAAACCTGGCACTACTCTCTTACAACAGGATGTCCTTATCCAGGTGCTGCACGGGCCCTGCTAAGTCATGACAACACTGCGATAAAGAACCATACTCCTTCTACAAAGGTTACAGTCCTTTGGAAACTACCTAAGAGACTTATAATACAGTATGGTTTGTTTTCATAGTCCCACTGGGTTACTGCCATTTGAATGACAGCAAAATTCAGACCAAGAGGAAGACTCAATGCTGGTGATTCAGGTGATAACCTAGTATCTGTGAGACTGTGGTTTAATTTCTCAACTCTTGTTAGCGACTTTTGGTGTGATCCCAGGAGGCTTCCTTAAACCTTCTTTTCGTACCTCTTTTTTTCATAAGTTTGGCTGCTGCCGTTTACCTGCATACACTGACTACTCACTCTCCACCCTTCCGTCATCACACACATGGGCAGGTGAGCTCTCAAATACCATAGTTCTCCACTATCATAGTGGAGCTGTTGGGGAACTTAGATAAAGCTGACATAAGAAAGAAGAAAGAGATCTCTCCTATTCTTCACATAATGCCTGCTAATACAGTACTATGGAAAGCACTAGCAGAAACATGTTACTTTGAATTTTGTCATTTCTTTAAATATATACAACCTGAGAATAATTTGCTGCTCATGGAATTATTTTTAATTGGTGTGATAGTGTAAATATTGGACTATTAATCAATGGCCAGGATCAGCTGTTATTCACGTACATAATAGGAAGAGATCCCACATGAGTTTACAATATAAGATTGCTGGTACACACAGCTGTTTAAGTATTGGGGTCTTTCTGAAGTGTAAACTAATAAGAGTTTACTAAAACAAAGTGTTTGAACTAGACTTGCAGGAGGGAGAAGGAAACCAGCACAATTTTTTTGCAAGACAGAAAAACGTACTTTTTTACAGGCCTTCACTTCATTGCCTTCCCCAGGAACATGGATTTCACAGCTGGAGGTTCCAAGAGAAATAAATGTGGGAGTAATTAAAAAAAATTTTTTTTGACTATTTCCTAAAAGCCTTTACTACAAAAATTGATAGGAGAGTTGTCTGTAATCAATTACGTAGCTGTAAAGATGGGAGCCAACAAAAGAAAATAAAAAGGGCTTAGTGAAGTTAAAAACCCAAATCTGAAGCAACACAATCTCTGTGGGAGCAGCCAGCAGTTCAAGGGTGTAACAATTGCTGCATGCAGGGGCAACATCAGTGCTAGGGAATGCCAAGGACTTTCTGTTGCTGGATGAGAAGGAGTCATGTAAAGGCACAGCAGGGCTCATTGAAAGAAAGAGTCCTCAGATGCAGGAGGGACTCATGTGAGCCTCCTTTCCTACTGGGACAACATCGAAAAGCAGATGTTGGAGCAGATGACCTGCTCCCTGTATTTAAACAGCTGCCTCAGCCCCTCTCGCTGCTGCTTCATCACTTCCTTCTTTAGTCACGTCCAATGTGTAAAATGCAGTTAGTATTAAGAAGAAACCTGTAACACTGCAGGAGGATTTGTGTCTGTCCCCCTACTCTCCTTCCAGCAAGTCACACTGGAAAATCTGTCCTGAAGAAAAATTGAAACTGTGGCCCTTTCTTCCTCCTCTTCACAACTGACTTTGACTTGAAGGTTTCAGTTAAAGAAGCAAAAAGGCTACACTTTGCTGAAGAGCAGAGGAAATTAAAATAAGAACTAAACAGGCAAGGTACCATTCTGATTATGCAAGCATACAAGCTGAAGCAAAGCCAGGCAAATAGATGAACAGTCAGGACAAGAAATGGGAAGGTTAAAACAAAATAATGAAACTATATGAGAAAGATTAATTTAAGAATTCTGGAGCCTGTTTGCAAAAAAGAAGGATGGGACACCATGAGTGATTAATTGCTTTCTGAGAAATGTGTCATTGAAAAGCCGTATTTTCTTTGCCTTTAAATTAATCTTTCATCTTGTTTCTGCATCATCCAATATTAATTAAAATAAAAAGTATGTGACAGAAGAACACTGGGAAAAGAAGGCAAATTTAGAATACAAATTTTTAAATCCCTCTTAGAAGTGGTTTATTGGCCTTCACTTGCATCAATAGCAATCTTCATGCTGGAGAAACCATTGTGTTTCCTCCATCTCCAAGTCCCAACTGCTCAAAAAGGATTTTAAAGGTGTTCCTTTTGAAGTGTGCATTTGCATTGTGAAAACAAGTAACTGATGCCAGTTAGCACCAGCTAGTCTCTGAAGCAGGTATTCACATAAATTTTGTTCAATTTCTTGTCAACACTTACAAGCCCCAATAACGAACAAGCATGAAACTGTGCTACCCATAACCAAGTAAACAGACTGAAAACAGTCCACTTTCCTTACAACTTAAATATTCATTTTATCATAGATTCACAGGATCAGAGAATAACCAGAGCTGGAAGGGACCTTAAAGATCATCTAGTTCCGGCTGTCAGCTATGGACTGGGATAACTTTCACTAGATCAGTTGATCAGAGCTCCTTCTAACCTGGCCTTAAACACTTCCAGGGATGGGGCATCATCAGCTTTTCTGGGAAACCTGTTCCCGTGCCTCACCACCCTCGCAGTAAAGAATTTTTTCCTAATACCTAATCTAAACCTGCTTTCTTTCATTTTGAAGCCGTTTCCCCTTGTCCTGTCACTACATGCTCTTGTGAAGAGTCTCTCTCCATCTGCCTTATTGATTCCCTTCAGGTATTGGAAGGCCACAATTATGTCACCTGAAAGCCTTCTGTTTTCCAGGCTGTACAAACTCAGCCCTCCCAGCTCAGCATTTCCTCATAAGAAACGTGTTCCATCCCTCTGTCTTGGTGGTCTTCCTCTGGGCTCACTCTACCAGGTCATTGACCCTCCTTGTCATGGGGACCCCCAGAGCTGGATGCAGCACTGCAGGTGGGGTCTCACCAGAGCAGAGCAGAGGGGCAGAATCCTCTCCCTCCCCTGCTGCCCGCACTGCTCTGGGTGCAGCCCAGGACTCATTTGGCTCTCTGGGCTGTGAGTGCCCATGGCTGGGTCATGTCCAGCCTCTCACCCACCTTCACCCCCAAGTCTTTCTCAGCAGGGCTGCTCTCAATCTGTTCATCCCCAGCCTATGTTGATACCAGCTACTGACCCAACCCAGGTGCAGCACCTTGCACTTGTTCTCATTAAATTGCATAAGGTTCCCATGGGCCCACTTCTCGAGCTGGTTCAGAAAATTGTAGGCCTTTCTCTGTAGGTATCTTCCTATTTTTTCCTAGCACCAGGGAGAAAAAGATGAACTGGAAATGCTGGAGCCTTTGCCATTTGTCAATGCTTTCCCTCAGAACAGGAGGAGTTTACTGTCCAGAGCATCCAGTGTGCCTGACCAATGATCCCCAACCAAACAATGCAATGCAGTTTTCAAGCTCTTCTGAATGACTTTCGCACAGGTTAAGACAATTTATCTAGACTGAAGTGCAGCAATTCCTATGCCCTCAAATATGCCAGTCCCCAGTAGGCTGGAGTTTGCTACCTGCATGGTGAGACAGTAAAAACACTAAATTTGTTCTGCTAGACAAGGCTTTCTCCCACAAAAATATTTTCCTTTCTAATCCTTTTTGTCTTCTGTGCTCCTTTCTTTTTCTGCAGAACAGCCGTAGTGCAGTGTATTTTCCACGTGCCACTGAATTCATCCAAACAATCAGTTTTCCTGTCTCTGCACTTCTGTTTTGGCTGCTACTAGAAGTAGAAAGACCAAAATGCCATGAGTAAAATTAATCTAACAACATTTCAAGCATTTTTGGAACAAAAATATATTTACATTTTGGAAAATGCTTGCCCTTTTAAGAGATCTAGTCCAATTTTAGGGACCTAAGTTATGTAAATCATTTAGTAATACTTTTGTTCATTCTCTCCTCTTAATATAACTCGCTTTTGCTGGATGCTACCTTTATCTAGTCAATAAAAGGACAAAGTAGACCGAAACTGAATGAGAATGACTGAGTTTTCTGGTGGTTTCAAAGTGATCTTAAAGCAACACAGCCTCTGAAAGCCAATGAGAAGCTAGATACTCTGGGGTTCCCTTCATACTCCTTAATGTCTCTCTGCTATGTTTAACCTTAAAAGTCCAAATACAATATAAAAGTTAGATAGTTGTGCCTACAAAACTTTTACAAAGGAATTTCTATACTTACAGATACAAGATGGAAGTTAAGTAAAGTAAGAGAAGTAAACTGACCCAGAGAGAGAACATAGGAGTTCTGGTCACAGTTTTTCACTGACACACCATAAATCTGATAATTTTCTATAAAATTTGCTGAAGGCACTATCAAAGAGCAATATGTAATTCATTATCTAACTTGTGAGCTCTTGCCATGTCTCTGAAACAGAAGGCTTTCAGCAAAGGAGCAATTTAATTTTCCAAAGCTGTTGACTTTTGCTACGCTCCCTAAAATAAAGCGTGTTGGTTTAGGCATACTGACGAAAAGTATGGATCTGCTTATTGTACTGAAATTAGACTTTTCAAGTCTCTACAAATACAACTATTTCAAGATTTGGCAATGACTTTCAGTGAATAGGAAAGGGTTTCCTAACTAGAAACCATGTGCTTTAATCTTCTATAAAGAAGCATTTTGTGTGTAGTAAGGAAAGCCACTGCTGGCAGAATGATGAATAATTACTTAGTTCCCTCATCTGTGCCAACTTGATTTAAACATAATGTGACCATGTCTAAGAACCCAAAATGTAATCACAGAAAATCTTTCTGAAAGATCACATTTACTCAGCTTTAAATCCTGCAAGTTTCTGTGACAGAAAATTCTTTGGGAGTGTGTAGATGGAGTAGAGATGCAGATAGATTAGGCACCCTTGTGTGCCATTGAGGTGACATGTGTGGGCTTCCCAGGAACACAGACATCCTCAGCACCCATGAGCTTCAGCAGATGCCTGGTCTGGGCGGGGAGGAGCGGCTGGAGCTGCACATGGAAGCTTCCTGGGAGGAAACGGGAACCAGATGAGTGGTGCAGAAGAAACCAGAAAGCTCTCTGAATGATAGTCATGGAGATGATGGCTGCACAGAGAGGTCCCCTGCTGCTTGGGTGTGCTTCAGCAGCAGATAGAGGCCAAGGGGAGGAAAGGATGAGCTGGAGGAGGCTCTTCTCCTCCATCCTTGGTGACAGCTTTCCAGGACTGCTCTGAAGGCAGAAAAGGAGCACTACAGTGGGCAAGTCGGGACCCTGGCTGCAGGAGCTGGGAGACCTCTAAAGTGTCTCTGATGAAAGTATTAGGAAGTGGGAAGATACTTATTATCTAGGCTTAGATAAAAATTACAATTTGCACTTTATTTTACCTGTTTTCAGTACTGTAAATAGCACTTGACTTCATATCTCACTAAAACAAAATTTTGCTTTCATTTCCTCTCAACTAGCCTCTTGATGCAGCAGGGAATTTTATCCTAATTTCCCAGTAGTGGGCTTTCTCCTCAGGGAGAGGGTGAAGGACACAACAAGGGGAAATAAAGACCACCTGGAGGATGCTGCATGCAGGAGATATATTGTGAAAAGCTAAGGGTCAGGGGAAGGTTACCTGACAGCCTGCCATGGACCACCATGACGTAAATCCACCTACTCGAGAGGCTGAATTAATTAATCCCTTCAAGAAGTAATTGCCCAAGGGAGGTCCTAGGGGCCTCAGAGAGCCCCAGCACCACAGACACTGAAGAGTAGTATAAGCCCAGTGGGCTTAGCTCTGAACATGTTGTTAGGGAAAAATGATCCTGTGTGTTTCTGACAGACACATGTTTCTCCAGATGCACTGCCTACAGTAATAGGTTTTGGAGAGGGGAAACTTACAGCTGGCAGTCAGGGAGAGAAATCAATCTTAAAAAGGTCTCTGGGTGCCTTTTCTTTACACTAACCCTACAGAACACCCTAGAAGAAATGGAACATGGTTGAACACCATTCACTCAACGCAAAACAAGAAATTTTTTTTGCTCTTTCTCTTGTGTCCATTCTTTCCACCTTTCCACAAATCCCACCTCCTTCAGCAATAATTTCTAGCCATGTAACCCTGATTGGATTTTCCTGCTGTGAAAAGTGATTTTCACTATTCTGCTACTTAGTAATTATTAATACAATTTGTCCATATTCATCAGTGGTATAACATCATTGATTTCAGTTGGAGTCACACCAAGAATTAATGTGGTCTATTAATTTTGCAAATGTTGTTGATATGCAAGTAGTTATGTTTTGCAGTTGCCAAGAGTGTTGATGACTCCTCCAGTTCCTAGGGCAGATACCAGCTGTTGTGGAGAGCTCTGCACTGTCTTGTCTAAGAATATTTAATTGAGTCTGGATAAAAGTTTTTGGAAACTATTTTTTGTCCAACAGGCTTGTTTGCTTTACCTGCTGATTGTATTTAACATTTATTTTAAATTTTCTGAGAAAACTATGTCATTCCAGGGTGCAGGATACTTCTAACAATAGATGATATCACTGTTGAGCCAATGTTTGGGAAAAGGATGCACCAATCTTGTGTATGTAATGAGCCTACACTCCCCTTCACAACAGATCACCAAACTCTTTTTAGTACAGGGCTTGTGTAAAAGTTATTGAGTTTGACCTGACACTTGGAGCAACCAGATTTCCCTGCAAGGGTTTTTCTCCCAATATTGGTGGCCTTCTCATGTAAATGAAAATTTTGACATTTCTCTTTGAACAAAATACAGTGTGAATGACAGAATGAAGTTCAGTGCACCTAAGGCCTTTTAATCTGATACAAAAATTTATGTCATGCTATATCCATTGATCTTTGTTATTTTAAGGGCTTAGAATATTGTTAATGGTAAGTATTGAGGTTGCATGCTGTAGAAATTAAGAAAAAAGGAGAAGGCTAGCAGACAAGAGGAAATATTTCAAATTTCAGCCATTTGGCAAGACCTATGGGAAAATTATAGACTATTCACAGTATGTGGATATTTTAATGGAAAAAAAAAATTAGTTTTAATCAGTTACAAGGCATCTATGTTAGCATTAACCTTTAATGAAAATACATGGTTTGGATGGATGATCAAAACTCCTGTAGCCATGTTTTATAAATGTATTTTATATTGATAGCTCACATTGGCTTCACAACCCAAAAGATTACAGACCCAGATTGTTTGACAATACTAACTGCTCTGTGACTTAGAGGAGATCATGAAGCAGAAGTCTATTGATATTGATGGAGAATATGTGCAATTACTACAAGATTTATCAAAACCCCCCTGAACTCTGTATGCATTTATCACACCAACTCGACCAGGCACAGGGAATTCAGAAATTTGTAGCTGCAAATACAGTTTTTCCTTTTGGAACACAAACTTTGTTAAAAAAGGTCTTCCAAATGGCCAGTCTGCATACCCAGAGGATAAGGTCATGTTTTCAACCAGCATGCCTTTGTACAGAAAGGGCAAGGGGACAGTGCTGCTAAGAGCCCTATAAATAACCCAAGAGCAAACTTTCCCCGCAGTTTGTCTGATCTGACTACAGAGACTATGCTCTGCTATATATAGCTAAAGAACAAGTATTTTTAAAAGATCAGAGGAAGAACAAAATAAGCTTAGCACATCGAAGCATATTTTTGAAATACAGGTTTGGCGTTCAGCAACTAACTGAATCCACGGACAATGGGAGATACCCTCTCCTGCCCTGTAGGGAAAATCCCTACTGATTTTCACCCTCCAGAGAGCTTGCTGGAGGCAACAGGGACTGAGGCTTCTCTTGAAGACAGCAGACTGCACAATCAACAAAAGGGCATGAGTGAGTTTTGGTCTTGCTCTCTACATCACCTAGACCAGACAAGAAGAGGACAGCACAGTTCCAACCCTACCTCAGGACCAGTGGCAGGGAAAAAACAATTTGCATCTCTGGACCCAGACCTACAAATGAAAGTGCAATCCAAGCCCATCAATGAGAGTGGGATTTTTAGTAGCAGTTTTAGTACATGGTGACTTGACTAAATCCTAGTGCAGCCACAGATGAGGGCTTACCTTTAAAAGTGTCTCAGAGGCAGGTCAGAAAAGCAGTTTTGAGGTCCTGCCCTACCTGCCAATTTAAGCCTTCTCCTAAAGAGCTGCTCAAGGTGAATCCCATCACCAACCTCAGTAGAGCCATGGGACAGTGCTGAGATAGGGCACCTTCAGAGGATGGGATATGCTGGAAGGGCCAGCACCACACAGTGCTAATGCCACCCATGTAAAATGAAAACGAAAAGGAAGAGGGAAAAAGGAAAAGTTTCAACAGATCCATGCACGTGATAATTACAAATTTGTAAAACAGCATTAAAAAGAATATTTGTAAAGATTTTAAAAAAATATCATGGGAAGAGAAGAAAAAATTTCCAGCAGATCTCTCCAGAATGAGATGTATAGATGGTTGTTTTCATTAAAACCAGGTGTCTAGGCAGCATCCACAGAGTTCTGAGACGTGTCTGAAATAAAAATCAGATGCAAACCAGGAGCACACAGATGAAACCTGGCCAAACCTTCAGGGAAATTAGCAAGTTCCCATGCGTGCTTTTAAGTGAATGATCATCATGCTCATTTTATATACACCAATTAACCTTGCACGAAGGGTAACACTGAGGAAGCACCATTATTCCAGTGTAAAACCATCATGAGACAAAACTGGGTCAAATAAATTATTCTTCACTATAGTCTCTCACTTCTTATACCAGTTATACAGGTGAGAAGGCCAGACACTGGATCAGAACAGCCCCACATGCTGGAGCCATACTGGATTTTACAGGGGGCATAAAGGCAGTATGAAGAGCTTTCCTTCAGTGACATTTAATGCCTAAGCCTATGGGGACAAGGAAGCATCAGGCATAATTTCATGTCACCTTTTCATGGTAAAGGTTGAGGTCTGTTCACAACACCAGCTAGGAGTTTGGCAGTGGGAAATGGGTGGGAAAGGATTATGGAGAGATGTGGAGGAGAGGGACAATGCTGCAACATGTGCCAGCAGCTCTGCTAGACATTAACTTCTATTTCTACTACACATCTTTCTCCTTTCCTCTAAGAATCATAAAATGGTTTGCATTGGCCCCATCCAACCTGGTGTTAAACAGTTGCAGGGACAGACACTGACATCTTCCCTGGGCAACATGTTCCTGTGCTTCACCACTCTCACAGTAAAGAATTTTTTCTTAACATCTTACATAAACCTACCTCTTTTAGTTTAAAACCATTCCCTTTTGACCTATCACTACATGCCCTTGTAAAAAGCCTCTCTTCAGCTTTTTTATAGGCTCTCTTCAGGTACTGGAAGGCAATATAAGTTCTCTACAGAGCTTTCTCTTTGCCAGGCTGACAGGCTCTCTCATCCTGTCTTCATAGGAAAGGTGTTCAAGCCCTCAGATAATCTTCCCAGACTCCTCAGGAGATGCTCAAAGAGGTCCATGTCATTCTTACGCTGGGAACCCCAGAGCTGGATGCAGCATTCCAGATGGGGTCTCAGCAGAGCAGAGAGGCAGAATCACCCTGTTAGCCGTGCAGCTTTGGATGTAGCCTGGGACACAGCTGGCTTTCTGACCTGCAATCCCACTTTGCTGGGTCATGTTGAGCTTCTCCCTCACCAACACCCCCTAGTCCTTCTCCCCAGGACTGCTCACAATCCATTCTCCACTCAGCCTGTATTTGTGTTTGGGATTACCCTGACTCAGATGCAAGACCTTGCACCTGGCCTTGTTGAACTTCATCAGGTTCACAGAGGCCCACTTCCTAAGCCTGTCCAGGTCCCTTTGGATTTCGCTCCAGCCCAGCCTACACAGACTGAATGGGCAAGTCTAACACCGTGCATACAGGAGAGCAAGCAGCAGGATCTCACTGCCTGGCCATAGTGGCAGAGATGGCATGAGGAATCAGCACCTTCATCCTGGAATCACCAAAAGGGTGATATTTCTCACATTCACACTAGGCTCCCTTCTGTTAAAAGCAGGTGCAAGGACTGCAGGGTATGGTGGTCCTAAGAGCAGGACTAGCACCTTCTTTCCCACACTGTAAGACTAACAGACAGACCATACGATGCTCAGAGCAGCCCTGCCTGAGGGAGGAACGTTCACAGGTTCTGGTTTAGGCACTTTGGGTATCACCTGGTTCCCATTTCACCATGCCTTACTTTTTGCTTTTTACTCTTTTTCTTTTCCTCTGTGAACTTACTGACACATTTTAAAAAGGTAGCATGAGTTTTGAAGCATGCACAACATTGGTCTCTGCACTCAAAACCCTAAACTCTGCTCTCAATTTCTCACAGTGAGAGGAAGAGTCATACCATTACCTCTGAACTCCACAGATCTAGTTAATCCAGTAAAAGTCAACAGAAGAGTATCAAGCAACACTATATTCTTTTCCAGTAGTGGGAGAATCCACCAGCAGCCCATTGGGATGGCTCTGCATGAGAGATGCCCATGAGTCAGGTGGAGGGTCCCACAACAGCCACTGCCAGATCCTGCAGGGCTGTGAGAAATGGGTAAAACCCCTCTGTCACCCCAAATGGAGACAGGCACTGGTTAGGCAAGGCACAGAAATTTTAGAAAAGGGACTAATTCAGTCACAATGAGCTCACACAGCAGCACATGGTTATGTTTTTCTTTTGAGCTATTAGATCAGCTCAAAAACTTTTCTGTTTCTGGGGAGGTTCTTGAATTCATTTGCAGCTCAAAGAGCAGACCCCCGTGGCAGGAGGCATGATAGGAACCCAATGCCTTCAGGCCCTGGGTCCCAGGATGGGGCTGCAGAGGACACTGGGGTGGGATTGCAGAGCTGTCACACGAAGGATGACCCCTGGACACAGGAGCTGCAGAGAAGCTGAAGGAAAAGCGTCTACAATCAGGGCCATCAGCAGAGGCCAATTTTATAAAATGAAACCACAATAATAATGGCAGAGGCATGACAAGCCTGGTTGCAGCTGGTTGGGATTCAGCAGGCTTTATGTTGTTTTTATTAGCCTGACATTCGGCTGGTGGGATGCTTGTATGGGCACGTGTGGGTGGGAAGATAAACACAGCTGAGCAAATCTGGTCCCTCATCTTGCTTCTGCACAAGCAAGTGGGCTTATCCTTGGCTCAAGTAAGAGCCATGGTCATCCTCCCTCCCACATCCAAAAAGATGCAGCTCTATTTAATGGCAATTTATCACAGGAGCATTTGTGGCAATTTTGCTGATGTTTATTGCTGTAGACAAAGCACAAATGCTTTTAATGCTGTGTCAAGCTTGTGGAACTCAGACAATTGAGAAGTAAAAAAAAGGTACAGAATCCCCTGGGGAGAGAAGAAGAGAAAAAGAGCATCACCTTGACAGAGAAAATAGGATGGTTTAAATAGGATTTTTCCTTGTCAGTTCAAGGATCCCCTTCAAGAAACCTACTTTCAACTAGGTCTTTGTCGCAGAAGCTAGGCAGACTTCATTCAAAGCCTATATTTTTGTTCTTATGGTGTGTTAATGGCAACTGGTTGTAAACAGAAACTGTGCCTGAAAGAAGACCTGGCTCCAGGGGATTTGGGAAGAGAGAAAGAGAGAAAATATTTAGCCACTAGAAGGAGAGAAAGAATGTATGAATGGACTGAGGAAGAAAAAACATCCTCCCATGGTAAATTTTTTGCAGTTCTCCAGCCTCTTCAGATACACACTCTACATGTTTTGTCTGCCCCTGTTTTAAATTAATGGCTTGACTTCCTCCAATTCCATAACATTTTAAAAAAAGACAACATATCTTTCCCATAACTTATGTAGAAATATGATAGAAAATTATCTTAAACTGACAGCAATAAAGACTCTGTATTCTGTCTTCCCCTATAGTTTCTAATAACTGGAATTTTTTCATGATGAATGGTAAAACAAATTATAGGACCCTCAAGCCTCCTCAAGGGTTAATAAATGAGCACAGATGGCTGAAAAAGCACAGCCAAGACTGTGCCTCACGGTGGATCCAGGGTTGTAAACCCAGTCCTACTACTATCAATTTGCTAATTCCCCCCAACAACACCTCAGTGCCCTGTAAAATTTGTTTTTAGAGCACTCAACACTTCAGAGATGCTGGGAGGTGGTAACCCTCAAACTACCATTAATCCCTTTGCCAGTGGTTCCTACTCCTCTCTTTTTTCTGCCATCCAAGAGGTCTGTATGTAAATGCTTCCGAACTCACTTTGTGTCTGCCAAGGCACTTCGAATCGTGTCAGCTACCTAGATCGATTTGATGGACACATAGCAGCTCTACCAGGAGAGAGGCAGTAAGCTTTTCAGTAGCACAACAGTTTTGAGAATATTCAACAACTTATTTACATCTATTAACATGCACAGTTTGTTGCAAAAGACTACTTTACCTCCAGTTCTGCTATCTGTGCCCCTGTCAGCGATATCCTCGTTAATTAGAATGCAATGAGGGTAAGTACTTAAGCAATAGCACAGCAGGAGGTGGAAAGCCAAGGTGCTTTGTGCCCATCTGTGAGTTGGAAGGGAACCAAGGGATTTCAAAAAGTAAGCATAGAACAGGGAATATAGATGTTCAAAATGAAGATGAAAATGGCAAACATGACGCTGTTTGCCTCAAGCTTGCCTGAACAAGAAAAATCCTCCAAATTCATGCAAATGGGAAGTGAATGGAGCCTTACTGATATCAATTTATTTAACCAAATGGTGCATATATCAAATACAATTCATCTTGCCTTTTGACTCTGCTGTACTACATACGGTATGTGTTACATACCAGCAGGCAAAAAATGGACTTTTTTTCATTTATTTATTTATTTATTATTGGTCATGCAGTAGAAGTAACTACTTAAATAAATTATTCCTTGTATATTGCTTGGAAATAAGCATGTAATTAAAAACCTCATTTTTCAGCTCTCATTTTTAAGCAAAATATACCAAAGCTCTTTGGAGAAGACAAAATTTGTCATGCAACCAGCACCAAAAAGAGGATCCATCAACAATATGGTTGGAATGTCTTCTCTTGCGGAAAACAGTCTTAAAAGTGAGCTGGAATTTATAAAACTCACACAACAACAAATGACTGTTTTATGGACACAAAGACTGTTAGAATTGTTTGAATTAATTATAACATGACTCAGTTTTAATCCTGATATTCCACCGATGGAGAGTCTTTTGTTTGTCATATAAGGAGGTTTTTCCACATGGGGTGGGATTTCCCCTCTCTACACCAGCACTTCTTTTCCACATCATTCAGAGGAAGGGGAAGGATCTGGATTAGAGTGTGGCTCCTTGTGGGTTATGAATCTGACCAGCACAATATGCAACACAGAACATCTCTGAACCCTTTCCCCTACCACAGAGTCATAGAATAGTTTGGGTTGCAAGTGACTTTTAAAGGTAATCTAGTCCAAATCTCCCAACAATCACCAAAGACATCTTCAATTAAACCCAGTTGCTCAGAGCCCCATACAGCCCCACTACGTTAAATGCTCCCAGGAATCGGTCACCTCTCTGGGCAACTTGCTCCACTGTTTTACCATCTTTATTGTAATAAATCTCTTCCTTTTATCTGGAATCAATCCACCTTCTTTTAGTTTAAAACCTTTACCCCTCGTCCCATCACAACAGGCCCTGCTAAAAGATCTGTCCTTATCCTTCTTACAAGCCCCCTGCAAGTACTGGAAGGCTGCAAAAAGATCTCCCTGGAGCCTTCTCTTCTTCAGGCTGAACAAATCCACATCTCAGCCTGTCTTCATACAGAAGGTGTTCCAGCCCTCAAATCATTTTTGTGGCCCTTCAACATGTCCATGTCTTTTCTGTGCCGAGAACCCCAGATCTGGATGCAGGACTCCAGGTGAGGTCTCACCAGTGAGGAACAGAGAAGCAGAATCATGTCCCATGATCCACTGGCCATACTGCTTTTGATACAGCCAAGTGTTAACTATATTTTGGATTTTGAAAAACCTGAAGGATTCACTAAAGAAATTTTCCACTCCACCAGGAAAAATTAAAGATAATCCATATCCTACTTTAGTACTTATTGGCTTTCTGGGCTTCAAGCCCTCATTGCTGGGTCATGTCCATCTTTTCATCCATCATAACCCCCAAGTCCTTCTCATCAGGGCTGCTCTCAACCTCTTCCTCCCCCAGACTGTGTTGATAGTGGTAGTTGCCCTAACCCAGGTACAGGCACCTTACACTTGGACCTGTTACACCTCTTGAGATTCCCATTTCTCCACCTTGTCCAGGTCCCTCTGGTTGGCATCCCATCCTTCGGATGTGTCAACAGCACCACTCAGCTTGGGGTCACCTGCAAATTTGCTGAGGGTGCACTCAATCCCTTTGTCTGTGTCACTGATAGAGATATTAAATAACAACTGGTCCCAAGACAGATCCCTGAAGGCACCACTTGTCATTTATGTCCATTGGGACCCTGAGCCCTTGACCATGACCCTCTGGATGCAACCATCCAACCAATTTCTTATCCATCTAACAGTCCACTCCTCAAATCCATCTCTCTCTCCAATTTAGAGAGAAGGATGTTGTCATGGTTTGACTCTAGCCCAATTCCAGGCACCCATGAGAGCCACTCACTCACCCTCCCTGCCACAGCTGGGCAGAGGAGGGAAAAGGGAAAAAAAATTAACGAATGCTTCATGAGTGAGAGATAAGGACTGGGAGAAACACTTCAAGGGTGAAACAGGCTCAACTTAGGTTGCAAAGTGAATTTATTACTAACAGAATCAGAGGAGAAGAATGAGAAATAAAATAAGCCCTTAAAACACCTTCCCCCCCCAGCCCCTCCCTCCTTCCCACCAACAGCACAGGGAGACAGGGCATGAGGGTTTGGTCACTTCATCACCAAGATTTCCTTCCGCTTCTCTGGGAGAGGAGTCCTTCTCTATGAGGCCGTGGGGTCCCTCCGCATGGAGAAACCCCACAGAGCCGACTAGAAAAAGCACTATATACTATTAATCATCTCACAGTGCCACCAAATTCAAATAATCCTGTTATTTTGAATCACTTTCTTTCATTGCAGTCTTCAGGTGAGACGCACCTGCCTCGAACAAAAGTCTGGGTGCAGAACCTACTCACTAACAAGTGGGAAGACCCGCGAGCTCATTGCTTGGGCCCATGGGTATGCTTGCGTTTCCACAGATACTGGGGTACGATGGCTACCTGCAAGAAGCGTTCGCCCTGACCTGCGGCACCA
>VZTH01006311.1:68058-83901 GCA_013397815.1 Aleadryas rufinucha
GGCCAAAAAAATAAAAACAAAAATCCCCTTTTTTTTTTTTTTTTTTTAATGTGCGTCCAAGTTGGCAACTTCTATGACAAGTTTCAGTATGATACTATTTCAAACAGAAGAGATAACATACAGTACCGTGTAAACCAAATTGCTTAGTAGAAACTAAGGGAAAAAAATACATCTAGATGAATACATCCTGTGATGAGGGAACAACTGGCTGACAGGTGAGGCACAAAGGATTACAGTAAATGGGGTTACATCAGGCTGCCAACCGCTCACTACAGTTGCTCTGAAATAAGTTGAAACAAGTGAACTTGCAGAAATCTGTGATGGCTATGGTTTTATATGATCTATGAAATCCTTTTACCTAAAATTGCATCATAAAGTTAAATTTGGAAGATCCCAGACACTTTTTCATTGTAGGAGAATTTCACTTTGTGAAGTTTCAAAAAGCGTTAAGAAAGGAGAAAGTGAAAACACTATGAAAACAATATGAAAACTGTCCTCCTGATTGATCAACTGAGGTGCCTGGAATACAAGACAATTCCTAGGTCTTGGAGATTATAGGTGTATGACAGGATGATATCCACTGTTCTTGTCTACCCCTAAGCACTTTCTCTGGGTATTATTTTCTTACGTCGTAGAGATTGTGACCACTTCTGTCTCTGAACATTTCAGCTAAAGGGTTCTGCTTTATAAAATCTAATTTCATCAAGGTGCTAACACTGAGTAGGCTTTACAAGTCAGCTGAGTATCTAACAGACCTATATTCTCTGTATTTTATGAAATTTCTGCAGAGCATGAAACCTGCTGCTGCTTCACTGGCTGTGAAGCCTTCAGTGTCCCATTGAAGTGGAGCAGTGTAGGTTGGTAGGGACCTCTGGAGGCCATGATCTCCATGCCCTGCTCAAAACAGAACCAACTTCACAGTCAGATCAGATTTCTCAGGATCATCTTCAGTCAAGTTTGGAAAGTCTTGTAACTTTTCAAATGCAGGTTAGTGTATGTGCAGATGTAGCAAAAAACAGGGATGGAAAACACCAATCTTATTGAGGCTGTTGACCTGTTGCTGTTGATTTCTAATGGTATGCACAGCTGCCAGGATAAAGACAGCAGGAAACCATCTACAGCCATCTACAAAAAAGCTTTCTTCTTGTTCCCTGATGAGAGTTCTCTTAAGTTTTTAAGCCACCATGGCTGCCACGTCCCCATACCTCCATCTAAACACACACACTGCACCAGCAGAGGCTGTGGACAGCCAGGACCAGTCAGGCATGTGGTATCCTGCAAGTGTCCTGCAAGAACACCTTTATTTCTTCCCCTTGCTCTAGAAGAAAGGTAAAGTTAAGTGAGACCTCTCCACTTCCTTTTCATGGGTGCACACCCAAATACCTTTGAGTTTTGATGATTCCTTTAAATAACCTTGTAACATAGCTATGGGGTGTTTTCAGTTCTTTACACTGTAGAGTACCACCACATTCTTAAAAAGAAAGTGAATCAAGTGCATGCTTGAGACACACCAGAAGGATTTTCATCCTGTCTAATGTTAAAAAAACCCCAAAAGTCAGATACTCAGCTTGCATAAGTCAACATAATTTCCCTGCTTTAGTAAAAACTGTGCAGACTTCTGTCACCTGAAGATCTGCTCCACCATGCTATTCAAAGCTGTGAGCAACTGAGTCACAAAACATCTGCTAGAAATGTGTAAAAAAAATAGCAAAGCAAAAAGCTTTAAAATATCAAAGGCTGTCTAGAGTAAAAAAAGTTCATAGCACATAAGTACCATTTAAATTAATTAGAGACCCTGCTTTCAGAGGATACAGATTGCAAAGCCTTTGCAACACCAAGATAGTAGCAACGTAGAAGTAGCATCTTATCTGTACTCACTTTGTCTGCTCTGCTCTGATAATCGCTGAGCACAGACATCAGCACAGTACAATCATACAGATGCACATCACGCTGGTCCTAATCAGATTAAGTTGGTTATTTTTCTGTGTAATAATAGCAGTGAAGTTGACCTGAGCAATCTACCACATCACTCATGAGTGGAGAAACACCTCTTGTAAACTTGTACAGGCCTTGAAGCTCTACTACATTTATAATTCCCAGGGACAAACTCTCAGCTAGCACAAACTGATCCCACGGAGCTCTGCTGACTAATACCCACTGGGAATCTACTGAAAAGAAATAATGCCCTTCAAACTTTGTAAATGAGAGGCTCAAATAAAACAGAGGTTAAAATAAAAACTAAGAAGGGAAATTAGCCAGGGGAGGTGCATCTTCCAGTAAAGGTTTCTTTGCTGTTTTAATGAAACAAATCTGTATAAGAATTACACAACTGAGAGGATAACATAAGTGGCAATTGACATCTGTGCAAACTCTTGCCTGTTCCTCCTGAATGCAGAGGGAGGCTGGAGAGCTTCAGTACTCGGTCCATGACCAGCTTCTTATTTATCTGAGCACCCACCAAGGGTGAACGTGGGAGACAGGGCTCTGAGCTAAAGGGACCTTCACTCTGGTACACACTTCATGCAATCCAGGAAAGGAGTGCAAAACAGCTTTCTGGAGGTGAGACAGTGGCATTATTAGCAGTGATAACACTCATACTGCAGAGAGCAGTACTACTGTCCGCAGCAGCAGACCCATGTCTGCAGACAAGGCACCAAGCCACTGTACAACACACCTACACCAGGTTAAGCTTGGTGATGGCAGCCCCATTTCTGCTCTCAGCATGTTCATCTGATCCAGTGGCTACAGTGGTACAGGTGGGGTGGTGAGGTCAGGTCAGCAGGAAGACCCACCCACCCAAACTACACCACCTCTTACACAAATGCCCTGTGGCCTTGCCCTCAGGAAAACACCATCTGGCACATGCCCTGCCACACGGTTCCACTTCCAGCCACATGACAGCAACACGACATGCATGAAAGTGATGGGACTGGGAACTGCAGAGGTAGACCATCATGTAATCCACCTCCAGGACCCCCAGGGGGGTCATCACCCTACCCTACCTGGGTGCAGAAAAGACCACCACATTATACCTTAAAGGCAATAACGGGAGGTAGCTTAATAACAGGGTTGGATCCTGCTGCACTAGACTTCACACTCTAGAAAACCACAGGAAAAGAAGCAAAAGGAAAATTTGAAGTGTTTTACCCTTTTGCAGACTTTTTTCAGACTCACAGAATTTGCAAGGCTGACTTGAGTTAAACCCAGTGGCCCCAATGAAATCCAGAAGCCATAGTGAAGTCCTGTATTTGTTCCCAATACCATACCATAACAAGTTCATGACCAGGATCTGTAACACCTAGTGAGGGGGCAAAACTAATGAGCACAAAATTAGCTATCATAAATAAACTGTGTCTAGCAGACCCCATCATCCTGCATCTTCCACTGTAGCACAGAGAAGAGGCAGCTGCTTTACATCCTCTTAGCGGATAACAGCATAAACAGAAAGAGCAAAATCAACTGTTGAAAATCTCCCTCTTCAGATCTGCAGCCACACTCAGCAGCATCACATATTGCATATGTTCTGGTCCAAGTAGAAACAAACTGAATTTCATCCCCAAGCCGTCCAGTTTAGCCATTACATCATTCAGAGCTGGGAAACGGAGCAACCTCCACAACCTAAAATCAGCAAAGGAAATTTTTTCTCATTGCTGAACCACAGCTAGTGCATCCTAATTTTAGTGGCAATAATGAATAACAATTAGTTAGTTATTGGTGCTTGGGGGAGTTACAACACATGAGGATCCCAAAAGATGCTTAGCAAAGCCTCATACTCTTCATTGCTGAATCAATTTAAAACCTAATTTATGGTCCATATAATAATCAAATGAACTTGCTATGGATTGTCATTATGTCCTATCCTCAGGAAATGCCTTAAATAAACACTTAGAGCTAAAGGAAGAACTCATTGCTAAGCATATTAGCTCATGAGTGAGGACAACATCACAAGTCATAAATCAGGGTTGGTTCCACAGCAGCAACAATCTTGAGTTTTACTCTATAGGGGGCCTAATAAAAATGCATTTCCATAACGAACAGGAAAACAAGTAACTGATTTAGGAAATGTAATCACTCCAGCTCTCTTTCAGCAACAAGCAAGCTCCTAAGGAAAAGTATCTGTGACGTGAATTATTATGTTAATATGTGTGAATGATTGAAGCTCCCACCAGGAGTTTATGAAGAAACATGGCATACTCCAGCAGAACCTGGGGCACTGCAGAGGTACCAACATTAAGCACAGCTGAATTAGAGCAAATGACCTCATAATTCCCCTCAGGAAATGATGAAAACAAATACTGTTATTTTAAAAGATATGGATAGGTTTCCATAAAATTGCAAGGAGACATAAATAGTCCTTAAATAATAAATGAGTTTGCACTGGAAAATAAATTACATATCAATAAAGCCTTTCTGCTTACCTGACTCTCTGCATGTACTCACAGTAGACTGTGATCCCATGGGCTCACTTAGGTGACCTTGCAGAGCTAAGGTATTAATGGGGCAGATATTTTGCCTTGTAGTTTTGCCTAATGTGATCCTGTTAGTTTGACCTGGTTAGTAGGATCCCTTTATAATGCCCTGTATACTGCCTAACTCCTTTGGGTCTTTAGGCATATTACTTTTTATAAAATATTACTAGCCAAGCTTGAAATTTTCCGCTTTGTAAAATTTTACATGCACCTTAATTCTCCTTAAGACACCAAATTTTGAGTTTACGCTTCTCTTAGTTCTCCAAAGGATAAAGTTAAAAAATGAGGAGTGAATACAGTGAAGCAGAAAAGCCTTCTACCTATGAACAGAATGTAAGAGACTCTAAAGGCTGTCAGGCTGTTTCAGTGAGCGGCCTACAACTGAATTGGTATCCAGCTTCTGCTGTTGTCTCCAGAAAAAAAATTGCAGATGTCTATAAAGGAAAAGGCAAACCCCTACTCCCAGCCAAGACAGAGGATGAATGGGGCAGGAGAGAGAGGCCAGTGGTGGGACAGAATGACATGGAGCCATATGAGGGATGGAGCCAGGCTTGCTCTGTCAAGGCAGCTGCGTCTCACATGTCCTTGCTCCTACAGGTGGAGGATCCCAGACACAATGACTGAGTTTTCTCAGGGGGTAAACAACAGTAAGAAAGAGCTGTCACAGAACTGGGAATGCCTGACTGCTCACACCATCTGGGTCAAGCCCTTGCACCCAGAGTTCTCGCAGGACCCCCACACTGGTCCCCAAGAGGGACCCAGCTGTCCCAGAAGCACAGACACAGAGGCAGCAGGATAGGCAGGTGACCTCCACAGTGCATCTCCTGCCCCATAGGTCCCATGGACACCAAGCTGGCAGCTGCTGCTCTGGCTGGAGCTCCTGAGGAAGAGGAGAACTATGCACCTCTCTCTTCTGCAAAGGCAGCAGTTTCCCCAGTCTTTGGTGAGCAGGTGAGAGCAGCAGTGGTGGAGAACCAGGTCCCTACCATAGCTCTTCTTGCCCACCCAGCCCCTCACCAAGCCAGCTGGAAGCCCATGCTCTCAGCAGGCAGCAGGGAGAGGCGGTGGGGGAAACAATTGTGCCAATGCCAGAGGCCAAGGAGGGGGCCTGGGAAAAGGAGAAGCAAGAGTGAGAAGAATGCAGTGTCCTGGAACTGTCCCAAGGGGAAGATGGCAGAGACCAAAGCTTGTGTAATGCAGAGGAGAGGGTCCCTGTGCCTGCCCCTCATGAGGCTTGGGCTGAGTGCCTGCCCCTCATGAGGCATGGGCTTAGTGCCTGCCATGTCACCTCCACAGCCCCTGCTGCCTGCCCAGCTCTCACCTCCACAGCTGGAAGCCCTCAGTGACCAGGCTCTCTGCAAGCAATGTCCCTCCCGCTTCAGGCAGGCCCTCCAGACTCTGTGCAAGCTGCTCTGGTGGCCTAGCACGGTAGCATGGCCAGAGGATTAATGCTGCCAGCACCAGGCTGTCCTTAGAGATGGTTGGCCCACAACATAAGCAGTGTCCCGAGGTAATGACACGGATTGGCTTTGCCATGGACATGCTAATAAAAAAAGGTTTTCCAACTGTGCTTACCTGGTCCATCTTAGCAGCAAAATGGGTACAGGCAAGGCACCCGAGACTTTAAACTGAATGACTTCATGGTTGCTGTGGTCAAGACAGCCACCAATTGCCACTTCAACCACAAGGCCCTCTCTGGTAACAGGAAACAATGCATGGAGCATTGCAATGTGGAGCTCTCCACATTGGCTACCTGAGTACTCAAGCCAAGAAGTTATTGTCAAGTTAATGTTTTAGGAATCTCTTGGACCATTTGTACCAGCTGTGTGGTATTCACAGTTAACTTCCAGCAGGTTGAATTCCCCCCATAAGGAGAAAGGGGGTTGATTTGGAGGTGTCCCTTAGTTTCTTAGTCAGTGTCATTGTCCTGGCTGGGTGGTCTGTGGTAGACTCCCATGATGACATCTACTGCATTTGTTTGTCCCTTAATTCTTACCCAGAGGCTCTCAGCCATGCCATCACCCACTGCAGCTCTGTACACTCCAGCCCCTCCACTACATCAAACACAACAGTCATGCATGCTCACACACTGCAACAGTGCACTGCAGCTCATAAGAGAGTTGGATGCAATAAGTACGCACTTTGGCGCTTTCCTCCTGGCTACCCTGTTGCCTATTGCTCCTGAGTTAGGGCTCAGACTCTTCATAAAGCCTGCAAAAAGCTACGTTCTTGAAAACTTATTGAGCAGGGAGCTACCCACATAAGCAATAAACACAGAACAAATGCCTCCAACTGAAAATAAGCCTTCTGTTCTGGTGTCTCAGTCAAATGAGAGTCCCCAGCTCAAGCTTCAGCACCTTATCTGTAGTTACACGCTTGCAGACCTGGTGTTGATTAAAAATGAGGGACTTCAACAGCTTATATGTATTAGTAGCTACATACAAGTATATGTAGATTTGAGCACTTGTTAAGGAAGAGAGTTTTCATCATGAAATCTGTCCCCTGAGCCACAATGTTGTTGCAAATCTCCAAATAGTATTTAATTATCAATAGCTCTGTCAGTTTTAATTGTTATACCAGTAGTAAAATATCACTATAGTGTTAAGAAGTCAAAGCAGTTTCCTATCCTGTTCAGAAGTCTCAACAACTCTGTTAATACTCTAATCAGGAATAGAAATTATGCTGAAAGGAAACTGGTCTTTGAGGGATACATGGTAATGCTACATTTACGGAAAGTTGAGCTGTGGAATGAGGTGACTCTGCTGATTTTACCCATGGATGCATCATGTTAAATGCTGGATCATGCTGAAGCACACAGGAAACAAAATTATCATCTTCCAGAACAGCTTCTGTGTTTTCTGTCTGCATTTCAGTTTACACCTAGATGAGTAGAAAAAAAACATCAGGCAGCCCTTATTTGTGACTCCAGTTGTCCTCTAATACCCATAGCTAGTTGCCAAGTCAGTTTGGTACCACAGCTAGTGTTGTAGAAGATGCTAATAGTGCCTGACTGTGGTGGTTTGAGCCTGAGCTGATGGACAGCTCATTTGACCAGTAGCGCTTTTCGAAATTTCCATATTTAAAGGCTGGAGGGACAGGAAGTGCTCTCTCTCTTTGGGAGTTTGGCTGTTCCCGTGGGGGGGGGAATGGCTGCTGAGGCTTTCGCTCTGAGGAGCGGCCTCGAGCCTCCCCCCCTCCCCCAGTGCCGAGGGCACAGTCTGGGGATGCCGGCGGGACGATCTCCTCAGAGCTCGGCAGCTGAGAAACAACTGTGTTCACTGCAAATAGCTGCAACATCCAGCCAGGGCTCCTGAGGACTGCCCCCTCCCCCCTCCACGTGGCTGTGGGGATCCTAGCCGAGACCGATGGGCTGAAAGACTAACATCAAGAAGCCAGCAGCACAAAGGTGAATGGGGCTTTCTTCATCATAAAGCCTGAACGNAGGGAAGAAGAAAGGGGGGGGGGGCGTGAGTAAAAAGAGGGATTTTGCTTTGATTTTCATATTATTTTCTTTTCCCTTTTAGTTCTGTTAATAAACTTTTCATTTTCTTTAAGTTTGAGCCTGTTTTGCATTCCTCCAAATCTCCTATCTCACAAAATATAAAGAGGTGAACTGAAACCACTACACAAATTGATGTTTCTGCCCGGTTTCGAACTGAAACCCCTACATATCTGGTGCATTGGCCGGGAAACCGAACTAAATCCGCTACACTGACTAAAAAAATGTTTAGTGTAAACCATAGCCTTCTCACTGAAGCACTTTCCCCTAACATACATCCAAAAGTGACACATCAGTTCAGTCTCTAGGGTCATCCAAACTCTGCATTCCTACTAATCCAGGCATGTGTTGATGGGGCCCACAAGAAAGAGCTAGGCCATGAAAACCATTGAACAGTAACCAGAATAGAAATTTTTGCCATTATGAACATGAATCAAATCTGCCCTTATATTGCCAAATATATGCTCCCCATACTCAGAACAAAATCCCTCTCAGGTAAGCTCTCTGGCAGCTGGAATTGGAGTGTGAGAGACCTCACTTCACCAGAGTTTGTCTCTTGCCTCCAGATTAGAAGCATTGTCTTTTGTTTCCTTCAAAGCACTAAGTGAAAACTCAGTGAAACAAGAAAAACAGCTTCCCTTTTGTGACAAGAGTGTAGCAAATGTGAGTGTACTTCTGTATTCAAACACTATAGCAATAGGGCTGTGATAGAAAGCTGGCTAGAAATTAAGCGTTTCAACAATTTTTGACATGAAATCTTTTGAAATTAGTTTTTCTAAGTCATTTATTTTTGACTGGCTTTCAAACCTTTTAAAATATCAATTTTACAAATGACATTTTTTAATCCAGATGAATTATGTTGACTGATCCCATGTCACATTTTATCATATCATTTCATAGCATGTTCTTAAATTTAGGGGAAAGGAAAGGTGGTCTATTTACAACTTTCTTACAAAGTAAAGAATTGCTGCTGAATACTTACAGGCATATTCGTCAGAAAAAAAAAAATTAATAGATGGCATTCTGACTGAGAGAAGGAACATGAACCCATAAAAACTGTGTGAATGTCTATATATATATAACATTGCTCATACCAGGTACATGTGGTAAAAACACTCTTTAATATTCAGAAAGAACATTTCCCTTCTCTCGTTTCAATTTAGGATTTTTTCAGATTTTTCTCTTCTTTCATCTTCTCCTTTTATACTCTTCTCTTTATTATTATTGTTGTTGTTGTTGTTGTTGTTATTGATGACATTGTAGTTGCTGCTGCTTTCCTTATTTTCTCATTGCTTTAAAGCTATTTAAAAAAAAAAAAATTAGGCAGAATACTTTACCCCGCATTTTATTTTACTTCAGCTTGGAAATTCTGCATTGAGCACAAGAATCATGCTGAAGACTAATATACTGAAGCTGAGAAAGAAACCTTCAAACATTGAGGAGTTTTCTGCGCAAGTGGTTGAAGAATAATTGATAAAGTAATCATCTGACCATATTCAGCTTGCATATAATAAGTGTTTGAAAAGGACATGTAAAAATGGTGTTTAAAACACTAATAATAATACCTTTTCTTTTACAGGTAACACCACACAGAAGATTACTTCTAGTAAACATTTGGAAATCAGTAGCTCTACCTGCACCAGCATGCCCGAATAATGGAACATGATTTCTGTCCTGGCACAGGATCAAGCACTACAAATGTGTCTAGATATTATTTCTTACTGCCTGTAAAAGCCACTCAGACAGCTGCTGATACTGTTAACACAACCACTTGGTTTTTCTCCCCTTTTATGTCATCTAAGTTGTTCTCTATCAAATAGTTTTTTTAAAAAATCTCTTAATGATCTGTTAAAAATAGATTAACTCAAATGTGGACAAAGATATTTTCTTAAAATAAGATGTTTTAAGAAGGACCAGGTTCCTACACTCAGAATGAGTAGAAGACATTGATTCACTTACTGTCACTTACTGTGGGATTGTGAGAACTCTTCAGCTCACTGTATCCCAGGAAAAATGAAGTGACTACAGTTTTCTTTGGTGTCCCATGGGTCATCTGCACCCAGGCACCCATCCAAACAATGCGTGTGTGAGGTGGCAGTGCAGTACCACTGGCTGCCAAGTCCTGGCACTGCTCTTAGGTTTGCTTCTGGTGACAACAAACTCTGTTCTGTATGTGCCTTTTGAACCTCGGGGCTCTGACAGGATATTTAACTTACAGGCTAAATTCCTGCTTCCCATTGTTCTGTTGTTTTCTTTAACAGGATTTTTTTGGCACCCCTCCAGTATCTCGTCCTCTCTTCACTATAGATTCAGGCTTCAGTTTATTCTTTGCCTTTTTGTTATCAAGTTCGTTGACTGAATTTACTTCTACAATGCCCTGTAGTGATTAACCTATTCATTTCATTAACCCTCATTTTTCTGTTTCTGCTAGTGCTTTCACATGCACATTTCATTCATCTTCACCAGCCTTAGGGCTTCTGCTACAAACACTCTGACCTGTGTCAAAGAGCATCACTCTCATCAATGTCCAGGTGTGATTTGGAGATAGGTACTGCTCCCCACAACCAGCATGATCACCCTGCTTCCAGGAAACAGAAAAGAGCTGTACATTACTACACGCCCTCAGGGCCAGGCAATAGCCCAGGGTCTCCACTATTTATTGGTGACAAACAGCCATATCTGTATTTATGGCGAGAGATGAGAGAGGGCCAGGAGCTGTCTCATGCATTTGGATGCATTGCTGCAAGATCTGCTTACCAGTCTGGGCAATCCCTGGCTGTTTTGATCATTCCAAGTGGATCCCCCCCATTGCCAGACAGCTACAAATGTGGCCAGCCGCAGATGACAGGAAAGAGATGGGGTTAAACACAACAAGAACCACATTTGCAAGTTCTACACTTAAGTGCCAGAAATTATTTCACCTTTAAAATAGTAGGCGGACACATTTCCCACAAAATAAAACTTATCCCTTGCCTCACACCAGTAGTGTGAGGTAAAATTCACTTGCTCGTATCTGAATGTGCTCTGAAATGCTTTAAAAAAACCAAGCCCAAAGCTTCTGTGTTGTGTTACAGAGACCTACTGTGAAACAGATTTAAACCTTCACTGCTACAGAGGAGTTGATCCATATCACCATACTGAATCTGAAGAGGCATCAGGCATCCACACTGTTAACATAATGCCAAGCTACAGTGTGCATTTCAAATCTAGCAGAAGAGAGTCACCCTTTAAAATCACCACTTCAAGAAAGTTCTGAGCTCTGGCTGTTGTCTCACCTTTTCAAATGCACTGTTGTGACATTAACTATGATACCATTTAGCCACAGAATCATCGTCACTGAGAGAACAGGCAATTTCCAGTACTTTTCCTATTACTGCTGGCTTACAAATATTTAAAAAAAAAAAAAAAAAGCTGTGATGATAGAAAATTTTTATAGCAGAGGCAGAAGGAAAGCAGAAAACCTAGATCTGCTATGAGTACATATAGCATGTCACTCATTTCTACTAATACATCTTTTCATGCCATTTGTCTTTATATCCCTCTCCAAACATGCACATAGATATGATGAAGAATTATGTCATCTTGGAGACCTACTTTTTCAAGAAGATAAGGTAGAAAACAAAAATGAAATCACAGAAGTCCTTCCAAAGGAAATAGCCTCCATCACATTTGTCTATGTGAACATAAATCTACCTAGGTCACTGCAAGATTAAAATAAGTTAAATCAGTTTATCATCCCAGGAAACAAACAGAGGAAGATTTCCCAGCATAAATTGAGACATAATGTCTAAAGCACTTAAGGAAATAAACAGAATAAATCAAATAATTAAGAATTTCAAACTAAAGAACGGTGGGAGCACCAGAAAAGGAGGTAAGTTCAGCAGTAGCCTGGCTCCAGCTGGAACCCACCTGTCCCTGCACTTTGCTGAACTGATGACTAATGAAGCACAAGTGCTACAACCCCCTGAGCAATTCCTTCTCATTATAGACCCGAGGCTCCCACTGACTGCAGCGTGGCCACATCTTTCTATGTGCCCCTGCAGAAATGGTCTTTCCTTTCAGAATCAGATGACGATGTATAGCACAAGAGCTGCCACTCACTGCATGTGTGGCCACACAAGAGTTGCTCTCATGTGCTTCATACTGCACTTCGTCAAGAGGTTTTGTTAAAATGAGGCAAAGTAGCACGTTTGATACTTTTTTGCTTCACTTGCCTGAAAAGAACCACTGACTGGGTGTGTGGGGTGCTCATGGAGAGCAGAGATGTGTGGAAAAACCAGGCAAGGCTGTTCCATGGCTACAGGGCTCAGTGTGCACTGACTTGCAGAGGTCCAAGCGCCTGAAGAGAAACAGGGCACGGGCCCTGACAGAGAAGCTCCACCACCACTCATACCCAAATCTGAGGCAAGAGTTGGTGGAAGCACCCAAATCCTCCTTGGAGCTGGATCAGAGTGCATCTGCTGTGGCAGCACAGTTTTTCACTTCCTTGTTTTCCCCAAAGGCAGTAAGGGGTGTCGTAACGTATTAATGATAATAGAGGAAAATGCTGGCATAGCAGAGGTATCTGACACAGCTGCAGCTTCACTTCTGTGACACCATTAACCCAGAGAGCAGCTCATGAGCTCCAGCAGTGTTGTATGGCCTGTGCTGACACACCAAAAACAGCTGCAATTTTTTGTAGCATGTAGCTATACATTTCATTTTGGCACAGATAATCCCCCACTGCTTGCTTGAGGGCAGATGTGAAGAATGAGACCTCCCCTTTAAGTGGTGTCGTGTAACAACAGTTCCTCATGCATCCACATTTATCTAACAAACGTACATCTAATGAACATCAAAGACCCCATTCTTTAACGTTCTTATGTTGGAATTATTTTGAAATTTGACATTAGAGGACAGTGTGTAGTTCTTGGGACATTTTCAGCCCTACTAAGATGAAAAAAACAGTCAGGGTTCTGATTCAGTTTAAGCCCTACATCTGAAAAAAAAACCTTACTCAAAACAGTCACCAGACTCAAATCCCACCACTACAAGAATTTATTCCCCTAAATAATGATGTCCCTTTGAAGCCAGAGCTGGGAGCTTGTAAATCCCAGCATAGTAATTGCCTGCTGCAAAAGGCTTCAGACTGATGGTGCTCAGCTAATTCACACACCCAGGGGTGGAAATACCTGCCCCGGAGGCTGCTTTGGGTGCCCAGCACAGTGTAGTGAAGGGCCAGTAAAGACTGGTAGGACTAAGCAGCCTTTCCCCTTTTTTAATTTCATTGTATCTAAAAACATCATCAGATATAAGCATATAAGAAAGGCACTTATATTCAAGGAAAAAAAAAATGCTGACCTTATTCTACATTTTCAAAGCAGTGCACATATAATTTTCTGGACATGAAAGCTTAATAACGCCTTAATTTAAGCCAGCTGGTGGCTGGAAATGTGATTGCTTATAGAGAATTAACACCACATGATAATTTGCTTTTTCCAGAGTTCATCACTTTGAACATGGAGATGAACTGAATACTTTCTGGTCATACAGAAAATGAAAAGCTTTAAAGGATTTTGAAAACCAGGATGATTTAAAGCAAGACAAATGCTACCTGTTTTAAGTTTGCCTAAAGTCCTACCCTCCCACATTAAAAAAGGTTCCCTTACCCTTGATCTGAAACAGAACTGTGGTTGATGACAGCAAATACAAGTATGAAAAATATTCATGTGCTACTGACTCCAGGGAAAGAAGTCTCTGATTCTTTATGGGATTTCCTGTGGTGGCTCTTTGATCAGAGAAAAAAATAAGTTACTTTAAAAAATCGGTCATCAAGTGAATGGTACTGCTGTGACATATTGTAATAAAATTCGATTTTAAAAGGTCTTTTTAAATGGAAGAACTGAAAACAGAAATACAGGAAACGAATATGCAAAATTCTATGATGTGGGTGGTAAGAACAAAATGAGTCTAAGTTGTGGTATCTGAGCCTGACTACCATCTTTCCCAAAGACTGGGGGGGCTGTATCTTCGAGTGTAGGCTACATTTACCACCTTGTGTTATAAGTCATTCTAGTATTACATTTCCCTTCTCTTTTGTTTGACAGATTAATAGGCTGACTCTTAACCAACAGAAGACAAAACTCTACATGTATTTTCAGGAGAGCTGTGGATAGAAAATCAGTTTTTTCCCTTCTTACCATGGAGAAACTTCCATCCTGCAGCAGCCACCTTTTGTACTATTCAATGCATAAGAATTTGATAATCTAAGAAATATTTAAAAATGTAAATACCCAGGTGTTTCAGTTTTTTAATTTTAAGTAATTTTAAGTCAGTTTGTTCCCATACATTTTCTTTCATGTTACACATCCTCCCCTCATGAGGAGCCAGCCTCTATGGTACAGAATCACCCTCTGAAGGCAGAGCTGACCCAGATTCACCTCAGCAGAGGTCTATAGTGTACTCCGTGCCGTGGCTACCTTGGTATAGAGTGAAAAATTGCAGCAGTCCACTAATGTCACTGCAAGCAGGAGGCTTTACCCACATGATCACAGGGACACAAGCCCTGATGTGGATGCCACAGTGCCACTGAAGACGGGGGGCCAGTCTGGCTGCTCCCAGCTGTTGTATAGCTGCACCATCAGGGTCAATAGCATTATAACTTCCTCATCGTTTGCATGTTTTCTGCAAGTTTTAGAGTTCAGGTTTTCACTATACGTTTTCATAGAATCAAGGAATATTTTGGGTTGGAAAGGACCTGTAAATGCCATCCAGTCTAACCCCCCTGCAATGAGCAAAAGCATTGACTAGATGAGCTTGCTCAGAGCCTTTCCTTATAGGAGAAATGTTCTAGATATATGCTGGCAATTAGAGGGAAATTTTGCATCTCTTACTGATAGGACTATACTGCTGTGCAGAGAATGCAGAGCTACCAAACAGCAGAAGACACATGAATCCCACCTTTCAGTAGTTTGTATTACACAATGACAAAAGAAGTCATTTATCAAGAGGATGTCCATTGCAGCCAGCAAAGTGTGTGTGTCAAAAAGATAATTTTAACTACCTGTGTGGCCATTAGACAAGAAATGACATGGTAATATCAGACAAAAATGGGAAACACATGCTTTCCTTACAAGCAGTACATGTAGGGTTTCCTTATAAGCAGTATATGTGAATTTACACAGCTTTGGCATATATACATATTCATTATTTGTACAATGTTTTTAGATCTCAGAAATTAATTATATGAAAGCCAGTCTTATTTGATCATAAAAGAAATTGTTCCTATTCCAAGTGTGACACAGTGACAAAATTCTTAATAACTTCAAAAGGAAACAGGAACAGATCAAGAAACTAAGTGACCTTTTTACCCCACTTCCAGTTTTCAATCTATAGATCTAGTATTTATGTATGAAGATCAGCATCATGAAATAATAATACCCTTAGCGTCTGCCTAACCATGAGTTTGAAGGACTGAACAGAAAATAAAACATGCAAAATCTGCATTGTCTGCTCAGAGGGGTGGTAAGTGGAACAGCAGTGCACCCCCACGTGGTGAGGCCAGCTGGCAGCCAGGGTCCTACACCGGTGGCCAGCTGAAAAGATGCAAACCAGGAGGATGCAGCTGCAGGCACATGCTGTCTTCCAGAGTGTCCCACACTCGGGGGCCTGAGATCTGGAATGAATAAAATTACTGCTTGTGTAAGCCCAATCATTAAGTCTTGACTGGGTCTCCCATGTATCCTCGTAATCTTTTTTTCTCTTTGGGGGTCTATTTTCCTCTCTTTTTTTCTTTTTGGATGATATTTCTGGTTTTGATTATTTAAAAAAAAGAACAAACAAACAAAAACACAAACAAAACCAAACAAAACAACCAAACCAAACCAAAAAAAAAAA
>VZTH01006311.1:87124-153823 GCA_013397815.1 Aleadryas rufinucha
GGGGGGGGCGGGGTATGTATTTGTTGCCCTAAATACCAAGTGGCTGATATACTTGTTAGAAATCTAGTTCTCTGTTCACTCCAGGATGAATGCCCAGCAATGGGAACAGAAGGGAGAAGCAACAGAAGTTCTCTCCTGTCTCCCAAAGACCTAGGGTGTATGATGGGTCCTGTCCCAGCCACAACACAACCCTTGCACAACCACACATGTACAGCAGCCAAGCTCCTGCTATGAAGAGAAGTTGTTTCAAACAAGGACTACAGATTGATAGTTTCAGACAAAAGCTAGACCAAGCAGAACAGCCTCAAAATCAACAGCCCTTCTCATTACGGTTTTGATCAATCAAAATCAAAGTGCTCTGTTCTTTTCTGGTTTGGGGGGTAAAATCCAGCATTGTGAAAACCAATACATAAAGAGGTAGGTCGGCCCTCTGTTGCTCTCTTTGAAAAACCTCCTGCTGACTCCACTGGCAGCGGGATCAGTTAAGTTTTTAAATACATGAAAGAGATCATTCACCCTGACTGAAAATCCTAGGGATGGTGGCTTATGATCTTATTCTTACTATCAGCAATTTGGCTTACAGCTGCCTCCAAAGTACTACTTTGAATATTTTATGCAGACAAGCAACAAAAAAATATGATGGAATAGAAGCAGAATTCGAGATTTTAATGAGCAAGATATAATGCCTGAGACAGCGCAATGGAAACGATAGAAACTGAGTCACTGAACATATGGTGCGTCATATTTCAAAAGAATTCATTTGAAGCATCTCTGAATGAATCAGTTATTTTGTAAATAATAATACAACCTCTTTAGTACATGATCAGAGCTGTGAGCAACTCAGCACCTCTGCATTTTCTCTGTTCTCTCCTCAGTTTATACTAAGCAGAGTGGAGATGATGCAATCAGTTTTCAAGAAACAAACTCTATCAGTTTGTTTCTTGAAAACTGAAAAAAAAAATCACATGACAAGAATAGCAAGTTAACAGGCTGTTTGCCAGCTCAAAATCCAAAATATGCAGCCTACTGGTTCATTTCTGTTCTAATGGAAATCCATTTATAAATATTTATTTTCACATTCCAAGTTGGAGTACAAAAACCCTGTCCTGGACGTTAGATCCAAAATCTTGACTCTTCTGTGGTCACAGCCAGACTGTAGGCTTTATCATTTCCACAGACTGCTGCTTTCACTGTGCTTGAACCACAGAGCTACCAGATAAACAGGCTGAGACAGACCCCTCCGCAGATGACCTTGGTGGCAAGCAGGGAAGGCCTTATCTCTCTCTACAGGAGGCCTTATCTCTCTCACAGTTCTAACTCTTACTGCCAAAAGCCCTTATGCCATTAGGGTACAGTGTCCCCGTGGCCCTAGCCCTCCACTCTCTCCCCAGGCAGGTCTCTCCATTTCTGATTCACCTCACCATCTTCCCCCTCTCATCTTGCTGAGCCTCTCATTCTCACTCCCAGGGTACCCTCCAACACCTTCCTACTCACACTCCTTCCCTCCACTCCTCCTTGCACACACAAGCATCCTGCAGCCCTGCTTTGCACCCTACTTTAATGTTGAACTGAATCCTTAATGCCACCACCACAGTCTTTTTTCAGTCAAACTTCCTGCCCATTGCCTCACGCTGGAAGGAAGGGCCTCACCTGGGTTTCAGGGTTGGCTCCGAAGTGGAATGCTTGATCCCTAGTGCTACCCTAGCAATCCAGACCAGATTACCCTCCATTTAGTTTTCTGGAGACAAACACTTTGACAAAAGACTTTTACAAGCTGCCATCATTAATGTTTCTTTGCTGGGGGGATGAGAGAAACAAAATGAGAAATTCAGACTTCACTCAGCCCTAAATTTTGGTGGGTCAGGTGAAAATGAAGCTTAGCTGTCTCCCTTTTTTTTTCTTAGTAACAAAACTCATCTTTCTGTTTCAGTTTTTAGAATTGGGTTCCTGTCTTTATCTTTGCTCTATTTTTTTAGAAAAGATGTACTATAAGCCAAATCAGATTTTAGTACATTTGTAGCTGCTGGTAAAAAAAAATACAGGGTTTTCTTCATTACTACTAAGATTTAGGTCAGAAATAAGCATCCCCTTTGTGAAAAAAAACTGCACCAAATGCTGGCATGAGCATTAGGTCAAAGTAACAATTCACCTTTTTTACTAACCTATTTGGAGCAATATTAGTGATAGATGCTTACAACACAGAGCAATTACAGAGTGATCTCTCCTGCTTTGGCCTAATCTGGAGTCTATAAATACAGGAAGATCCCTTTCCGGGCTCCTAATTGCCAGAAACACTTCTGCAAATCGGAATTTGATGAATCAACAATTTAACAGATTCTGAAAATCTTGGGCACTCCGGGCAACCTTTGCAGGATGCACTTTCTAAGTACCCTTACTTGTGGTACTAAACCAGGAAACTCAGGCATAGGGCTATAGTAGGAGCTGACATAGCTGGAAACCACTCTTTCAAGGCGATGGGAGCCACTGAAAAGACACCACTTAAAGGTGAGCTCATTAATTAAAAAAAAAAAAAGGCAAGCAAACAAAAAATTGACAAAATAAAATGTTTTCAAGCTTTGGCAACTTATTATAGCTGGAAAATATTTGCCTTCCTCTTTCTTTCCAAAATAATGATCAGGTGTGGGGGGTAATGGTTGTAAGTATCTTCATTTTCCAAAATGAGACTTTTTTTCCTCAGGACTATAAATTACAAGCGCAAGACTGAGAAAATTACGTGTAATTAATTCTCATTCCAAAAACAAAGGCCTTTTCCATTTAAAGGAAAAGTTCAGGTGGAACAATTGAATTCAATAAAGAAATAACAGTGTTAGAAAGTTATCCTTTTTCTTAAAACAAATCTCTTGGAAAACCTGTCATTTAAAATACAACAGTGGAAAAAAAAAAAAAGACAAGCAAAGGCTGAAGAGACATGAAAAGAGCTATCAGGTTTCTCTGATATGAAGGCATTTTTCAACAACCACTTCCCATTTCTGACTTGCATGTGCAAATCTTAGAAACATATTAGGGTTTTGTAGATCACTTCTGAATGGAGTATTGACTAATCTATAACCATAAAACTGCTAAGTTTGTTTATAAACTCAGCATGTCTGGGTACTCTGAGTTCCAGGCTAAGGACTTCTGCACTGATTAGATCACTATGCCATGATGCAGTTTTCTTCATGTCTGCATCATTGGCTGAAATATCATCTTTATTTATACCTCAGTTGGTTAAATGCCAAAGTTGTGGGTTCAATCCCTGTACGAGCCATTCACTTAACAGATGGACTTGGATGGTCCTTGTGGGTCTCTTTCAACGCAGAATATTCTGTGATTCTGAGACTCTTACGTAAATCTTTGAAGTTTTAAGCTTGCAGCTATGTAATCTCCAGCATCAGTTTGCTAAACCATGTATGCTATAGGTCTTCTAAATCCTATACTTTTCATTCACTAAAAACACAGTCTCTCTGACCAGAAAAGTATGGGTTTTTAAACTGCAAAATGACATTTTTCAGGAGATGTTGAGAGGAAAGTAGAAATAACTTTTTCTCTCTGGTATTTATTCATGGAAGTTGAATAGCAACATCTTTATTCACAGTATATCATTGTGATTTAATAGTATTTTGCAATTAAAATGCCCAGCAATATATTATTTAATCTTCTGAATTTGAAAATATTCTGCTTTAATGGAGAGTTTGTTTGCATTTTAAAGAGGAAAATTTGCTACAGTTTTAGCTCTCTCCTCTGAACTGGTAACTGTTTTGCAGGACGTGATCTGGTGGGCACTAATTTGTTGTCTCATTTTCTTCAGAGAAATAAGGCCTGTAATTTGAGAGAACTACCCAGGTTTGCCTCAGTGCTTACCAGCCATCTTTAACCACATTCACTGGTGGTTTCACCATAAATCATTACTAAGGGTAAATTTAAAATACATAGTTATAATGCATGACTGGCACAGAGGCACTAGAGGTTCCCCAGGTGCCAAAGAAGGGGAGACTGTGTTTTCAGTTCTTGGAGTAATCTGTGTGTTGGAGGACATGCCACCAGACACCATTTTTATTGAGATTGGCAGGGTCTTAGATTTGCTCCTACCTGGTTTGAGAAAGCAAATCCGTTCCCTGGAGGAGATTTTGGGGATGAACATTAGATGATAAACCAGTGATATTACCCTCATGCACCCAGGGCAGTAGACACATAGAAGGCTGGGCTCAGCAAGGGCTCCCCTGTTACTTCTTACTAAGAAAACTGCATATTCACTTCACATGCAGTTTATACATGGAGACGTTAATCAAAACTATCACGCAGATAAAGCCTGAGAGGGAGCAACTATTGAAAAATATTTGTAGCTGTGAAGTAAGAGCTTTTGTACAAAGAAGACTACTTTCATTTTTTCCAGATTAAATTATAACAAAATCTATCGCCATCCACCATGACTTTTTGCTTCCCACAAGACATTAAATATTATAGGGCTTAAGTGAACATGCACAGTTAGTCTGCTTTCACAAAATGTGGTGTTACCCACAAATTATGAGACACATAGTATAGATTATAAATAGTATTTCCCAGTAGTCAATAGAAATACATCAGCCCTCATTCTCATTTCTTGAAAGAGGGAACAGGTGAAAACTCCCTAGTTCAAAATTGTTTATGAAATCAATTTATTTGAAAACTACACATCTTATTGAGCAAAAGCATAAAGAAGAAAATCTGCTACAGTCCTCATTATCATCAGTCAAATGGGTATGTCTTTTGCTCTTAGCTGTTGTGTAAATACTGAAGAGATGGATAATCACAGCTGTGAAGCACTGAGTATATTAGCATATCTGTGGATATCAATGCAAAGAGAAAAAAAATTGTATTTCAGTTCTCATTTTCTGTGTATTATGAGAGACACACTAGGATGCAATATAGAAAAGTACTATATAGAGAGCACTGTACATGGAAGGTACTCATCTCCTTTACAGGAGGTACAGAAGAATAGATACTCTGTCTGCTCACATCAGTGTGAGTTTGTTTTTTAAAAGTATGTAAAAAGAGCAAGCTGAACCAAAGAAGAGAAGGTAATCAGCCTGCATCGGCGAGAGATGTGGAGCTACTCTGTGTCGGGTGACATTCATTCCGCCTACAGTAACCTAAAATGTAATTGTCCAAGCTTGACAGGCTTTCCAAGGTTTCCTCTGCAGTTAGTGAAATGGGATGTGAATCTCCAAAGGCCTGTTCAGTCCATGTATCTTAAGAGGAACTAATTAACTTACCACACTGGCTTTGTATACTGGCAACCATGGGAGTGTTCACAGGATCTGCATGGCTAAAAGCTTTACCTTCACCTGGTCTCGCTTGTTGTGCCTTCATCTCTGTGAGACCCTTGCCACTTGCTTCCTCCAGGATCGCAGGGAACACACATTCTTCTCTAATCCCTAAATACCTTCCAGGTATTGGTTTACACAGTGCCAGTTCACTCAGGGATGCTGTGTACATGGCGTGTGCTATATAAACATCTCCCAGCTCTAAAATCTGCGCAGAATTGCTGTCAGAGGCTTTGGATCCTGTACCACACCTGCAGCAATGGAGGGACACCCACTGGCTTCATCCGTTGGAGAACAAGCCCAGATGAGAAGGAAATCCTGAGGGTTTTCCTGCACCCTAATAAAGGGGAACATCTGGCCCATAAAAGTATGAATTGCTTTTTTTATAACTGCTTCATCATGTTTTTTAAAATTATCAGGATTATAAGGGTACTTCAAAAAGCTTTTGCACCTGCCCATCATAATCCTTCTAAGTGTATTACCTCACGTTCCAGGGATTGGAGGAATACATATGATTTAGGGAAGCTTGAAAGTTTGAATAACTTCAAAGTGACAGAATCCTTTTCTTTTGCAGAGAAAAACTATTGATTCTGTAAGGGGAGAAAACAGAAAACATTAACAAAAGAAATCATGGTTTAAAAACTAAGTTCTCCTTTTAAAAGTTCAAAATGTGAATGCGATTATTCAATGTCATCTTTAAATGGGATCTTAATGTATCCAAAACAGATGGTTCACTGTTAATGTTTCCTGCACCTAAAATGATTTATTCAGTATCACAAAAACAACAACTTTCAACAGCTGCTGAAAATAAATACTAATTATAGCAGGAAGATATAACCACTAACTATGCCCCAAAATCATTAATAAGTCAGTATGCACATTCAGAGATGACAGCAACAGTCACAATAAATGGTACCCTGTTTTGTGTGTGTGTTTTTAACTAAACAGACTTTGCCATCTGTGATTAATTATTCTGGGATCATTGCCATTATTTTATTCAAGATTTGCTATCCAGTTTTAATAAATTAATGAGGTGTTAGAAAAATCCTTATGTGAATGGAAAGAATGCATCACCACTGTTTATATAGCAGTCCCAAAATCCCAATATCAGCTGCTGCTCCTCTCCTTAGAAGACATCATAAATGACCACTAGCACACCATGTGCTTAATTACCTTACTAACCCTCCCCTAGAACACAATGCATGCTTATGCCCCCCATTTCAGCTTTCCCAGACAGTCTGTTCCAACTTAAGTCCTCAAAACTGGATGTCTGATACAGTCTTTCTAGAATTTTTCAGTAAAACCAGCTATTTTTGTTTGAGAAAAGAGGTCAGGGTAAAAGAAATCACTGGAAATTGGTGAATCCTTCTTAGAAGACACCTAGGATCAGAGCCACATACGAGACAGAGAAAAAGAAGAGAGGATGAACCTTGGTTGTTTAGAATGTCTTTGCAGTTCACACAAAAATCTGTCCAGACTGGAGCAGCTCACACACCAAAGGCTTGCTGATATGCTGTGGCTGCTCAGAGCTCCAGCTGCTGCCCCAGGAGCAGTTGACCCCTCTGCTGCCTTCAGCAAGGCTGGGACAGGGCACTGCCTGGTCTGGCTGAGTAATTGGACTCTCAGGCATCAGGCAGAGGTGGTAGGCACCAGTAGATCACCTTGCTGATCCTCACATGAACTTGAAGAATCAAGGTTTGGACCAGCCAATTGGCGAGGCCCCATCAGATGAAAGACAGGGGACCTGACCAGGACAGGGACTTTGCCCTGCTTTGCCAGGGCATTTCCATGTCTGGCCTGTTAGACATCCCAAAAAGAAATGTAAATCCTGATCCTAGGAAAAGGGGCCTCATGGAGTCTTCAGCTTCAGTAAGGATTCAGAGCAGCTGGTCTCTCAGTATTAGAGAAGGCTGAGTGTCTGGGCCAAAAGCAGGGTATGTCATCTTGTAATTAAAGGTGATGATTATGTACTGCAGTTGCTAAATAAGGCTGCTCAAAACACTGCTCAATTTGGCATACTTTACATCGTAAATATTTAACCTTGCAACCTAGGTATTTCTTAACATCTCCTTTCTACACAGTTTTTGTGTCAGTGCACTATTATGTATAGGTAAAATGGAAAATACATCAATCTACTACTATCTAAGTACTTATAACTGAGGTCAGTGGCATTGTGTGGGGAATGGATGATGGATAACAGAGGTGGTGGCCCAATGAGGAGCTGGGAATTATTAGTAAAGCATTAATTACCTGAGAAATACTGTGGAATGAGGTTGTAATTTGTTTAGCAGGGATGGCTGTGAAATTTAACTTTGGGGATCTGGTTGTAATCTGTAAAGCATGGACAGAGGAGAATGAGTCCTGCTTCCAGGCTTGGTGCTACGAGAGCACAGAGGTCTCCCACTGTTAAGCAAACACAGCAGAGGGAATTCGACTTTCTTGTTCAAAAATTATTAGCGTGTCATTCAGTCAGATCACCCTTGAGCTGAACTGAACATCCCCACTGAAGCAGCAGTTTTTCTCAGGCTGGCTCAGTTTCATGTAATCCCCTGCATCTATTCAATTAATACCAGCTGTCAGACATTTTTCAATGTGTTTTGCTCTCTACTTGCTCTTTTTATGCTTGAGCCTAAACATTGTGCCAGCTAGGGTATTGCTTACCTCAAATATTTTTCTTTGTGCCTTAAATTAGTCTGAGGCAAATGATGTCAAACCAATACATTGTTCCACGTCATGGGGTTGAGTTGTACAATCTGATGGGGAAAACAATAGTCCTTTTTTTCAAGTTAGCAGTGGAGAGCAATTAACCCAAACTCTTGGATTGTCTTAATGACTAATTGTCGTAACAGGAATAAATGCCACACACATGCCAGATTTGGAATGATGTATATTTTATACAGTGCTCACAATGATCCTATCTAGACCAGTAAGCTGTAACAACACTTTACAGAATGTCAAGACTAGAAGTTTACTTATACACGCATGCATATACACACACATACATACACACACAGAGGAAACGGTTATTTTGCTATAATTCCTAGATTTCTAGCAATTCTATACCCAGCATGATTTAGAACAAAATAAGAACAAGGAAATGATAATAATAAAAAAATCTTTAAAATGTTGAAAAAGCTGGGTGGAAAGGGTACACAATGCCTGAGAATCTTTGTGAATGTGGTCCTTGCGGATGAAGCCTGGATGTTGCCATTGTCAAACAGGGCTTTATCCTTGCAGCTGAAGGATCCAGGTACTACCTGGGACAAGTAGAGGTTATGCAGCCAGGGGAGGTACATAACAGAGTTCCCCTGCTTCCCCTCTCCCCTCCTACATGAGCATAAATCCCAATTTACTTTGTTTCTGAAACAAAGCACTGCCCATAGCTAAGTCGATATTTTAGTCTGTGGATAAAAGCAAAAAGAATATATCTTGAATAAGAGGAAACGTAGCACTTTTATCCGAGGCTTTGACAGCCTTTATCTCAGAGACCACCACGCAACCTTATGACACCTGCCCAGGGCTGTGATGAGCCTTTCTGCCACAGGCACTGACAATTGTGCTTTGCTGGTGTACCACTGTAAGGGCAGGTTGTGACCTTCCCTGGTTCATATCACTGCAGAAAAGAAGTGCTGTTCAAAATTAAAACTTCACATGAGCCCCCATGCCCTCAGAGTGCAGCAACTGAGTCCCTTGGCCTGACTGAGTCCTATATAAGTAGCAGAAGGACCTCTCCCATAGCAAGCTTATGTCTTCTCCATTTGTTACACACAGCAGAAACCCCAGGCAGCTTCAGTGATGAGATGTGTTCTGCTACTGCAGAAGCAGGTAACTCTCTCTGTGGCAAAACTGACAGCCTTCTGTGATGCCATGGCAGGATGGGTCAATGATAGGAGAGAGTGGATGTTGTCTACCTTGACTTCAGCAAGGCTTTTGACACTGTCTCCCATAACATCTTTATAGGTAAGCTATGTGTGTTAGATGAATGGACTGCGAGGTGCATCAAGGACTGGCTGAATGGCCAAGCTCAGAGGGTCATGATCAGAGGAGTAGAATCCAACTGAAGGCCTGTAGTCAGTGGTGTTCCCCAGGGATCAATACTGGGTTCAGCCTTATTCAACCTGTTTATCAATGGCCTGGACGAAGGGATACCCTCAGCAAGTTGGCTGATGATATTAAACTGAGGGGAGTGGCTGATACATCTGAACGGTCTGCTTCTTTACAGCTGGACCTTGATAGGCTGGAGAAGTGGGATTGAGAGAAACAAAACGAGGTTCAACAAGGCCAAGTGCAGAGTCCTGCCCCTGAGGAGGAATAACACCAAGTACCAGCACAGGTTGGGGCTGCCCCCTAAAGAGTAGCTCTGCAGAGAAGGACCTGGAAGTTTTGGGTAACTTCCAAAGTTGGGTGACAAGCTGACAATGTGTCCTTCTCGTAGCCTGGAGGCTACAAGGAGGACAGTGAGCTGGCAGTGTGTCCTCCTCGTAGCCTGGCGGCACAGAGGGATCCTGGGTTGCTTCAGGAAGAGTGTGGCCAGCTGGTCAAGGGAGCTGATCCTTCCACTTTTACTCAGCCCTGGCAAGGCTACATCTGGAGTGTTGTGCCCAGTTCCGGGCTGCTCAGCACAAGAAAGACAAGGAGCTACTGGAGAGGGTCCAGCAAAGGGCCACAAAGATGATGAGGGGTCTACAGATAATGAGAAGAGACTGAAGGAGGTGAACGTGTTTAGAGGAGACTGAGAGGGGACCTCACTGATGTGTACGAATATCTCAGAGGCAGGTGCCAAGAGGATGGTGACAGATATTTTTGGTGGTGCCCAGAGACAGGACAAGGAGCAATGGCCATGAACTAAAACATAAGAAGTTCCACCTCAGTGCAAGAAGGAACGTCTTTACATTGAGGGTGGCACTGGAACAGGCTGCCCAGGGAGGTCATGGAGTCTCCCTCTCTGGAGACATTGAGCACCCACCTGGATGTGTTCTTGTATCACCAGTTCTAGGGGACTCCACCTTGGCACAGGGGTTGGACTGGATGATCTCCTGATGTCCCTTCCAACCCTAACTATTCTGTGACCCTGTAATTCTTTAAATCAAGAGAGACTTTCCTGGAAGTGCAACCATACACAAATGGAATTAAAAAATAGAATAAATTTTAGTTCACATCCTAGATTAACTAGGTAAAGCTTAATTCCTTTTAGAGGGATGTGAACAACCACATGTTTTACATGTAATTTCACCATGCTCCAGAGCAACTCAGAGTTACAGTGGAGGAAAATATTTACATACTCCAAAGCCTGAGTAAGTGTATTATTCAAGGCTGAACTTCTATAAATTAGGATGAAGCATGAACAAATACTGAACTCTGAGAAACTGTTACTGGACCAAGCTAATGCATAATAAAGCAGTTTACTGGCAGGAGTCAGCACACTTCCAAACATGCACTCACATGTACAGAGGAAGGGGTTTTGTATCAATAATTTCATAGTTAGTCAAAGTAGCTGGCAAGAAAGAGAAAAGACAAAGAGGAAACAACATTTTAGGAGTAAATATGCATAGTGATGATGTGTGAAGTTTTGAGGGTTATGATGAGTGTGACATTTTAGTAGCAATTAAACAATTGGCTATGTTCAGCTACATAAATCAGAAAAGCTCTAATACTACAGGGATGAATAGATACGACCTAAAACAAATTGAAATCAGAAGTAAATTATTGATTAAGGAAAATGCTCATACAGGCAGCAAAGAGAAGATGGGACTAAGGGTATGAGAATTCAAATTACCTCAAATAAAGTGGAAGCAGAACTGAAAGATTTTGTGCATTCTTGATAAAAGCAAACAATTGACTGAAGCAAACTGAATCTCAAAACTTTTAAAGGCTCTTCTTTACGGAATCTTGGCTTTGATAGCAAATATTTTCTAGAAACTCCTTGAGTCAGTGAAGGCACAAAATGAGCGGATAATAGGAAAAAAACATCCATTTTCAAAGAAGAGGGAGACAAAGTGAACTAGGAAAAACAACCTATATTACCCAAATCTCAATGGCATTTAAGGTTTTAGAGCAAATTAGAAAAAAATCAGCCTGAGAAAAGAGAGAGTGAAAGAGAAACTTCAAAATACAAGTGTATCAAAGGCAAAGCCAAGCTGAAATATTCTTTTTCCTCAGGAACAAAACTAAAAGCTTCTTAAAAAGCAAGCAAAGGAAACAAACTTTCATAAACACCAGCTAAAAACTTGTGGAAGACTACATGCTCAATTGGAGGAGGGATTATTTCAAGAACTCTTAAGGGGTGCAGGCAGCTTCAGGAGAGCTGACTGTAAACTGGGCTGTAAGGAGAACTGTCACCCTGGAGGGACTGTCTCCTTGCTCGTGTCTTAGGGCATCCATGTTATTTCATAGTGTCTTTGATGACCTTGGGACAAAGCACATAAGTAGGACTCCACTGGTTAAACCAATACAAACCCAAGGAATAGAGAAAAGCAGCAGGATACACTTCAAGGAGCAGGTGGCCTCACAATTTGATTAACCAAAACTGACCCTTCCAGCTCAGCATTTCCTTGACCTCACAGCCTTAAGGATGCCTTCCTGTTTGTGAAGCATGAAAATATCTGGAATCAAGGAGGTTGGGTGTATACTAGCCAAACACAAGAAGAGAGGAGATTATTTGGAAAACATCAGCACTGTTTTGCAAAGGCATACCCTCTTCTACAAACCTCTCTGAGTTGTCTGGACAGATATGAAAGTGTGTGGAGGTCTGTGTATGATTGTCAGATAATCTCTCTGCATTTCTAACGCTATCAGCAAGGTCATCCACCGAGGATTTCTAGACAGGTGACAGGCAGCCTTCTCCAAGGGTCTACTCCAGGATTTGTGGCATACGAGTTTAGATAACCAATGTGGTGATATTGCTGAGGTTTATTTTTCAGGGTAGTTGAAAAGGGCAATCTTCAACAATTTCAAGAGAACCTCATAAGGCCAAACAACTAGATAATAACACAGCTGAAATTCAGGACACATAATAATAAAGTCAGTCTTAAGGGAGAAAAACAAAATATCTTCATTTCAAATGTAAGATGATGCTTTCCAAGCTGACCGTTACCACTCGAGCAAAATTTTGAGGTTCTGATAAATAGTTACATAAATACATCAATTTAGTGCTCAGTAGAAGTCAAAAGAGCAAACTGAATAACAAGAATTCTTGGAAAAGGAACAGAGACAAAAATCAAGATCATTTTGTCCCTGTATAAATCCAAGGTTTATCCATAAATCGAACACTCTGTGTAATCCCATTACTCTCAACTTCAGCGGCACATAATAGAATTGGGAAGGGTTCAGAGAAGGGACACCAAGATGTTCAAAGGTGTGGATTGTTTCCCACTAAGAAACAAAAATTTTGGTTTATATTGTTTCAGAGTCCTAAGTCTGAAAAAGAAACAACTGAGGAAGACAATGATAGAGGTCCACAAAAAGACGACACCCCGCAGGGACAGACACACTGCATCTGGCAGGCAACTCAGAAAAGGCATTTGGGGCTGGTTGTCCAGGAAGGGCATTGTAGCATCAATCATAAAAGAAGCAATTTGGCCAACCAAGGTCTGCAGGGAGAGATAATGCCTCATTAAATCAAACACTATACTCGGGGAAGAGATGACAAATTTCTGGGTATGCCCATCCTTCAGGTTATTTGGCATCTACCAGACTATACATCTGGTGAGAAAATGTCTATTTCAAGGCCAGTATTGAAATGTCTTAAACCTTTCTCTTTTTCTAATGACTTGATTGCTATTTTGTTCACAGAGCACAGCAGACATCAGTTGTTTTACGGTCCTCACAGTGTCCGTGTGCTGGCTGAAGCCCACATGATTTAGCTGAAGTGGGAATGGGAGCACACAGAATGGATCCCCCTGCACACCCTTCTCCAGCTCATTGCATAGGGAATTGGAGCCTGTGGCTCAACTTTATATACCTCTGCAGCACCTACATTAACACGAACACTAGCCAGTGCAGGAAAACCTGAGTCTTGGTTCCTTACTTAGAGACTGTTTTTAATGAAAAATAAAACAAGCCGAACAGGAAGAATGCTTCCCACTGTAACAGGAGTGTTTAACAGGGTGAAAATAGCAGGGCAGCTGTATATTCTCTTTTCTTCTTCTTGGCAAGACATACATGTAAGTGATACTATTCAGCAGTGTCTCTGCATCTGCTCATGCCACTGTGTTACAGGCTGATACGGAAGGAATGCAGGAATCTAGGAAACTACTGTAGCTGATCTCTGATCTGAGCTGCATGCTGTGATGGTACCTTCTCTAATTTACAGTCCAGAGCATTCAATTCTTATTATACACAATCAGGAAGCAGTCTGCATTTTCCCTCCTCTGTAGTAATTCGGTGGAACAAGAGCTTTTTATCTTAAAATGTCTCCTCCAGCACGCCTGGGAAAGAAATCTTTAACATAACAGAATGATAGAGCATCTGTTAAATGCAAGGCTACTGAGTACAGGTTATTTGTCCAAGTGCTTATCATTCTATTATTGGAAGTTAAATATGTTCGCCATGCACTGTTACCTCAGTGAACTAAAGAGCACGTCAGTAGAGCTCTACTCACATTGCCATCACCTGTGATCTCCCTGGAAGTCTCTTTCAGAAACAGCAGCAGCAAGACAGGGAAACAAGAACAACCCAATAGAATTAGTGGAACTGCCAGAACGCACACCGCGGGCAGAGTCATTAAAACGCTGGAGAATTAGTTTCAGTCTGGAAATTATCCGTGACCTAAATGCCTTTTATAGATTACCAATCCTAATGATGTTTTGCCTAATGGCACATTAAAAGCAGTTTTCCATCATTTGTAATTAATAGTTGAAAGTGAACGAACACCCAAGTGCCTAATAGCATAGCTTCAATTCTGTAAACCAAGGTAAGTGTTTAATTTTATTCACACAAGTAGCTCTTTTAACTTCGTACATACAAAATTCCAGGAAAACAACTACATTCATCTGCACTTGCAAAATCAGAGCCAAGAATCATTGCCAACCTTCTCTCCTCACAAATCAAAACACATACTTTCTTTTTGTTCCAGCACACTTGTGGTAGAGACTGGTTAATCTCTTTGTTGTGAGGTCACGGTGGGGGAGTGGGAGTTGGGAGGGAATGTGTGGAAAGAAGGAGAAAAACAATAAAGTAAACATTTCACAACAATCTCTAATAAAAGTCACCACAAGACATGCCAGCACTGCCAGATGGATTGGGTAAATATAAATTTCAACAGATTTTCCTCAGAGATGCTCTCCTAGCTTGAAAAGCAACACTGTGAGTTGATTGTTTATGGTTTGGATTTATTGCATCTCAGAAGCTTCAGCCTAGATATGTTCCATTTAACAGAAAGAACACAAAACAAACAAAATCCCTTTCTTAACAAAAAATTACTTCCCAGAGGAATTAGAATGACAGAAGATACAAATTTGTCATATTCTGCCTTAGAAGTATCCCTGAAGTTTTATTAATTTTCTTCCTTTCACATGCTCATTTGAAATTTAGTATTGCTCTATGAGGTTAAGAGGCTGCTGTACACAATTACAAGGATGACTACCTATCAGTAAGGTGCAGTGGTTTCTGTGCATTTTATACACAAGCAGCTATACAGCGTTGGCCCAAGAGATATGAAACTTTAGGCAAGTAAAGAGTGCATGGAAGTTCAGTATCACACATATATCTGGAGATTTAGCAGCTGCATGCCTGGTCAGGGCTTCCTGGAACCACAGCCCAGCAGATGAAAGCATACGCACACTGAAGTATTACCTGAACCAGAATCAACCACAATAAGTATCTGAAAGCAGATATTTAGTAGCTGTTTGTGAAGAGCTGAGGTATTCTTCAGACCTGCAAGCTTTTATTCTGGGTTCTTACCACTAATTAAATATGTCAAAACTAGGTCCTTTCAGTAGTACAAATATAAACACAGGCTCATAAAAGAAGCCACAGGCCTATTGCTTTAGATGTTATTAGTGAAGGGGCATAGTTTGGCAGCCTGGGAAAGCATTTCATTAAAATACCCAATGCAAGTTGAATGCTGGGCTGCATACAGTTATTGGCCTCTGCTCAGTCGAAACTGCTTTGCTACCAATTATTATGGCAAAGGAACATTGGCAACAACAAAGTCCTCAGATAGCTCTGAAAGTAGTCCCCTGCCTCTTCAGCTCCAGCTGCAAGTGCACCATGGGATTCTCATGGGTCCTTCTGCCCCTTTCAGGAGGAGCTTGTTAGCCAAGCATCAGGGCCAAGTCTTTATCACCTGCCATCTGTCCTGGACCAGAGGCTCCCACACAGTGTTTTCCACCTCTGCTCTGTGTTTCCCTTCTGTTTCTGTCTTTCACAGACAAAAGAGATAAGCAGACCTTTGCTGTGAAAAGCTGAAGGCAGCCCAGCCCCACAATTTCAGCACAACCAGAATTACAGCCCCCAGACCTCCAACTGCACAGTATCCTTCCAGATCACACTAAACTGCAGCAGAAAACTCTTATTAAGACTGAAAAGCCAGTGTGTGAAAGGTAGAGAATACCAGAATTAGAGTTGCATTCACAGTGTAGTTGGGACACAAATGTTTTTACCTAGCCAAGACAAGTCTGCTGCTTTGGAATTGGTTATCAGCTTGATTTCAGGGTAAAAGCTGCTGTTCTGAAAATTACTATTGCCTTATTATTTGTTTTGTTTTATTATTTGCAGAACATTCTGTTCCAACTTTGCTGTTTTCATTTTATGATTTTTTTCATAAAAAATAGTTTAGGGTAACAGATTGATTTGAACTTAAAAAAAAAAGAAAACAAAACCAAAAACCCAGATATAAGTTTTGTCTCTAAATGAAAATATAAAAGAAAAGGGACAATTGTGGGCAATTTTTGAAGTTTTTACCCAGAACTATCTGATTGGAAGATGCTGTAAGCCAGCCCCTTCCCTACAAACATTTTTGCTCAATCAGTATTTCTGGTTCTCCCTCTGGATGACATTATCTACTGCCCACTATTCTAACCGCACTCAGACAACACAATTATGTTGTTATTCTGCTGCTGAACTTTGTCATGGTGTTCCTCATCCACACTGCCCCTTCCCAGGCTCCATAGGAGTATCCTGGACCTTTCTACATGACCTTGCCCACCTGTGACCTCCCCTTTTCTACCACAGTCAACATATTTTTGCCTCAGTTACATCTTTAACACCATTTCACAGCCACTGCTTTACTTCTTTCTGCTCATCACATGGGTATTTTTATTTCCCAAGCCAAGCTAACCATCACTCACTGGAAGTCTGCAGAGACAGAGGCTGGGATGGAAAAACAGAAACCTGGAGAAGTAGAGCTGAGCCCAGCCGCTCAAAACCTCTTCCCATCCAACATTCCCTGCCTGTAACATTCAGGTAGTCATGGGCAAAGCCTTCTACACACTCCATCAACCCCCTTCAAAAACACATACACCAGTCAACCTGAGACAGACTCACGACACCCATTATTTCAGCCCATGCAGTTAAAGTCTGTCAAAGTAATAACAAACTTAGTTAAAAAGAAATAAAAAGTCTTCTAATGGAAAGCATTAAACAGCCTTAATAAATAATGTGATTTTTTGCTGCTGAAGGAGGAGACAGGCTTTCTACAACATAAGCCTGACTCCCCTTCTTTTCCCATATTTTGCCTCTCTTCCTACATGTGTTTATTGTGCTCCTTCCCACTCCTTTAGTTTCTCATGTTCCTTCCCATGTTTTCAGCAAAATCTCATCGAAACAGACAAAGGCCTGACTCACTCTCCTCTTCTGTGGATGAGAACTCATTGTGCCATCTCAAGAGCAAGTTTCCAGGTATCCAGGAAGTCATGGCAACTGATGTCAGCTCTTCTATTTATAATTAGTTCATGGTTTTTAGGAATATAAACTAACATATTTTACCCGAGCAGAATAAAAATTTCCTTCTCGTTTAAAGTGAGGATTAGAAGGAAGCTCTGCCATCTCTGGAATACAGCAGCACACACAGCACAGCACGACTGGTGACCTCCTGCTAGCTAGGAGACAAGGCTGCTCCAGCATCTTCAAATCTTGTTATCATGTTCATTAAAAAGCATCCTTGGGGGTGATAGATAAGAAAAATACCTACTCTGGGCAATTAGTTGTTATCTGACTTAATTAAAGGGCTGTGTGCTGATTACTACACGGACAATGGTAAACATCCACAGAAGTTGCTCATTCCCACACCTTTTTTCCCACCTTGGAAAGGTATTAGAAGCACATGTGAACGAAACAGTTCATCATCTCTAAAACGGAAAAGATGTACTTTGCTCCATGAACTCAGTTAGCAATTGCAAAATAAAAGTGTCCAAAGAAATTTTGAGACCCTGATATATCTACCAAAAATCTGAAGCTCAGAAATTAGGCTTGAAAATAATTTCCAGTGTACAGGTGTGAACTAAGGGACATCAAATAGTGACAGAAGTTATTGTGAAGTTGAGGGCTCAGATACAGTACATTAAGATGAAAAAGCTAAATCAGTATAAATAGTGTATTACAAGAAAAAAATCATTTAAGTGTAGAGACCCAGCGGGGTGCAAGCTTTAAAACAAGATTAACACTCCACCTTGAGCCCACGATGTACCAGAACCAGGCAAAACAAGGTAACCTTTTAGAAAGCAACATTTCCAATACTTCATTTTCATTACAAAGCTGGAGGCCCTGGGGATCAGTGTTGTCCTCCATGGAGGGCCAGCCTCCAGGAGAGCAGGACTTCAGTCCTGTGTTCAGAAAAGAGGCCGTCACTAGCACTGAGACCAGCACGTCCTGCACCGTCTGCTCCCTGTCCGGCTGAGCTCAGCACGAGGGCCAGGCACAAGCACTGAGAGGCTTGGCAGGGCCAGAGCGGGTCACGTCGTCACCTGGAACCCCACAACAACAGACTGCATCAGGCAAGTGACACGGGAGTTATGGAAAATCAAAGAGTGAACATGAAGTAGTGCTGATCTGTTCCACTGGCTGAGAGCAAGCTCTCACCTGAGCTCTTCACAAACACAATTATCACATTTAAGAAATTACCATATGCTGTCCTTTTGTCCTCTGCCTTCCCACCACATACTTTTCCTAATAACCCTGACTGAACAAACTGCAAAGAGCTCTGGAAAAGTGAAACATATAAAAAATAGCTAAACTGTCTTTGCTTTGTTTGATTTTAACTACTTCATTGCATAATATTAAAAAGCCTAACTTTGAGTCCATTAGCTTAAAACAGCAGAAAACAAACAAGTGATGAGCTTTGTCAGGATAAGATGCACACAAAAGACCATTTTATTTCCATCAACCATGCAATTTCCAAACAACACGCTATTTGTGTGCACTTGGTATGCTTCCTTCTGGCTCAGCTGGTTTCAGATACATCAGTGATTTATGAGATGCTACACTGACAGATCATGCTAACATGAAAGCATTTGGAACAGCTGCAGAGCCATACCAACAACCTCTTTTCTGAGGAAAAAAAAGTTCATCAGGAACTGCATGTAAACAGACTGTCTGAAAGCCAGGGAGACATTTTAAAAGGTGGGTCAAGCAACATCTCACATTCACCAGAAGACAGAATTTCACTTTTCTCAGAAAAAAATCAAAAAGGCTTGGGGATTTTTTTTCCCCAATTTAATGAGCTGAATCAGCTCACCAAGGGATCAAGGACACCTGAGCCAATTCAAGGGGCTCTAGAGCATGTAGGACCATATAGCCAGCAGACAACTGCTCCAGAAGTAAAACCCTTTCCTGACAGCAGTGATCTGGTAGATGTGCTCTGCCAGTGCCATGAAATTACACCCCCATTTGTATCTTAAACTCAGACTAGCAGAGATAATTTTGGCCAGTGAATGGATGAAATATAAGGGGCTTTCTTCCAAACAGCTATATCTGGCTGATCCAGGAGGATGGTTAATCATGCAGCACCAGAAGTTCCCAGGCAGGAGGATCAGCACAAAGCCAGGATTTTCCTGGACAGTGTTTAATGCAGGTAACTTCACAACAACCCCTGCCACAAAGCAGAGGCATACAGCAACAGACAACGGGTTTGGTGCTTCTCGGCAAACTGTCATTTTTGTGAAAAAATGAAGAAAAGGCAAAACTAAATAGACAACAAGTTTTTGAAGGTGTCTGCAATGTGCATGATTAGCAGCACCAGATTATAAAACCTTATGGTCCTTTGTAACACACTACTTAAATCAGTGCTATTTTCCTGTTTTCTGGTATAGAAGACCTGGACCACAGACAACAGGAGTCACAGGGCACACACAACCGTTGAATGTGCACAACAGGACCTGTCTGGAAAAAATTATACTACGAATTCTCAAATTAACATAACAGAAATTAAGTCCTTTCCCAACCTCAGTGGACTGTCTTTATAGTTGCATAAGGTGTACTTTCCCTTCCCTAGCTCCACTTTTGCAGAAATAAGGGCTCACTGATCAGTCCTTGAGAAGCATCCCGTAACAAATCATTAAACTTTTCAAACCCAAAATTATCCTTTTATAGGTATATGAGACTTGACCTTAGCTCTTCATGGTCCAAGTGTTCTTTGCAACTAAACATTTTAAGTCACATAAAGAGCTTTTTTGGAACATTATTTTCCTTTTCACAAAAGACAAGAGCATCTCTTGTTAGCAGGAGTCTACAGCATACACCTGTTCACATGAACATGCAAACTTCAAAGAATAATGTGGGAAAAAAAGACCTAATTTGAGTGCAAACTCTTCAGATTCATTCCTGTAATCCTGCAGACAGTAAACAAGCCTCAGCATAGATCAGATTTTACAAATAATTCTATGTGGTTCCTAGAATTCACCTCCATAAATAAGAAAACCCAAATATACAGAGTTCCCCTGCTCCCACCATCCCAGGAAGGATGACAGAGTTAAAAAAAGATAACCTGAAGTTTCCTGTGGAGATTTGATCATTTTTATAAATGAAGTGGAGAAAAGATCCATTTCTGTGCCTCTGTTCTCAAGTTTTCTGTCGACTGAGCAAGTGACAACTCTACAAGCAGGATTTTCAGCTGTTTACATCCACCCTGTGACACCTTTAGAGACCAGAGAGCTTTCAGTGTGCCTGCTGTGACAACCAAACTGAATCCATAACTGTACAAATAGACATGCAACCAGGCATGACTAGGGAAGGACTCACCAGCACATGTCCTGATCTCACATGAGTTGGCCTAATGCTGTGCTTCAGATTTATTTCAGGCCCCTGTGTCTAGTTCCTGCTATCCCTGTCAATTCTATGCTTGATTTGGAAATTAGAGTATCTATCTTTTCTAGCTAAATTTGATTCAAGGAGAGAAGTAGCAGGGCAAGAAACCAACTCAAATGCAAGCATCCTAAAGGCACTATCTCCAGGATTCTCTGATTTCAATTAAAAAAAAAAAAAAANAAAAAAAAAAAAAAAAAGAGCTATTTTGACGCACAAAGATCATTAATAATCTTTGAACTCTTTGATTGTCCTGTGGGTTGGGACCCACAACCATATTTCCAACTCCTTTGAATCATCTTGCCCTACAAAAACAGAGGTCATATAATACAAGACCGTCCAAAAGGGAGTAAACCAGGAACAAAACACACAGAGACTGCCTGGAGCTACTACAGCTGAATTTGAGAATTCAGTTTCACAGACACTGACATATACTGACATATCCTTGCACCCTTTTTACTCCCTAAAGCATCTCCAAATAATTTTCTTCCACAGACTTCACTGATCTCTCTCCTCTTTACTTGTCTTCATACTGTGCTACCATTTTGTCATGTATTCATGCTGGTTTTCACACTAAGCAAACTATTTTAGAACCTCAGACTGTGATATAGTTGCAGGATGCCCAGAGTATAAATATTAGTGCCCCCTTCTAAATCCCTGTAATGCAAGACACAAACATGACAGATTACAAAAATACCATAAAGTCAACTAAGCTCAAAATACTGAAGTAATGTTTATGAATTTAAAACTCACCAAATCTACCCATAAGAAAAGTATCATGTTTGGACTAGGTCCAGCTGGGCACCCTGCCTTCCCAGCAGCCAGGAACAGAAGCAGGAGTGCAAGAAGAATGGCACCATATTGATAGTTTCCATGGACTTTGTACCTACAGGCTTTCCTGAATCAGAGTTCATGTATTTGATCTACTTCCATTAATTTGCCCAAGGCCTTCTTGTACCATCTTGGCTCAGCAGTTACTTGTTTTGCTCCAATCCAGCATCAGGTTGCTTTCCTAGTGCTGTTACAGAGAACAGAGGGCAAAGCTGGATTACCACGGATTCACCTATATTGAGCAGAAAAAAAAAGCAGCATGGAGAAAAGTATAAGGATACACAGCCAACCTGAGTGTGAACCAAACCAGCAGGGTTATTTTGGCTACTCTGTTTCATGTTCTTTGAACTTTTAGAACTTACTTTGGCATCTTGCTGCTTCACTTTCATGTGGGCAAGAAACCTGGCGGGAGAAAAGAGAGGCAATGACTCTCATTTCACTCTGAGATTTGGTTGAGTTTTGTGGCTCCAGGTGAAACCTGAACAAAAGGAAGGGCGTCCCAAATCATGCCCTCCATGCACTTGAGACATCACCAGTAACTCTTACCCTAACCAGTCTCAAAACACGACTATTCAGACCTGGTAGTAGAGGATGAGAACTCCGTTGCTTCGCTCTGTGCTTGCAGGCAGGGGGTGGGGAAGGGGAGCAATACCCATTCCCACTGCTCTGACCCTAGATTCCCACTGCTCTGACCCTGTGTTGCTACAAACTGCTCTTGTCACCTAATTTGATACCGTTGCAGTTCAATGCGCGCATGTTGGTAAACACAGCAGCAATGGAAGGGCAGCATCCTGTTTACATTTCACTGCAGGATGATTCATTTACAGTTCTTCAGCAAGGCAGAGTCTGTAATCATGCAAAAGGTCAGCAGTTTCTGCTAGGGCTTTTGCGTTTAGTCAGATACTCTAGGATAAAAAAAAAAAAAATCTGGTGTTGATATAATCCTGTTGAACAATCTTCATCTTTCCTGGAAATCAAGAGTTTGACGTAGATGGAACTTCTTTAATTTAAGGTATGGAAAACTTCTTCCAATGCTTCAAAGGAAGTTGATTGTCTCTGAGTACATCTAATGTAATCTGCCTGCAAACTGTACCTTCTGGTGGGCACTGGCAATGTGCTGCCTCCCACAGATCTCCAAAACCAGCACTGCCAGACTTGCAAGGTGAAGGAACAAGAAATCACCCTTAGCATTAATGTCCTCTGTTAAATGGGGCTGGGGGAAACTCTATCATTGGTTGGACAAATAACTACAATAGGCGAATAATCTAAAGCACTTAACACTTCTATTATAGCACATGGCCTTCAGGATCAGCCACTGAACATCAGCATAAAGATACTGAACACAACATCCAGCACAGTAGGAGCTCATCCATTTCTGATGAGCTATGATTTCTCCACGCTTAGCATTTGCCTGAAATCTTATCTTCCACCCCAGTCACTGAGCTGTAGCTTTCATATGCATAATGTAACATCTTGTCATGGTGAGGCCTCACTGTGAGAGCAACACGTGTAGGCAGTGCTTGTCCCCCGTCTCTGCAGGAATATGTTTCACGAAATCCATGCACGAGCTCCCAAATAAGTTATTGATTTAGAACTTGACACCAACTCCTAAATATAGCAAACCCTCCAAAGGTGTATCCTCTTCAAACACTAATCTTAGCTCGCCTTTGCCAGAATACACACAAGGAACAACCTTCCCCAGAGTCTGACCTTAAAATGCTGCATTATTTATATTACAATCAAATAAACACGGCCCCTGAGAAGGTTAGAGCTACTTACTGCTTTCCAAATACTCCCTCACATACGTATTTTCAAGCCAAAGATGTCCTTAAATCAGTAACTACTTCAACAAGCCCTCGAGGAACTAGGATTTAATTATTACAGCACTAGCTCCTGATTAAGGACTTGTTTGAAAAAGAGTTCATTAGTTTTCATGCACATTTGATTGACTGTGATTGAAGGGAGTAGACAGAGAGCAAGGCACTGCTTCCCCTGCACAGTGCTTAGAGCATCAAATTCATGTCTATTAGAAGAACTGTCACCTGCTTGTTTTCCACCTCTGCTATACCTTAACCCCTAAAACCTCAGATCTCTCCTTTTCTTGCTGGCCGAATTACTACTAAGAGTTCTGAGCAAGTCTGTCCAGATTGTAAAGATTTTCACAAAAAATAGTGTTTCAGGGAAGTCTGACCTGCTTCCAAGGAGTGCACAACAGGAGGGAGGGACACCAGCATGGCTGTGGAAATAACCTGCTGCCTGTTTTCCCCTTTGTTCCACTGCTATATAAAATACAGCCATCTTATAGTGACATGAAAAGTAACACTGTACAACTGCTAATATCATATTAAGGATTCCTCAGAAAAATGTGAATATAGCTCCATTTTATGAGTACATTTAATAAACAGAAAGATTTATTGACAATTTTACCTGCACTGTGAAAAGGGGTTTAACTCTTTTGAAAGAGTTTATAAGCTTTATAAGCCAGGTTTATGCAATTGAATTATCACAGCCCAGTTGGCCAGATTTACACTGGAAACCAGAAGGAAGGCAGCTAAAACTACCTCACTACTTAAGCAAGACAAAGGCCACTGAAACAGGAACTACAGGAATAATAAGTACACGGGAGTATACCGGTCAATTTACCTGGCAATGTTCCCCAGCATCAGCTGACGGTACCACAAACCCACAGCAAGGAGGGAGCCCCACATGCAGAGAGATCAGGTGCCAGAAAAAAGTCTCCCTCTCCAGTTCCACCACTGCACATACGAGCAGTTACTTTGCCTCCAGTTTCCCAATACCTGCCTACAACCTCAGTCTGAAGATGATACATAACCTGGAGCTGGCTCTATTTTGATGGTGCATTCTATGAAAAAATGAGAAGAAATGCTGTAGGAACATTAGGACGGCTCATTTTCTTCATGCCCTAGCACGGCAGAAATGCAGAGCTAACGTTTGTCCTCCCAGTTACTTCTGCACTTCTTCAATTTGTATAATATTCACTATTTTAGGTCAGACACTAGGGCTGCTTTCAATCGAGTGGCACATCTTGCAGACAAAATTCTACATGTTATTAATTCCCGGGAATTATGCCTTGAATAAATGCTTGCAAGGTGTCTGGGAGCTGACAGTGTTTGACATTACCAGGTCTTTAGCTTGTTTTAACACACAAGCTTTTCACCTGCTGCTGATTCTAACCATTCATAAGTTTTTTTCCCCAAACTCTAGATGTTGTTTTGTTTTTCTAAATATCCACTTGCTTGTTTGTCCAGGCAAAAACATTCCTGTGTTCACAGTTAAACTTTCAAGAATCTAGAGGAATCTAAGAGACAACCGCCTTTTTCTCCATGATCTCAAAGTGACCACACTGGCAGCTGGTACCACTCTGCTGGACATGGGTTACACAGTTCTTCCCAAGGGCTGCTTCCCCTCCTCTCCTCCTCCCTAAGGATCAATTCTTACACTTCTGACAACACAGAACTATTGGATATCTTGACTCAGGAGAGCAGCTTCATCTGCAAAAGGACCACCTCTGAGGTGGTCAAACACCAGGTATTCAGGCCTGCTAAAACTTTTCCTACAAATACTGTACAAAGAAAAGCCTGTTCCTCTGCTTTCCTATCCATTCTTCTTCCAGCCTGCTTCCCTTGCTTTGTGTGCTTTTGTTGACAGTGATAAATACAGGGGATGGACTGATAGCAGTGAATGCAGGCAGCTCTCCACTGTCAGTAGCTGTTTAGCACTTAGCAATCACCAAAGGCTTGGCAGGGTGGCCACAATCACACAAACCTGTACTGGCAATGAACCCTTTCCCAGCACTGCTGTAGCTCTGGAAGGGCAGCAGCCAGACCCAACACACTGCACAGTACAGGGTCGCTTTGCAGATTTCTGTGGGCAAGCACATTTAAGGTACACAAAGGCTTTCACGATGTCGCTACAGCAGCAGTAAGAGGGAAAATCTCAGAGCAGCAGGGTGGGCTGGCAGCTCTGTACAGCAGAACTCGGTGCCAGGGCACACGGCATTTTGGCAGAGGCCACACGGGCTGTGCCCCAGCGTGGCACGGTGCTGCACAGGGGCCATACCCAGCGCCAGTGCTGGCCCTGAGCCACAGCCACACACAGCCCTGGCAGTGGTACTACAGAGCCTGGAGCCCAGCGTGACCCCCAGCAGAAGGGGGGAACTGCAAGCCCAAGGTCACACTGCTCCCACAGGCAAGAGCAATCTTAATGAATTTTAACCCATTGCCCATCCTTGGGGATATTCAAAAGCCATGTGGTCATGATCCTGGGCAACCAGCTCCAGACAACAAGGAGGTTGGGAAAGATGACCTCCAGCAGTCCCTGAAAGCCTCTACCATTCCATGATTCTGAAATTTGAAGTTCTGTTGGTTCCTACTGAAAAAAGGTGTGTAAATCCTGTTCAGCTATACATAATATTCATAAAAATTTTGTGACCAGCTCCACCCAGGGCTTTTGTTGAGCATTGTAGAACCAGAATAAAATAAGAATTTAAAACTCATAAAACACAAATCAGGATACTTATATGAACATTGCCAGCTGGCCTTAGATCCAAGAAAATCTTGATTTTCAGTAGAAAAGAAATATGGTTTAATCAAGCTGTACCTGCATGGCTGAAAATGAAATATTATTCTAACGCGTGGGAACTTCACAATTTATAAAACCAGCATGAAGGAATACTGCAGAGATCCAGAAGAAAAGTGAAAATTGTTTCAATCAATATGAAAATGCTCAAAATCAATAAGACATGAAGTGAATTATTTGCATTGCTCAATAAACACAAGAAAATGAAGATTTAAGACCTGCAGGTAATAAGTTATAGAAATATTGGTTTAAAAAAATTGCTTCACCCCTACCCTTTTATTTTATTCATGTGATGGTTTGGAAAGAATATAATAAATAATGTCAATACAAAGCTAATTACTACAAAAGAGTACTTGCATTCCATTTGGGAAAGATCCGATACACAAAAGCCAAGAGCTGCTGATTGCTACTTTTGTTTCCCAAATGTAAACCCAAACACGCTGTAAGGTCTTTAAAACCAACAAACAAACATGATGAGTTCATTGGACTAAATGTTAACTTTAACCCCAGAATATATTAATCTGCATGTACAAACATTGTGTGAGAAGAGTTCTCTGTTTCTCAATTACAAACTGTTTTTTAGACATATGGTAAATAACCTTTGGAAAGGTTGCCTCTGATCTCCCTGCATAGTAAGCCCATTCACTGCTCAAACAAATATAAAATACATATTTCAGGGAAAAATAAATGGTTTTCTTGGAAAGTCCTGAAAAGCCGAACCATTTGTCCTGTGCTTGGTGGGTGCACTGGCATCAGTGGACCCCAGCAGTGACCCCAGCAACAGCCTTGTGCCCTACAATGCTCCTCACACATGGGAAAGGCATGGCCAAGGGACAGGTCAGCCTCCCTACTCTGAGGGGAACTGCTTTACATATTTAAAAGTCAATGCGTGGCTTAGCAATACTGAAAAATGAGTGGCCAACACGAAAACCAGCCACTGAAGAGATGCTTTTAGAGAGACCTGCAGGTATTACACCTGCACAGGTGCTATCTGCTGGTGATTGAACAGGTAGGTCAGGAAGGAGACAGCAGAGTTACACCCAATCTGCTCTTCCAGATTGTCATTTAGATTTATTCATTCCATACCTACCACACTTGAAAATAACCTGTGAGCACTCAGACCTTGGAAGACAGTTTACATTTTGCTTCATCAAGGCAGGATTTTAATCAGTAACAAACACAGACAGTAACTTGTTATTACTCTCAGGAGGTAGTCCAAGCCTGGAGGGAGGATAAGGGCATATTCTGCTTACACAAAGCAGCACAAGCTGCAGTGAGGCACTCCTCTGACCCTTCTCAAGTTGTGTCAAACCAGGCACCTTCAGCAAAAGCTGCAGGTCTGCCCACTACAACAGCCTGTGTACCTTACTCTCACCTCCAGAACCTGCTGCAAGCTTACATCACATCATACAGTGACATTTATGAGACGGATAGTTACCTCTCCTGTATTTCACCTTGCTCTGTTGTCCATCCACTGTACACCCAAGTGTCTTCCTTCAAGCACCTGCTGTCTCAGCAGCCTGATCCTTCATATTTTGATGTGCTTTATGTATTCTGCCTCTACCAGTAGAGCAAGATAGACTACAAAATGTTCTTTCCTATAAAAAGGAATGATTTGGGCCTGTCTTACAGGCAATGAAAATGATTTTATGGGTCTGGAGCTGTTAGAATTCCCTCTGCCGTACAGCTCTGCCTCAAGCACTGCGGCACAGCGATGCCATCTGCTTACAGCAGCGTGATGCACCCACTGCGCACGCCCCAGCCTGTGCACCAGCGCTGTCACCACCAACCTGTGAAAGATGTGATCTGCTCTGCCTCTGGCATGATCAGAAGAAATTCTCAGATTTGAAACACTCAGGGTATTGCTGCTGAGTGAAGGGAGAACTGGAACGCCCAAGCTCTTCTTACAGGGCAAAAAAAGCAATTGAAGAACTGGAAGAAGATGAGGGCAGAAGATTTCTTTCAAATTACCATTTGCAAGTGTGTTTTGGTTTGTTTGGTTTTTTTTAAAGGAGTGAAAATCTGGATTTGAATGGTGAGCAAAGTGGAGGCTTGCATGAGAGAGAGAACAAAAACTCTTGTGTGGGCAGATGAGGGATTAATTCCTCTGGTACAGAGGTAACAGGAAGAAGATCTATGGATTTACTTTCCCATTCTTGGATGGATACCTGCTGTTTTCCAGGGAGATGGAGACAACAGTGGGCACCTTTATTTCACTTGGACCTGCATGAATCCCTAAAGCCCTATCCTAAAAGAGCTTTGTGCTGTGTAAATACTTGACCTCCGTTATACATGTAGCCATTGATTTTTATTTATAAAAATGCTTAAGCAGCTCCCTCACCCCACAGAGCAGGACAATGTGCCCACAACTACAAACAAATGTGATTGAGGAACTGAAGGGCATTTAACCAAGGACACAAACACCTGCAGCATCTCCTTTCGCAGTAGTGATTAAAGAAGAAACTAGGGAGGAGTGTTGCCCATCCCCCTGAGTAAGAGAGTATCACCTCTGGTATATATATCAGTATCCATAGGGACAGGCTGGCACACTAACACATTGCCTAACTCCCTTAGGTCTGGATAACTAAAGAAAATTTTCTTCTAATTAGAAGTCTAAAATCAAATCATGAAGTCTTGTTTTCATTCATTGTATCTGTTACTCCCACTGGTGAATAGCAAGGGATTTGCTCTTCATCTCTGAAAAATGAGGCAATTACATCTCCAAATAAAGGTACTTAATGCTAGCCCCTCAAAATTGAAGATTTTTGTCCAAAAGCCACAAAAACTTGTTAGAAGTGCTCATGGCTCCTTTCCAACAAGCATGCATCAGCACTAGAACTGCAGGGCAAGACAAAGATTAAAACTTCTTATAAAAATCCGCTGGAAAAGAAAACTCCTAGAAGTGAGCTGCAAGTTGCAGACTATAAAACGCCATCTCATCCCAGCTCTGAAGAGAAGCAATCTAGCTGCAAATACAAAAATGAGAGCACGTCTCAACTATATCTTTTCCGTCCTCTAGTGTCTGCTTTTAGTGGTTAACAGAATCAGAATAAGCCCTTTTCTGTTGTCCTTTTTAACTGTTTCTTTTAAAGCAAATAAGTACCTGTCCTATTGTGAACCGGCAAGGACATGTCTCAAAAGAGGCCAAGTTTGAACTGAGAAACATCAACTTTACCTAAACCTAACTGCTAACTTTCAGACAGCATCACTGCAGCACATAAGGCAGCCTGCAAACCTCAAATAGGGGATTTACTTCAGGGGAGAATCACAGCAGAATAGAGAATGCAACTGATTTTAACTCCATCTTTTCTTTAAACTCATTTTCTTGTACGCACAGAGTTTGTGTAGCTAAAAATATGTCCGAACGGTCTTTCCCTCCTTGATTTACAACAGACCTATCCATGCAGGCTGTTCTGCTTAAGAACACTTCTAGCCAAACTCCAACTTAAAACAGACTGCCATTTCATGCATTTCAAGAGTACAGACATGTATTGTACCAAAGTAGGGCAGTTCCATGAACAGTGTAATTGTCTCTGCATTTAGGTGCTGGCACAGTGAAGTACTAAAAGCTCCTAGAATACTTAGTTATACTAGTGGAGAAAAACAAAACCATATTAATAGTAGTTGCACGAAAGCTGTGAGCAGAGCAGCAGCAGAGCGAGCAGAAGATCTCCAGCACCCTCTTCTGGCTTCCAGAGCCTGCAGGCACCACTGCAAAAACCTCCCTTCTGCTCGAATGACATTGATAGACCCAGGTAATTAATGCACAAGTAGAGGAGAGAGACGGGGTGCTAGTGTTCTCTGCAGCACTGACTTATATATGCTATCCTATTGTTTTGAAAAATTCAGGAGGAAATTTCAACGGTACCAGGATTGTTCCCCGCACATGACATGCATTGACACATGATGACAACAGCAGCCAGAATACTGCTGCTGCTGCTGGGCACCCCTGACCTTAGCACTGCTATGAAGTGTCTTTCCCTGGTCCACAGAGCTCCCTTCATCCTTCTGTGGAGCACGGGCTCAACCCACTCACCACCCAGCTCCCCCACACCAGGTCCTTCAGCTCACCTCCCAGGAAAGCCAACAACACCACGTCCCCTGTCACACTACAGCTCTGCCAAGACTGCCACTGTTTCAGAAGTCATCAAAAAGGTATCAGCTTTCCTGAGGTTTTCTGCATAGTAGTTAATAAAGTCTGTCCATCTTGGTTTGGTAAATGCTAACAGTTACCTCATATAGCAGAGAGAGGGGTTCTATCGTCTTTTCAAAAAAGATTAACAGTGAAATAGCGGCAGTACCAGGCTCCTTTGCTCAGCTGCCCTGCCTCCCTCATCCACATAACCACCAAGCAAAACTCACTGCTCAGCCAGAACTATTTCACCCACATTTCCTCTATTTGCTTCCATGTTTACTGTTTGACAGGGCTTAAACACCAATAAAGTACTCAGACATCCGCTCAACCACTTGCAGGTATTTGCAGCCTGCTCCAGATACAGGCTGCCCTATGAAACAGTAAGCACCCAACTTCCATCAGTCACAGAACCACAGAATAAAGCTGAGTTGAAAAGGACACACAAGTATCTCAAAGTCCAGCTCCTGGCCCTGCACAGGACACCCCAAGAGTCACACCAGGTGCCTGAGAGCATTGTCCAAACACTTCCTGAAATCTGTCAGGCTTGGTGCTGTGACCACTGCCCGCAAGAGCCTGTTCCAACACCCAGCCACCTTCCGGGTGAAGAACCTTTTCCTAACAACGAACCCAAACCTCCCCTGACACAACTTCATGCCATTCCCTCAGGTCCTGTCACTGGTCACCACAGAGCAGAGATCAGTGTCTGCCCCTCCACTTCCCCCTCACAAGGAAGTTGTAACTGCAGTGGGGTCTCCCCTCAGTCTCCTCTTCTCCAGGCTGAACAGACCAAGTGACCTCAGCTGGTCCTCATACAACTTCCCCTCAAGGCCCTTCACCATCTTTGTTGCCCTCCTCTGGACTCTCTCTAGTAGATAAAATATCTTTTTTTCACTGTGGCACCCAAAACTGCCCCCAGCACTCAAGCTGAGGCCGCCCCAGTGCAGAGCAGAGCTGGACAATCCCCTCCCTTGCCCGGCTGGCGATGCTGTGCCTGATGCCCCCCAGGACACGCTTGGCCCTCCTGGCTGCCAGGGCACTGCTGACTCACGTTCAACTTGCCATCGACCAGGACCCCCAGGGCCCTTTGCATGGCACTGCTCTCCAGCCTCTCATTCCCCAGTCTGTTTGTACATCCAGGGCTGCCCCATCCCAGGTGCAGAAACTGGTACCCTCCTTTGTTGAATTTCATATGGGTCCGTCTCCTCCTTGCAGCTTCTCTTCCCCCAGGCATGGTTCCAAGCTGGGGTGTCACTGGCTGCCCTCATGGCTCTCCCCCTGCGTGCTCCCACAGCCCCACCAGACAGATCAGGCCCAGCTCCTCATCCACAGCTGCAGCACTGCCAAAGCCCTCTACTAAGCACAGCCAAGCTGACCATCCTTCATTTGGCTCAGCTGTTTCCACCACCCAGCCATGAGAGCTTTGCCTCTGCAGAGTCCTCTTCACCCTTGATTATCACTATTTCTCTATAAACTGCTTTCCACTCCTCATAAGAGCAGATTCTGCTCCAGCCTTATCTCTCTACCCTCACTCCTTGAAGCCAGCTCTTCCTGTAGTTGCTACCTGCCTTTGGGCATTTGGGAAAGAAGCCAATGAGTGCTAGTGCCTAGTCTGTGTCCTGCTCCCTCAGTCCAAACAGAGCAGCTTCTGGGCAGGTTCTTTGCTACCAATTGGCTGTCTCTGCACCACAAAATCTAACAAAAATTCAAAGGTGAGGCCATCTGCCTTTCAGAAGTTTTGGTTGCAGCCAAAAATTCAAATACAAAACAAAACAAAACAAAAATAAACCAAGAAAAAACAAAATAAAACCATACCCCAAAACAAACGAACAAAAAACTCTGGAAAACCAACCAAAACACCACCACCACCACCCCAAAAGGTGAAGGAAAATGAAGGTTTAACCTGCATTGTAGCTGCCCAGTGTTGACCTAGGCCAGACTGTGCATAATTTTTTTTTATTCCATTTCAGTCAAGTATCAGTTCCCCCTCCTCAGAGAGCTCTGGCCTCTCTCCCCCCTCCTACCCTACTCTAGCAGTAATGCATCTTTTAGGTAAGAGCATTTTTACACCCCAGGTGACTTGGAAGATGTCCTCTCCGTCTCAGACCCCACAGAATTGTGTCTGCTCCTAAAAATACCTAAACAATTTTACAGAAGCTCCAGCTTTTTTCTCATCCCTTCTTCAGTCTTAATTTTCCCATTCATATGACAGGAAACTACTCTTAACATTAGGACCACCTTTGTTAAAGTGGCACAAGAAACGTATTCAAAGAAATCAAGGTCAAGATGATAAACAGAGACCCTTGCTGAAGGCCAGGAAGCACAACCACATACAACCTTCAAGCTCTTGCAGTCGTGTGTTACTGTTTTTAATTGCATAAGCACATACCATTCACCTGGCAGGACACCTGCCTAACACAGTATTTGGTTTTGACTTAACACATCATCCATGCCATGCACAAAACACAGAACTCCTCCCCTCCTCTGGTACTCCTGTGCCAAGTCCTTCAGCATCAACTTACCTTTGTGCCCTTGTGGTTAGCCAGCAGTATGGTCCATTTTCTTCAAGTAGGCAAATTACCAAGGTTACGATAAAGATTTGAAGGAACATCCACTAAAATCAACATCTTGCTTGCTCATTGCTAAACCCGGCATGTCCTCACCAGCTTAATGTTCTCTCAACATTAATCAAAAAAAAAAAAAAAGGAACAAGAAATGGGAGAACTTGAGAACCACATGAAACCTCCACACAAACCACAGAAGACACTTGACTTTCTCACAATGAAACAGTGTAATCTGGACCATCACATGCAACAAATGTTGGCTGTAATCTAACACAAGACCAGCCCTAAAAGACAGGGAGAAACACTTCACTGGCATCAGAAGACTTACTTTCCAGCTACGTTATCAGGACAAACTTACTGCTGACCTTTATTTTTCAAAATTATGAGCCTGTTTGCACCCATGTACCCCTATATCACTGAACATTTTTCCCTCTTTTGCAACTGAGTTCTCCACAACCATAGCTGCCTTCAGCGCATCTGCTGGGCTCTGCCAGCCTGGAGCTGCATCCTGAGGGGCTTGGTCAGGGAAAACTGGTCCCACAGCATACTCAGCAGTTAAGCAGGAACAGATCCTTCCAGTGGAAGCATAAGGTAACCATAACCACAGCCAGTACTACTAGTTTCATCGCAACAATGTGCTTGTTTTTCAGCAGTTTATAAAATGAAAAACTAAAAATTAAATAATACTAAGTTATAGTTTATCTGGAACATTAAAATACTTCCAAATTGCATTTTCAGAATAACTAATTTATCTCAATTATGAAAATGTATTTATTCTGTATTTATTCTGTACAGATTATTTGTGCATGCCCACTTCGGAGGTGGACAATAAAAGAAACTGAAGCAAAGAAAAATAAATGTTCATGTGAGGATTTAGCAAAATATTTCTGTAACTTAAATTCATACTTGAGCATCTTTTTGAAACAGCCGTCCAATACAGACAGAAGTATTTCTCAGGCTTTGGTAATGAAGGTTTGCATAAAGAGTGGTTTGACTCAGCAGGCTGCTTAGACTGTATGTCAATTCCTTACAGATCAGCTTATTTCAGAGATTATCCTTTCAAACAGCCTGAACTGTTACCTAAAGCAATGTCATAGGAAAATAAAAAATTAACCCGGTCATTGAGGAAGAGGCCCTGGCTATAATTTAAGGCAGCAGAAAATGTGATACTCATGGTAAGAGCCAGCAGTAACACCAACCAAGCACAAACGGCAAGCACAGAAAGTAAGTTACTGCTAACAATTCTACTATGTCCCTTTGTATTACATTCAAATTCTAACAGAACACATCTACACCACAGTGTGTGCACATGTATGCTGAATGACTCAAAGCTCTGTATTTCACCTATCCATGATGCAGTCACTTGAGCCCAGACAGGATGCTCCTTAACCTGCTAAAGATGGTTCCACTTCAGCAGTCTTCAGCAGAAGACGGAATATACAAGGATCTATGGAATATACAAGGACTACAATAGCCCAGAGACCCCAGACATGAAGCTATCACACAAAAGGGATAAGGAAGCCACCATACTAAAGCCACCATGCTGGAGTAAGCAGGATCAGAGCTGCACATCATCTCCTGTATTGGCTATACTAAGTAACAGACTGGAGGAAAAGCTGCACTGACTTCCTTGACTCAGCTGTGATAACACTAAGGCAACAGTTGGGTACTCTCTGGCTTCAGAGCCAGCCAGGAGCCCTATCTCAGTACCTGATGCACAGTCTGTTTCAGAACCTATGGGCTTAGAAGATCACAACTCAGGATAGCACACCACCAGTCTGGTAAACTAGCAAAATGGAATAGCTCAGGCCACCAGGCTGGTCCAAGTTCTCAAGTATGTGCAATTTCCTGCAACAATTCTCAAATTTGACTCTTCCTGGTAGAATGAAAGGAGTTTCCCTTTGCTTCCCAAGCTGAAACTTGGTAGTGCCTTGCTTAGTATTCACAGAAAGAGCTCTCTCCCCACATCTCCTAAGGGGAACTCAAGTTCTCCCATATTGACCCAAGCTCCATCAGTCTGTTAAGCAGATGCCTGTCCAGACATCAGCAATCATCAGTTACCAAAAATACTCTTTCACTTCAAAGCTGTATCTTTCATCTGCATAGAAGACAAAAGTAAATGAGGACTTGCCCTGCAGGTATGGAATGGCATTTCCCTACAAAAAATCATGTTAGCGCCAGGGAAATAAAGAGCTGCATACTAAGACAATGTCCAAGAAGAATGAAGTCTACATAGCAAGCTCACTGTCAGGTATCCTTCCAGGAATTTAAAGAATGCATGCCGCTATAGGCCCCGTGAGACAACCCACATCCATCAGATGATCTGATCTGCACAAGGGACTGCGATAGAAGCAGACTCTGGTGGACACTGAACTCAGTAAGAGAGCAGTAAACTCTACAGACCCACTGTTGAAGGAATGAGTTTTTCTTTAGTCTGAAGATCTTTCCCAGATGGCAACCCAGTAAGAAACAGACCTCAGAATTTGCTTAAAAATCTCTTCAGGAAGTGCAAACATCCTGAAAGATGAGTTTTTCACACTGCCCTGTGCCCCATTCAGAGTCAGACTGCTTTGCAGATCACTGCCAGTGCTGGTTTAGCAAATGCATTTCCAGGTATGGAAGGCAGCAGAGATCCAGGCTACAAAACAAACCTCATTCAGTTTGCAATAAAACTCACTGATGACCAAGAACAGCATGGGGAAAGGTGACCAGCTAGTCAGCGTATTTATTATCCTAATGAGCCAGTAACCCTTGGTGCTCAAGTGCAATAATCCTCAATCAGATCAAAAGTTCCCTGCAGCTGAGTAAATTGCCCCAGCTGCTGCCTAGCAGCAAACAGAAAATGGAAAAACTAAGGCAGCCTTGACTGAATTCCCCTTCCAGTTTCTAGCATCCAGCAGTTTAAATACATTTACTAAATAACAGATATTCTTTAAAAAAGAAACACTGGAGCTGAGGTCTCCATCTCAAATCAAGCAGATGTTTTTCCTCCACAGGCAACTGCACAGGGGAATAAAAATTAATTTCCATCACACTTGGTAACATTCCTCAAAGACTGGGATGACCATTAAAATCTTCTTCAGACTCTTAATTGGGTCCAATATGAATCAGTGGACAACTTCACTGTAGTTTTAACACTCTTTTCAGCAAAGATAACTAGCTTCCCTTATGCCTTAAGAAAGAGAAAGGCCCTGTACAAGTCAGTGAGGGAGGCCTCTCGTCATTCTGAATGAGGTGAAGGATCCCAAGCTCCCCACCACAAACTCAGGCACCCGCCATGTCAGCAGCAAGCAGAGAGCACATTCTCCATCAACAGCAGATCAGAAAAATCAGTGAGTGACTGATCACTCCTTTTTGCTTTTGAAGAGGGTTGCAACAGGGAACCAGGAACACATGGTTCTCTGCCAGTAAAGCCAGGAAGATGAAGAGAAATGGTAGTGACTTCAAATCATATCTGCATGCAGCCACCTGTGATTACCATTACTGAAGTCAAGCTCTGTCAGCGCACCACTGACAAACTATCTCCAAAGCTTACCAGTACCCACTAAGGAAATGGGCAAGCTTAGCCACCAGCTTCTCAATTCTTTAAGGCAGACACCTACTCAAGCAGAAAAGCAAGAGAGGACTTATTCTGGGAATGGATCATGGTTTATGTATTAGAGAAGAAACAGGCCAATGCACAACTTAAATTGCCCTGGGAAAGGAATAAAGTCAAAAATGGATTCAGTTTCATTGTTAAATACTGGAGAATCAGATTTCATTCTTCTCTACATCACCAAGTACTAAACAAAAGGAGGGGAGCCATGCAATAAAATGCTTTCATACATTTTATGGAAGTACACTACAAAAACCAAACATTGCTTCAAGTGACATTTCCCAGAAAAATAAAAAACTGAAAGAGTTCCCACAATAAATGACTAAGAGTTTCTTAAGGTGACACAAAAGATGACAGATACTCTACTCAGCTTTGTCGTAAGTAAATACAACATATGGGAATCCAATTCCTGAGTGGAAACACCAAATCTCACCCATTCCCACACTGCTGTGAGGGCAAACAGAAGTGACAGAGCAGGCAGATAACCATTTAAGCCAGGGGCCAGCCAGACCTCTGAGGGGTCTCTGAACTGGCAGAACAGACCACTGAACAGGACTAGAAATTAATCCACATGTATCAGCAGACACAAGAGGAGAAGCCACACACAGAAGAGTCACAAAGACTGAAGAAGTGTTTCACCCTACAAAGCAAAAACTACCGCCCAGCTCCTGTTACATTCTTTGACCACAGCTCATTATAATCAGTGCTTCCATTACCAGTTTCAGGATATAAACTAGCAAAGAAGAACTACCAAGTATGACAACTACTACTACTTCCCCTAAAGAGAATTTTCTCAATTGCAACTTGTAAATTTCCGAAGTCCATACAGTTTTAACACAATTCTTCCATAATTATATTCTCTTCCCAAAGAGTTAATTACTGAGGTGGCACTTATTACTAAACTGAATAAAGAAGGGGGGAAAAGCCCACACTCCACTTTGAGAAATGCCAAGGCAAAACCATTTTCACTTACTATTAAAATAGCATATCCACACATCACTATATAACTAGGATAAGCAGAAGATCCTATTGACAGTATGTGAAAACCAGAAAGTGAACAAATGACACCAATGTGTCAAAGTCAGTTAAAAAAAACTACAGGAGAGGGGAAGGAGAAAGGTGTATAAGGCATGCAGGTAGGAAAAACATTATTACAAATATGGCACTTTACTTTTTAAAAAAGAATCATTTTTATCCTCTTAAATTGAGATTAGAAAATGGAGTATTTCAATACAGCATGCCAAAATTAACTACATCAACATTTGCAAGCCTCTTCTAATACAAAAACTGGCCTCTTGAAGAGAAATATCTATTTAATTTAATAATAAATAAAAAATAGAAACATACCAACTTTGGCCCAAAATTGATGCCACCTTATAATAAAGTATTTTCCTAAAGAAATATGGACAAAATCTCCTCTTCATAAATATTTTTGCTTTCAAGTTCTAAACTGGAAATAATTTACTATAAGAAGTAGTAGAATTCAAAAACATCTTGAAAGGGAAGTGCCTATATATATATATATAAAAATATATATATATATATGCTATGTTATAAACGTATGTGACATCCCCGAAAGCAGTTGTGCTTATGAATTAATATTACACAGCTTGTACAACCGTGGAAAATATTTTAAAACTAAATAAACCAAATAAAACTATAAATAATACAATATTGGTCTTTAAATGTGAGATCAAAAAGAAAAAGTCTGACACAGAGTAAGTGAAACAGGTGGTTATTGCACACATATACTTGTGCTGCTATAAAAGCAAGATCGGTGATGAAAGTATTTTTAACTTGTTCTGAAATGCAGAACTGCATTGCTGCCAGAGTACATGTAACATAAATGCAAACAAAACTCAGCAGATTTAAAAACAATACCCATGATGCTATGCACTGAGACAATACTCTGTAAATCAGTTTATTTCCCATGTAGTGGACAAATCCAGTCAGTGTAACGATTTTTCTGCATGTTGAATAGTAAAATCAAACTGCTTATTTTCCCACAAGTCACTGTGAGAATAAGGGTCTTGCAATACCCCTTAAAGCTTTCAATTTAAAAGTTAATTCTAGAAATTTGGAACTGTAACATTAGGGTCTTTTGCCATTAATAACAAAGACAACACTACAAACAGCTGAAGAGCAGTTATTTGTAAATAGTTCAACAGCTCAATTAAGGAAAAGAGTTTTAGTGCACTTTGCTCATTTTAGCCAACATGCTACATTGCCCTTTTTGCGTACAAAGTGGACTCATTGATTTCCACTGTAGGAAAGAAATGACTTGGCAAGCAAAACATTGTGTCAAGCTGCCCTTTTTTTCCTTAGACATTTTAAGACAGAAGCTTTGCAAGACATCACACAATTCTTTGCTTTTATTATTAAGTGAGAAAGTCTGATTTGTAACATTGTCACATTGCTAGTCAGAAATGCTTCAGTGATGAAAGTCAATGCTGGATGAACCCAAGGCCTCATTCTACAACATTCGTTTACAGAGAAATTATAGTGATTTTCAATACACCCAACAAAACATTCCTTGCTTCCTTCACAGAAAAGTCTGATCATTGTCCCCGCAGTGGGCATGTAACTACATAAATTAGAATTTTTGTTTTTGGACAACACATCCCCAAATCTTCACGAGAACAAATGGGCTTCTACAGGTGTTACAGGAAGTCTTCACACATCATCATCATCTGATGTATCACTGCTGCTCGTCTCAGAATCCTCATTCTCCAGAGCAAGTCTGAAAGTGCTGTTTGTCCAGGGGCTAAATTTAAAATTACAGATGAGGCCATTTTTCAAAATGCCGTTTTTCCGAAGGCCATTTTTTTGTAACTGAAATGTGAAAACATAATACATTTAGAGAAAGAAAATGCCAAACACAACAATCTGTTGCAATTCAACACTCTTTGCATCTTCACTTCTGGACTACACTGGATCCACAGCTTTTCAGATATACACACGAAAGATAACTCCCCTGTGAGCCTTCACTCCTGGCCAGCCACCTGCATCCAAGTGCCTCCAGTTGTGCTGAACTCCTGCAGTCAACCAGAGTTCACCCTGTTCTCACCCATGTCCCCACACATCCTGGCCCAGAGGTCCTTCCTCTCAAATGGTCTCTCCCTGCAAGGCAGTCCCCTTTCCCACAGTGCTGCAAACATCTGTGCTCAGAAGGGCAAGGGGCAATAGGGAAGGAGCCCACAAGAGATGCAGCAGAGAGGAATGGATTTCTCAGCAACTGGAAAGTCAAAGACACTGAAGAGTCAAAGACACTGATTCTACAAAAAGAAAGGAATTATTGCATTTTCACATATAATGCAGAAGGGGTGTACTAAGACAAGCATTTGAGAGTTCAAGATTCCAAATGCTCTACTCAATATGTGTGTGGCTAGATATGGAAATACTGAATGTTCACATTTAGCACCACACACAATTCTCCTTTCTGACTCCTTCTCACTGACCCCACCAGGTATACTCAACACTCCTAAAAAAAAAAAAAATTAAGGAAAAATCAAGCCTAGATTGCCTTTTCATACTTTGTTACTAGTAAATTAAATGCCTCTCAATTCCCAAAAATGAAAATGCAGCTTGCAGAGTAGCAAGGAAATGGCATAAAAATCTTGGAAGAAGACTCTCTTTCCTTAGGCTAAACCGAGGAGCTTGAAAGCCTGTGCACTTCCACCACCAGCAATACTGAGACTACTCAGAAGCACCCCCTACCATTCCCTTGATACTTTGTGAATAGGCTGAACTACAGTCAGCACTGGTATCCTATTTTTTGAAGCAACTGTACTTCTAAAAGCACAGTACTGAAATGGTAGTAGAACAGCAACATCCCTAACAAACAAAATTACTGCACAGGATCCTCCTCAAAAGTAGGCATCTAGGGTAACCAACTACAGATTTATAATGGAAAAATAACTTAGTGTTACCTGTTCACTAATGACTCGGAACTCCCTCATCTCATCCTCAGTTAGTGGAGCACACGTTTCATCATTTTCACTGTCTTCCTGCCAGCCCATCTCTTTTAACAACCTTTAAATTAAGAAGGACAACATGAAGGAATTTGCTGCACACACTCAGACATTTCAAGATCTGCCTATACACAAGTCTAAAGACCTGCAACAAATGCATTGATTAATCAGCCTGTATTTTTTTAAAACAAACTCTTACATAAGTGTGCGTTCAAAGTCTTGTAAAAGATACGTAAAGCACAGAAGCTGAGTTCTCAGGTCCCTCAAAGATGACCCTATTCTATTTTACCACTATATGTGGTAAAAACTGTATCTTCATTCCAAGGCAAAAGATCTGTGTCAGGTGGAACAGTAAGAATGTATTTTCTTAACATAACTTATAACTGTTAGTGAAGCAGCAATGTACTCCCCTGAGAACAGTATGAAGAGACAAAGACACACTGAGGGACTCTGCAAGTTTTCCTGAATTTTTTCAGTTTTTCTGAACAAAGCAGAGCAAAGCGTGAGGAATATTGGTGGTGTACTTTGATGGAAACCAATTCAGGATGCAATGGCCTCATGTAATTTGTTTTTTATAACAGTGTTAATGTCAAGACCTGTGTCAGGCTTCTTCATAATCGAGTCTCAGCCAACAGCACATGCTGGTATTTCAGCTCAAACACATAGGAGTGAATTTTGAGATAAGGGGAAAAAATGACTAGAAGAAAGATTCCTCTTCTAACTAAGCTTGAGATATACAAAGACACAATAATCAACATGTTTTGGCTACTTCCAAAAGAGGGATGAAAGTATCTGAGCAGGAAGAAAGTGATTTTCAAGATGCTGTGAAAACAGGGGTTATCTCAGGGTGAAAACACTGGGACATTTAACAATGAAGTTATTAAGTTTGCTGCTGCAAAGTTTTTGCCAAAAGGATTAGCACCTTCTTCAGGCAAAGCAGGCATCTTTTGACCTTAAACATTAAAGCAGACTAAAGCTATTTCACAAAAAATAAAGAGGTTTCTAAAATATATGCCAGAGCTGAGACTTAAAAGCTAAAAAACAGTGAATATATTAAAATAGGGAAGTAAGACAAACTCACAGCTGATATCATATGTGAGGCACTTCATTTAGGCAGACATCAGCAAAAAATGCCCTTCAACACAAACCTCCTCACAAAGAACTCTATATCCCAATAGAGTGGATGTGCACTGGGCAAACCTGCAGGTAACCAAAGCCACCAATGACCGTTTTTAGAACTGTAACAAAAGCCTGGAATTGTAGAAGAAGAAAAGCACTACTCTTCTTTTAAAAAAAAAAGGCAGTAGGACAGTAACAAATGGCAATTGTAGCCCCTGTAGCATTTGCACCAAATTGGACAGTGTAACAGGCAGGAACAATCAAATCATCAGCAAGAGGTAAAAATATATGCAAGTCATCCAAAACGCTAAGAGAACATGTGCATTTGTATAGCCATACAGAAAAACACAATGCCAAATGCAGTTCAATGATAGCTGAAAGCTTTACTGCGAGCAAGCTCAGACATTAACACTGCATTCAATGAAGTAAATTGTTACAGAGCTCTTGTTAATGGAAGTAAAATTTAGGGTAATAGCTAACTTTAAAGCAACACTGTGTAAAGTTAGCAGTACCACTGTCCCTATAAAACACTACCATTCTAGAATGGTTAGAAGTGTGAACTACATAAAAAAATTACTTTGGATTAGCAAACCTGATACCAACAGGTCTGCTGCATGTTGGAAACTTCCCCAGCAGGAAGGAAGCCCTTTTGTACAAAACGTGCCAATACTGTTACTAGGTATACAAAAGTAACCTGGGAGCTACGCTGGTGACCCCAAGTACAATTTACCACAGAAAGGCTAACCATAACATCTGTCCCACATGCATGCTAAGCTTACAGCCAAAGGGCTGGGGCAGCATGGACACAGCCTCTCTGACATACCACAAAAGAAAGACATTTGCCCAGAAATCCTAACAAGGTCATTTAAAGCAATTTTAATTGAAAAACTAAGAGTTAGATTTGACTGCCATCTTCCAGTCAAAAAATAACCAGCCTCTAGTGGCCAAAGATTTCACAGAATCCCAGAGCATCCTGAGTCGGAAGGGACCCACAGGAACACTGCATCCAATTCCTGGCCATGGACAGAACAACCTCAAAAATCACACCCTGTGACTGAGAACACTGTCAAACACTTCTGGAACTCTGTCAGGCTTGATGCTGTGAGCACTTCCCTGGGAAGCCTGTTCCAGTGCCCAACCATCCTCGGAATGAAGAATATTGTGTCTTTCTGAAAGTTACAAATTTTCTCCCTATAATGGCAAGCACCATTTTTACAGTTTTCACATGTCCATGGTATTCCAAGTTAACATTTGGCAAGTCGAAGTACCCCATTAGGACAGCAGCAGTTGATTTAGAGATGTTCCTTAGTTCCTTAAAGGACAGTCAGTGTCATCATCCTGGGTAGGTGGCCTACAGTAGACTCCAGCAATGACATCTGCTTTTTTTGTTTGCTCCTTAATCCTTATCCAGAGGCCCTTAACCATGCCATTACCAGCTGCAAGCTCCACATATTCCAGCCCCTCCATTAGATTCAACGCCACTCCTGCACCTCTCCTGCCTGTCTGCACCTCCTGAGGAGCCTGCCACCATCCACAACACTCCAGTGACAGAACTCATCCCACCTGGTGTCACTTCTGTCAATGATGTTGCTACTCCAAGACTCGGCCAAAGCTTTCTGTTTCCATAGCCAATGGTGGAAAAAAAGGAACAGAGCAGGGTGCGTTGTACTCTCCATACTCATGAGGAGTAAGAGGAAATTAACGTTTCTTCTACGGGTGCTACAAAACAAAGAGTTCTCTAGTCCAATGTATAGACTCTATCACAAAAAAAAAAAAAATCTGTCTAATCTGTTACTGCAATTCTGTAGTTGCCAGAAACTGTAAGAATCTGACAAAGCTCATGACTAGCTCATTTCCAGACTGGGTTGTGATTTTCCAGCAGCATCATTTTCCTATCTACTAACTGCTACTGCAGTTGCTTTACTGGGAAAATAAAATTGTTTCAATCCTTTTCGTGAAATTACTTTCTTACCTTCCAGTAGATTGTCTTGTGATATCACTAACAGTGTCAACAAGTCAGCTACAAAAGTAATTAATTACTTTAAAAATTATGAAAAACTCACTGGAGTTTTATATAAGATGAAGCATTTGAAATATTATTAATACAAACAGCAATTATACGCATTGTTCCCCCCAAATACCTAGACCAAAATCAGAGGGATGAAGTCACTATGCAGTTTGCTATATTCTTTATTAGGAAATAAACTTTCTTCACTGAAAATTGGATGTAAGTCAGTACACAGGTCTAAGAAACAAAGTATATCTCATGTTAAATCAGTTCACGTTCGAAGATAAATTTGACATGACTCAAGAAACATTTTATGTGTTCTCAGTTTTCACATTCTGACTTCTGAACTAGTAAGAATTTATGAACATGCTCAGCTACCATGAAGGAACACTCTTTATGTTATATAAAGTACATACCTATGCTCTGCCTCAAGTGAGCTTGAAAGAACATTTGCCTGAGGGAAAGCTGAAGACTGAATGATCTGTGGTGTAATTGAAGCATTGCCATTCTCGCGTGTAATTCCATTTTCAAAGTTTCGGTTTATATCTCTCTCACGATGAGGACTGTTGCTATTATGCAAGCTGAAGGACTCGTTATCCTAAATATAAAAATAATTTTACATTACAAAATTTAAAAGTGAATTCCATCCACAAGTAAATATCTGGAAGTACTGCAATTCAGTGGTTCTGTTCAGCTCTAATTAAGTTTAAGTGCAGAGACTCTGTACTTCGGGGGTAATTCTGTTCACCCTTCTGGCATTTGCAATACCTGCACACTACAGAATTCTTAAGGTACGCTACTGATGAAGTAACGCAGAAAGCAGCTCACATGCTTTTCTCCAAATATTTTTTCTGCAAAGTTTCGCACATATCTTAAATTCAGCTGCCCTTCATACTTACAGAAGCAACAGGCTATTGAATTTATAATATTCCTAATAAATATCAGAGCTATGTGTGTCAGGAGAAGTCTGAATGTATATGAGTTCTCAAATTTACTCAGTCTAAGAGGCAGGTCAAAATACCCATGTCTCAAACAGCAAATTCTCTGCCATGAATTCAGAAAGACTGGATATTGCTCTTTAAATTCAGACAAGTTCACTTACACACATGCATTCAACCCCAGTTTCTCAGACTGTTGTGAACAACAACTGTAAATTACTAGCCATGAAATACAAACCAGGAAGAAAATTTACTTAGAAAGCAGACTGTTCAGGTTCACTCAAAGATTAAAAGGTCTTTAGCTTATGAAACATGAGGTATTTCTTTCTACTCTTTCAGCAACGTGTAATTCTTATCTATGAATGAGCCAAATAGCCTCAGAAGTCTTACCAACAGTAAAAACAAAGAAGAGTGCAATCATTATCTAGTTAACACCCTTTCAACAACAAAATCCCTAAACTGGGCATATAAAAGCATTACCCATAGCAGGAGGAAATCATACCACCTTCTGCACCTGTAAGAAACCATACTTCAGAGCACAGGATCAAGATCATCATCATTTCCCTCCCACTAACATGCTTTCAGAAATTTTAGAATGGTCAGCAACAAATTGTTAAGAACACATTATCTCAGTAAACATACATTCAGCTGTTACATTATAAGCCTGAAGAATATGTCACATAATATCAAGAAAAACTTAAAAATTTATTAAGCAATTGTAATATATAGGGAAAAACAGCTTCTTCCAAGTGTGATTCAGCTGCTGAGTACAATTTGCCTCATTATTTCAGAATTCTGAACCTCTAGATGGTTCCCAAGATATTTTTAATCTTAAATCAAAATCTGTGTATTTTCTGAACACATGAACAAAACTACCTCCAACATCCATCTCAGGGCACTGAGTCACAGACTGTCTAATGAAAGGATAGCTCACACATACAGCTAAGTTGTACAGTCCCATTACAGTAAATTTTATTTTGCCTGAAATAGAATCAGGGTCAGAAAAGTCAATCTCATTTTCATGAGCAATGCACACTAGCCCTGGTTCCTTTTTAATATCTCAGAAGACTAATATCTCTTCCTCAAAATCACTTGTTTATCTGGCTGATGTGTAATTTATGGAACTTTTTGTTTTAATAACACATTTTAAACCACTCATTTACAGCAAACAGGCTTGTAATCACCTCATTCTGAACAATAAAATATTTATCTTCACTTGGACTATGTATGATAACTTGTTGGTGGCTGGTAGCACTGACACATGAGTCAAGTACTGCATAAATCGATTGAGATTGAAAGAAACCTGATGCATGTAATAAACAGACATTATCATTCAAGTTTCTAATTAGTAAAAACAAATAGTTTATGCATATACTGAGCTCTTGCTCCTATGATTAGACCAAGAACAGAGAACTTCTGGCTACCTAAACACTAGTTGGAAAGGAAATGATTTGACAAGCAGAACACAAAAGTGTTGTAGGATAACTAGCAGCCTAGGTATGAAACACTGCCCTCCGTAAGTCTGTTGGGGCCAGGTGGGATTCACACAAAAGTACGGAAGAAGCTGGCAGTTCATTGAGCCACTTTCCATCATTTACCAGCAGTCCTGGATTACCAGAGAGGTCCCAGGCAACCGGAGGTTGGCAAATGTGATGCCCATTTATAAAAAGGGTTGGAAAGAGATTCCAGGGAACTGCAGGCCTGTCAGACTCGCCTTGGTACCAAGGAAGGTCATGGGGCAGATCACTGTGACTGCCCTCACACACCACATCCAGGATAACTAGGGGATCAGGCCCAGTCAACATAGGTTTGGGAAAGAGAGGTCCTGCTTGGCCAACCTGATCTCCTTCTATGACAAGGTGACCTGCTTAGTGGATGAAGAAAAGGTTGTGGATGTTTCGTGCCTGGACTTTAATAAAGCCTTTCTTTGACACAGTTTCCCACAGAGTTCACCTGCAGAAGCTGGCAGCCCATGGCTTGGACAGGTGCGCTCTTCTCTGGCTAAAAACTGTCTGGATGGCCGGGCCCAGGGAGTAGTAGTGAGTGGAGTTACAGCCAGCTGGTCGCCAGTTATGGGTGGGGTTCCCCAGGGCTCAGCACTGGGGGCATTTCTGTTTAATATCTTTATCAATGATCTGACAAGTGCACTCTCAGTTCACAGGTGACACCAAGTTGAGCATGAATGTTGATCTGCTGAAGGGCAGAAAGGTTCTGCAGAGGGATCTGGACAGGCTGGATCAATGGGCTGAGGCCGATGGTGTGTGGTTCACCCAGGCCAAGTGCCGGGTCCTGCCCTTGGGTCACAACAACCCCAGGCAGCTCCACAGGCTGGGACAGAGTAATTGGAAAGCTGCACCGTGAAAAAGAACCTGGTTGTGCCGGTTGACAGCAGCTCAACATGAGCCAGGGTGTGCCGAGGTGGCCAAGAAGGCCAATGGCATCCTGGCCTGGATCAGCAACAGTGTGGCCAGCAGGATCAGGGCAGCGATTGTGCCCCTGTACTGGGCACTGGTGAGGCCACACCTCGAGTGTTGTGTCCAGTTCTGGCCCCCTCACTGCAAGACACTGAGGTGCTGGAGTGAGTCCAGAGAAGGGCAATGGAGCTGGGGAAGGGTCTGGAGCACAAGTGCTGTGAGAAGTGGAGGAAGCTGGAGAAAAGGAGGCTCAGGGATGACCTTATCACTCTCTACAGCTGCCTGAAAGGAGGTTTTGCCCAGGTGGGGGTTGGCCAACACCGTGAAAGGACACAAGAAATGGCCTCAAGTTGTGTCAGGGGAGACTCGGGTTAGACACCAGGAAGACTTTCTTCACAGGATGGGTAGTCAAGCATTGGAATGGGCTGCCCAGGGAAGCAGCTGAGTCACCACCCCTGGAGGTATTTTAAAAACACGTAGGTGTGACACTTGAATACATGGTTTACTGGCAGACTTGACAGTACTGGGTTAATGGTTGGACTTGATGATCTTAACAGTCTTTTCCAATATAAATTCATCTGTGATTAGGTTAATTTACTAAGCTTAATTTATCCTTTATTGTTGCTAAAGACATACAAGTACCTAAGTCATTAACATGCACTAAGAGATACTGCAGAAAGACAAAAAGAAACTACAAAGCAGCACCATAGTACTTGGAACAATGTTTTTAAATTCATCAAAATATAATTCCTTTCCTTCATTTAGAGATCCAAGACCATTACTTAACAGTTGTATTGGCAAAATAAAAAGTAGTTTATGGTTTGTCTGAAACCTACTGGATCTACAATAGGTATGAAAAAATTTACCTTCTCTTGTCCATCATGATTCTCATCTTCATGTTCTTCTTTCACTCTATCTCGTTTCAATGCTTTCAGAAATTCACTCTTCTTATCAGTCCGCATTCTTGTCAATTTTGTTAAACGAGGCTGACCAGATTTGTCAACAGGGGATGAAGAACTTGACCGATTACACTAGCGTAGGAAGTCCGAAAAAGAAAGAATGGTAGAAGTGTTTTCATTTAGAAATCTTTATTTAAGACACAGGTATCCGTTGCTTTAGCTTTCATATATATTAACAGTCAAAAGCAGAGGGAAGATTTGTATTTTGGTACATACAGTTCGTAGATGTAAACCCAGAAATGCAAGTTTATGGAGCACTGCTAATGAACAGTGGGCCTTCTGAAACATGTAATACCTTTAGCAGTCTTGAAGTCTAAATGTGTCAGGCTGTATTTCCTAATGGGAGTTTTTATCCCAAATCAAACCTACAAAGCAAACTGTGCAGCACTTTAAGGCCAGTGACGTGCCTTCCATCCTTCTCACACATTAATTTCCAAAAAAATGTACTTAATACAATAGTGCATAAAATTTACCGACCACCCTCACATAAACAAATTAAATCTTACATAGATTTGACTACAGCCACTGCTTTACCTCTTTAACAGAATTTTGTGTTAGAGCAAATGCCTTGACAGTTGATTTGAAAGGACTGAAATTGCCAACACCATATGCAGATTCATGAGGAAATGCATTCCCAAGTTTATTTTCTTTTGCTTGGCTTTTCCACTGTGTGGGCTAGACAGAAATATAAACAGAAATGTAAAGAGTCATTAACTACAAAAGGACTCTTTTCAAGAATCTTCAGAAAAATGATTAAGCAAAAGCAAATCATAACTGCAACCTTAATGTAGTGAAAACATCTGTTTTCTTGAGGAAAAGAGGCTGTTTATGAGCAATTCATCTGCTCACAAATACTGTTCACACTGTTTTTATAAAGACTAAAATTTCAAAACAATTAAGATCCTCATATTTGAGGTACTGAAAATGAAATATGGGGCTTCAACAGCTGAAAGTATTATTTTAGATTCAGAATGTTACAGAGTTAAGAACTAATCCACCATATGCTCTCAAGAGCACAGAAAAAATCCTGAAACAAAAAAAAAAGAGATGAAGCCACTGAGAATAGCTCAGCTGGTTAGAGCCTGGTGCTAATAATGACAAGGTCATAGGTTTGAAGTCCACATGGGCCATTCACTTAAGAGATGGACTTGATGATCCTTGCGGGTCTCTTCCAACTCGCAACAATCTGTGATTCTGCACATGGAAAGCTGCATTTGGAAAGAGACCAGAGTGACACTAACAGGTTACAACATCATCTTTGTCTACAACTGGGATAAATTCTAAAGGTATTATTATGCCGACTATACCTCTCCACTATGTATCTAATTTTGTTCTGTTAAAATCATATATACAAAAGGCACTGCTATTCTGTAAATTAGAAACAACATTTTTACTCTCACTTGTACAGCTCCTGCACTTCTCAAAAATGGTAAATGAGAAGCAGAGAGAGACTAAATTACAGTATAATTTAGAAAGAAAAATGTAAAGCTGTTTCTATTCATTTTTGGAGTGTCTTGAACTTCACAAGTGTTGAATACATGATAATCTAGGAATAGTATTCTCAGAGGTGGAATAAGCACATTCAGAATTACAGCATGATTTTTCTCAGCATGTTTTTCATGACACTGGTATCCAATACTCACCTTTGCAGGTGGAGTGACAGGTTTGGGGACTAATCCTTTATAAACACTTGTGCCAGTTCCATTCCTTAGTGGCTGTGAATGAAGACTTCCCACTACTGGGAATCCAGATATTCGCAGTTCTTTTGTACTGCCCTTTTTAATGACCAACATTCTCTGAGATCTAGACTTAGGATTTAAAGGGTACTCTGGAAAAAAAAAAATAAATGTCTGTGTGCATATAGATATATGTGTGTGTGTGTGTGCATGTGTACACAATCTTGCCAGGTTTTAGTTCCTAAGGTACTGGACAGCCATATAATCCAGAGCAAACAGGTATAAATCAGGAACTTAGTTCAGTTTTAGTTTCACAAATAACACACTGTGCAAGCCTGGAAAAACACAGGTTCTGTTCCATCTCCTACTATCATCATTTTAAAAATATTTCACTTGGCAATGCAGGAATTGCAGTTTTTGAAAGAAAAGATACTCTTCAAAGAAGTCTGCTACACAGTTCTAGAGAATGCTGCATAGCAACTCTAAAATCAAAATACTGTTAGTTATATCAAAATACTGTTAGTTATTATCAAAATAATGTTAGTTATTGATAGTTACCCAAACTTCAAAAGAGATTATGGCTCTCATATTCCCCTTAAAGTTTCCTAAAGAAAAAGTTTCCTTAGTTATATATTTATTAACAGCTCAGTTTAGAGCTCCACACTGAGGTTCCATAAACATGAGACAAGATGTGCACTACACTTTAGACCATGGCAATGACCAGTTTCTCTAGCTCCATGCCTTAGATGGACATAACAGGACAAAATTTCCATCTTCATTGGAGCACAAATTAGGAGACATACAGTCAGCTGTCAAACTAGAAAAATGGACATTTAGCAGTATTAAGGAACACCTATTAAAAACAGTTCTAAAATTGCCAAAAAGTGAAAAAAGCGTATTTTTTGTACATGCACTCCAATGCTGAGTTAAAAGCCTTTTCAAGGATTATCTCCTCTCCCTGGAAGCAATTCTACTTCAGAGTCACTATATCCTCTGTTTAAAAAACAAAATAAACCCTATCTTAAAAGCACACATGACTTTAGCTTTGTTTAGCAGGTAGATGCTACAAAATATTTGTCGTAACTGTTAGCTTCATTCTCATTAAACCTCATGACAAGACTTTCCACAATACTCACAGGCTCCCATCACATATACACAAGGTAAAATGCAATCTAAAAGATGCATACATTTTTAACAGATATTAGAAGGCACTGTAACACTCCTCTGTCCTGAATATTGTTTCCTTTTAAAGGGAGTAATAGCAGCCTTAATTTCAGTTTTTCAATTACAAAACAGGACTCTTTTACTGAAAGATAGATTATCACATGCAAGCTGTGAACAACACAAAACCAGTAAGCTGTCCAATTATTTATGATGCTGCAAAGGTTTATAGCAATTAGATATTTATATTGAGGTGTTGGCCTATATCTAATGTTACTTTAGAGTGCAAAAAATACTGGTTAAGTATGAGAACAAGAATCAGCAAATTAAAATACCTTTAAAATCTCACTATTAGCAGCAGTTTAAGTAGACAAGTAAAAGTAAAAGCTTTTATGTTTAATTAATTTTTTTTAAATAAAGAGGAATGTTCTTATTTTGAGTACATTTACTATTCTAAAACCCCTCCCATCTAAAGCTACCTTCTTAGGGGTAAACAACTGACTACATAAAGCCCATTAGAATTGTAAATGATAGCCAAAGGTAATTACGTGAAGACGTGAAAACAGTCCCAGACTAGTGGTCTGCCCAATGCCCATGCTCAGGATTGTATTTGTTAAACAAATAATTCACAAATACAACCAACAGCATAAGACATTTGCTTCCAGGAAGAGACCTTAAATCTCTGCAAGCTAACCTACCGTTCCAGCTCTCCCAGGTTTCTCTCCAAACTCTTCCAATGTGTCTAATCAGTCAGAAGCATTCTTTTACAAAGCCTTCAGCTTGCAATCAACACCACTAATTTAGGTGACCAACCTTCATTGCACTTCCTCTTGAAAATAAAAATGAAGATAAATTCTTGACATCTTTACAAAAAAGATGTATACTTGTTCTGGGAAAGAATACTAGTTGTGGCTGCATCTGTAGATGCAGGCCAATTGACTGATATTCAGATGTAAGTGTTATCCCTTTAACAAAAAGGTATCTACATTGTAATAATACTGAAGCTTTCTCAATCTATGCCTTTATAATTCTAAAAAGAGGCTTGTGTTTCAAATAAAACAACTTCAGATCTCTGCTACATTTTTGCATTTAAAAACATCAAAAATACTCACCCCACACACCTGCAGCTAGAGATTTATTCTGGTTTGGTTCCCTCTCATATCCGGGGTTTAAAGATGGCTGAAAGAAATATTTATCATTATTAAAAAAGTAACTCTTGAATTCTGGGATGAATGAAATAAACAATCACAATAACACCAGCAGCATGACCTCTGCTGACAGACTAAACACTTCCCCGATGAACCAAACAGGTCAATGCTCACGTGTTTCTCTTCTCCAACAAAATATCTCAGGCAGCAGCCACCAATGTCATTACATGAACTGCCCAGAGAAAGCAAAAAACAGCAATGCATGTTTCTTCAAAGAGTAAAATCACCCTTCCCCTTACATCCTAATTGTAGGTTGAAGCATGGGATCTCAAAAGGCCATAGGCATGAAGATTACTTTACTACTATTTCAGATTTCTAATAAGGTAACTGTAGAATTTAATACATACACATACCGCAGCAGACTGGAATCCAACTGTAGTTTCACTTAAATACATAAGTAACAGTAATAAACATATAGTGACAAAATCTGGATATAAAATGAGAAACAAGTTAATGGACAAATTACTAACATTCCCTTACATACAGAAAAGGTGATTCCTTATATGACAATCTGAAACTGATAAAATCTCATGAAGCAACTTGTAATGGACAAAATGCTACTTGCACATGAAATGAAACTTTTTTTATTGTAATTACAATTTACTTACAAAATCCTCAGCCTCAAACTGGTTGGGTACTTCTTTGTCTCCCTTTTTGCAGGTTTCATTATCAGGTACACTGTCTTCATGCAGGTCTTGGCCTTTTCCACAATGGAAGGTGCTGCTACGCGTACGGGAACCTCCACCATGGTATCCTCCACGATGGTTTATATTTTCTGGACCATTTCTGCCTTGTGAACGCCAACCATTCCTCTCTTTTCGCCCAAAATGCCCTTGGATTTTTAAATTTTGAAGAAATGCAATTACAAACTATTTTAAAAGAATATTCTACTTTGCAGAATTGTTAAAGTTAAGTCAGCAGCTCTACATACTGGGATATGACAGCACAGTAAACAAGTTTTCTTTCCCATAAGCAGCAGGGAAGGACCTTACGAAAGTGCCAGAGAAAGAAGATACCCAGCCAATGCTATGAGAAGTCAACCTCTTTTTCTGGCTGCTCATTTATATGCTGTTGGCTAGAGTATTAACTCAACACTCTTATTCTACTCAAGAGAGAGATACACCTGAAGTCACATTACTTTAACCAACCCTTAGTGCTCACATCCTCTCCCAGATGTGTCTTTCCATTATCATTCTTTTACTGCTGAAAAAGAATTTAGCATACATGAGCTATCATCATCAGACTTCTTTTCTAGCTAGCATTACAAAGAAATGATGCAAACATATTCACAGTGTTCCATAAATTATACCTCCATTTGGCCTTCCAATGTTAGGATCAAATCCCTCAGAAGAGTTGTGTCTTCTGCGATTCACTTCATAACGATTCTCTGTCCATGAAAAATTTTCAGAATGTTTCTCAAAATTCAGCGATGACTGTAAAGGAGCACAAGTGGTAGACCTGAGATCTGATTAATAACAAAACTTAATAATCACAACCTTAACGTGCACATTGTTCACAGTATATACAATTTATTCTTACAAGAACTTTGAATGACAGATCATGCAGCAGTCCTCACATTCAGAGGTCAAGTTCAGAGCTGTGTTGACATCTCTCAGGCTAACAAAGCAGAAGCTGCATCTTCTGCTCCAGGACACTGACACAGCCTCCTTAAGTCACGTGTTTGTGACACAACGTAAAAAGTGTCTACTTTGTTTTGACAGCAGAACAGAGCACAAGTGACATGTGTCGCAGCAGAAGAAAAAATTTTTAAGAAGGTAAGAAAGGACAGAAGATCACAATTTGGAAGGCAGAAAAGAAGTCTGGGATCTTAATTTGGATTTCCAGAGACTACATACATGCATTCCATAGAAAGCACGGAACCACTTCCACCCGAGGCAGCTATACCCAAATAAAGCATGATTCATTAATCTCATTGTTTTAACTTAATAAGGCAAATAAAAGTAGTTATGAAATACTAATAAAATCTAGAAACAAAAGTGTCCAGATTCATAAAGATACTTCAAATTTTCAACTTATAAGTACACATTAGAGAAATTTTAAAGAAATAAATATTTAATGTATCAGTAGGAAGAAGTTTATAAACTAAAATCTTATCTTCAGAATAGCACTAAGAAATCAAACCACATCCTGACTAGAATTCATACCTAAAGGGATTAAACCAAAAACCATCTTGCCTTACACAACCCACATCTTCCTTATAACTTCTATCTGGGTGTACCTTTAAAACTACTTCCTTCTTCCCACCTACCCCACAGATAAATTCACATACACAAAAAAAGATACCCAAAGCTCTATGGAAAATGCCCCTGTAGAGCTCAAGGTGCTGTTTAATATTCACTGCTTAAAATTCAGACTCAAGAAAGTATATATTTAAAAATCAAAGCATGTATTTCCAAATTGTACCCAAGTCAAATTTACAGGAACTACCCTCTCAATTTGAGACATCGGAAGTGAATTACTTGGCAAACTCTCCTTGGAGAGAGAAAAAACAGAAAATTGCAAAAAATTATTAAAAGTATCTCAAAAATTACCAAATTGATCTAAATATTTAAGTAAAAGAAAATCCTTAAACAGATTTTGACTAAGCTGCCAAAAATTTCAGAAAGTGCTAGATTGCCAATCTTAGGTGAAATTTTAGAAGATGCTTCATGTGTTCAGTTACATACAACCTCTTAATATTGCTTTTGGAATTTAACTTTCTTTTTTTTATTAACTTCAAAACAATCAACACTTTCACAAAGTAAACTGACAGCATTTTATATATAGTGTATGAGTTTTATATGCTATAATAAATCTGAAGCTTCTAAATAGTGTGCAAAGCTCATGCAGTTTGCATTTTCCCCACATGATGGAGGTACCAGTCTACGAAGCGTCTCGAGGCAGAGATGATAGCAAGCTTTGTAATTAATAGGGAATTTATTGGCAATTTCTGGAAGTTGAGAAATTCTGACTTGGTTCAGCCAATCAAGAAAAAGGGATAGAAACAACACAGATTTTAAGAAATACAGGAAGTCTAACTGTCTAACAAGAAACAAAAGTGAACTTTTAAAAATTGACTTTACCTATCTGCAATATCCCCATACCCTTTTTACAGCAATACCTTCTTAGAAGTTTAGTCTGTATCCCAGGATGGTTTCACTATTCACAACACCTTCTCTTTCCCCCTGCCCATCTGCAATATTGCACTGACACAAATACATTACTTCCAGACCTGAACAAAATCCACTGAGTGACAGATACACATCCACATAGGTGGATTTTGCTGTGTAATTGACAGAGAGATGAGAAAAGCTTGCTGTTAAAAGGAAATCAGCAGCAATAGATGAAATGGATTTCAATCAAGCTGTAATCTGTATGTCACACTAAAAAACTCATTCACAATCACAGCTTCCTGGTAGAAGGTTTCTACAATGCCAGCCTTGAGCTATGTAAGGAAAAACATCTCAGCTAGCAAGGGCTCAAGGGGAAAATCAAGCTCCTGTAGGTGTAATCCCTGACAGTGAGTACACTTCAGGAAAATAAAAACTGACCAACCAGAGTTCAATTTCTCCTTCTCAAGACCAAATGTCATTGATACCACAGCCTCACCCCAGCTCCATTTTGCACAAAATATGAGACACCTTTGCTTCCTCACCCCAACCTTCCTCTTTGTCTCCATCCCTCTTAAATCCCCTTCTCTTCTGTTTTTTTGATATATGTGAAGCAGAAAATAAATCTGTTTTAGGAAACAGAGGGGACAGGGGGCCACAATATTTGAGTCCTGTCTTGTAGAGGAATTACAAGTCTTACTCTGTAAACTGAAAACTACCAAATAGACTTTTCAAGCACTTAATATGTAAATGTGCTCTATATCACAGAATGCTCATCATTGAGGGAGCAGATAATACAGGGAAATAAGGTGCATTCGAACAATGACACAAATATTACAAGAGAGTAAGCATACAGCATGGAGCTTTTGAAAGAGAAGAAAATCTAACTAAACTGCATGAGGCAAAGAATCAAGGAAGAGAACAGAAGCCACAAAATACATTTGCAATGAAATTTCACACAATTCAGAAATGAGGTGACAAATACAACCCATGCCTCAGATATATTCTAGTGGTACTGGAGTAGTTCTGGAACTTACTTTTATCCTGCTATATTGACACATAAGGCATGCCCGTAAAGCTCTTGCAGTAGACTCTTCAAATATGTGGTGAAGATTGTTTTGCAGTTGTGACACCATACTAAATTAAGCTCCAAATACTTTTCCAGTTTTAAACATATTAAATTGAAAAAATCAGAACAAAAGAGTTGAATGCATCGGAAATCACAAAGAATGAAAACAAAGAGTCTGCATCTTAATTTGGATTTTCAGAGACTATGTATCCCAGAACAGATAGGCCTGATGTTCCCAGAAGCAGACTATACTAAACGAAGAATCTAGCTAGGTCAAGGTAGGAGAAACATAAACAGAGTGATATAAATAAGGACATTTAATGACCTGACTAAAAAAATGCATTTATGTTTGTGTAGACATACATCATCAAAGCACTAGGAACACAACTAACACTGCCAGCATCTGTGCATTTGACAATACCACAAGCCTATTGCCCTAAGTTTCTCAAGGCTAAGCATTTTGCATGCACATGAAAGACTGCATGAAGCTTATATAAATATACTGAAGAAAAGCAAAGCAATTCTCATAGCAGCAGATATAAATATTGAATTCAAACTATTATAATGAAGATAGGTCTACAAATAGGGAAGCAAATGACAGGAGTTTTAATATCCAGTGCTGACTCTGCTTCTGCATTTCCACAAATTAATGAAGAGTAGAAAGGTCAGGAAAAAACACTTCTGAGAAAGACATACTCAAGACTTCCAGAAATATTTACAAATTCTAACAATTGAGAGATTGTTATTTCCCATTTCTAAGCTGTCCCATTATATAAAGTAACAGTAGTCTAGATGAAACAACCAGAGTAAAGATGCGTAACAGAGTGAAAGCATCACACTCCACCAGTAGCAACAACTATTCCACCATCAACTGCAGAGCCATTTCAGAAAGTCTAAAAAAGCATAGTTTTAATCACTTGGATGACAGGGTAATACTTCTGCAAAATTTAGGGGACAGAGAAAAATGAGAAGCAAGAACATCAAGTACATTCCCTGTCTTTTTCCTAGCATAGAACACAATAATTCATTTTAAACTCCTGATGAAGGCAAGCTTAACCCAACCACAGCTAAAGCCAGGCATGTGCTTCTTTACATGAACTAAGCTGCTCAAGCAAAAACTCTACTGGAGTCATCTGTCATCACAGTATTCATGAAGAGATTTCCATTTTTATTGTGATTGAGGTTTTGACATTTAGACTTCCCTAATAAAGAGAGTGGCTTTTCAAAAGAACAGTAGAAAACATACCTTTGTTGATGATGGTGGAGTAGGAAAATTAAGCCAGGCTGGAGCAAAGTCATGCTGCGCCATTTAGGTCCAGTCTCTCCAAATCAAAGAAAAAAGGCTTAGCACCTCATGGCAAGTCCCTGTAATCAGAATAAAAGAAATGAGTCTTTTCAGATGCTTATGTTACAAGGGGATTACAGTTGTTGTCTTTTGTTCAGTATTTCCCTTCTGTTTTCCCGTATTATTTTCCTCACAGATCTGGTTTAGACTCTAACTATCCTCATCTCATTTACAGCATCAAATCTGTGGGCTTTTTAGTAGTGTCACATAAATCAAATATATACAGGAATCATGAAAATACAAGTGTAACATTTCTTTCTCATTTCCTCTTATAAACAGGATGAACCATCTTACGTAAGGTCTGATCCAGAACATTATGGCAAAATTAGCTTGCCGAAATACTTTCTGTTACTACCTAGAAGAGATTTCAGTAGCTATTTTATTAGCTTCCTAGAAGCTCATTTTTTAAAATTAATCCCTAACAGTAAGTCTCAGCAGCTGTATGAAAGTTCCTAATGAAAAACCTAGATATTTGGGATCATCACAAACCTCACAATGTCTCTAGATTCAATGGAAACAGAGTCTGCATGTCCAGAGTGCCAAAATCCAGTAAAATTCTCTAGTTTGAAAAAGGGCCAAAGAATATAATGGTTTACAATTAAAACCCAAGAATACTTTTTCTATGCTACACTCTTCTCACAGGTAAGAAAATATTTCTCAATAAGCAAGAGGATGCAAGGTAATGTGAACTACATTACCTGAAGCTGAACCATAGCACAAACAGGAAAGAAATGGATGAAACACTGCCTGAATTATACAAGTGTAACTGAATTATGCTCTGCAGCTAGTCACTGAAAAATGGTCAATGACTCAAAAATATTTTAAGTATGATATACGTGCTATTAGAAATTCAGCTAGTGAAAACATAATAAACACCCACACACATTTCATAGGAAGACCCAAATAAATGTATATTCCACGTCTCTGCAGAGCAGAGTGCAAATCTGTTAGTCAGTGAGCACAGATGTAGTTCACTTTAATCTATGGCTGCTGTAATGTTAGTATTAGTAACAGATGTGGAATCTGAACTTGGTAACTCATAATTATTGTTGTTCTCTGGCCTGAACCAGAATATTGCAGGCTATTGCAGATTTCCACTCACAGACAAGACTGTTCCGGCTTCTGAAACGAAGTCTGAAAGATTTGTAGATTTAACTTAGTGTAAAACCGTACTCAGTTGAGCTGCTGGTTCTTTTTAATGACATGAGCTCATACTTAAGTTTTTAGGTACCTCCAGTACCATAGTTAAAACTGTAAGGTAGGATGTACAATTATTACAGTTAAATAGAGACAAGGTTAAAGGCATGTCTCACAGAAATAACTAACTATAAATTACTCTGCTGAAATCATTCAACACTCACTTCTAAACTAACTTCAACAAAAACTCCAGAGAAATTTTCTAGTATGAGAGTTATATGAAACAAGTAAAATAAAAATGAACAAAGTTCTAGAGTCAATGAACCATCACAGAAATGGATTCTCTTTCTGAAAGGAGTCATGTTCATTTTTACTGATACAGCCCATTCAGCAGTAGTACATAAAAGGGCATACGTTTACAAATTAATGAAGAGATGTCAAATTAAGAAACAACAAATCTGAGCATATTCCAGCAAGAAAAAAAAATTATTGTCCTTCACTTAGACACAGTTCTCATCTCCAAGCAGAAGAATCAAGAAATCTTCAGAAATTATCAAGACAGATTTTCAGTACTGAAAGATCAACACAGCAACAACAAAGTCTTCAGACTGAGACGTCTACCCACAGTCTGAAAAACAATGGGTAAGATAAAGTTTATACCGAGTAAGAACATAAAGATTCCACAAAGTATTACCAAGTTATTGGTGCATCAGCTATTAGGTAGAGGATAACAAATACATTAACACTCTAACTTAATAGATTTATCTTACTATCTATTTATCTAGTTTTTAGAAAACTAGTCAAACTTCCTAACATTATTTATGCAACTGCCATGAGAAGAGTTTGTTATTAACTCACTAACATCCTTACCTTTTATCCTTTGCACAAAAGATTGGGTGATCACCAAGTATCCAAGGACTGGAAAGGTATTTTGTACAAAGACCTTTTCCCACAGCTCACTGACATTGGCTGTCTATTTCTTCATGCAAAAATTATTCTAGAAGCAGATTCAAGTCCTCCTCCGGTTCTCAGCTAAAAGAGCTCTAAAAAAGTTTTTATCAGTGCTGCTCTTTCAGACGAGTCAGTCCCTTTCTTAGAAAGCAATAAACAAATGGTAAAGACAGAGACCTGGGCCAAAACTACACAATACTCAGAGCACAAAGTCAGCAACAGAATACATATGTAAGTTTCAATAAGCCCATAAAAGACAAACTTCTGGGCTAATTCTTCCAAATAGTTTTGATAAAAAAACAGCAAGAAAAAAGCACAGATGTATTTCTAGAACACTACCTGACCAAATTCAGAGGTTTGCAGTTAAGGACTAACATGAAAAACAATTCCTGTGGATACTGGATACTCCACACCAAAGTCAAGAAAACATTTTCTTTCACCTAATTGTACATATGATTGGTCTAGCAATTAGACATGGGAACAGAGAGTACTTTCATTATTAAACCATTCTAACTTTGAATAGGCACAAACATCCCAGCTGTAATTAAACTGGGAAACAAAGAGCAGGTCAGGAAAAGACATTTAAAAATGGCTTTAGAGGACATAGCCTACCCAGCTGAAAGTTGCTAGTTCCAAATTTTACCAGGTTTCATAAACATTCTTACAGCTGCTAGCTTTCTGATGTTGCCAACAAGGTTGTCCTATATATAAAAACATTTTTATTACAACTATGATCTCTGTTCAGATGATCTGACACATACTTGATAGCTCTAGGATACTCTTAATTCTCAGGAAGGTGTTTTTGATAAATTGAAAACAGATCACAAAACTTAAGAACGAGATGTCAGCAAGGCAACTCTGCTGCCACATGCAGGATTTACTATGCTTAAAGCCTTTGTGATCTGCTTGGTTGCCAACACTAGTGTGTTTCTTGCCTGTTTTCCAACTTAAGCTAGACCAACAACTAGCAAACTATTCTGCAACACATTCTAACATTAAAAAGGTTCTTTTTTCCTTCCTTTCCTGCTATTCAGGTCCCCTACCTAAGCTATTGCAAAAAGTCAGGGTCTGTGTCCACCAAAGCACTTGCAACCTTTACTCAGATACATACTGTCTACTACTTTTAAATTAAACAAAAACATCATTTAAAGTATATGAATAGAAGTCATGACACTGCTTTAATTACACTGACATGAAACCGTATGTCTACCAGCAAGTTTTCTCTTGCATACACACCATATAAATGCTGTTCAGTAACACTAATAAAGCAGCTGATGTGCTCCCAGCATTAATACTGTTATCAGAAGTAAACTTAGTGAGGTAAACACAACAGATTCAAACACAATTCCAGGGCTTTCAGAAACTCTCTTGGTAACAAAAGAGCAGGCCCAAAATTTATCATGAATGTTTAAGCCACCATTACATACTAGCACAAAATCTGCTATTCTTCAACCAAACTGTAGCAAAAGCTACCTTGGCTCAGGCTCTCTGCTGCTGAAGCAGAGCTGCACAGTTCTAGAAAGGTAAGAAAAAGATACTGAAATATTGCTATCCTCATACTAGTAACACTCAAATACACTTAAACGTCTTTAATCAGACTTGTCAAACTATTGTCTCATCTCAGCAATAGCCTCCTGTGACCAATTCAAGTAATGTGTAGTGACCTTAGTGACCTCAATAAACAAAGCCTTCCACAGCCCATAAATTTAGATAAAAGTCATGCGTTGCTGTGTTGTGGATAATAGAATAGTATAGAGCAAAGAAAGAAATCTTGTTCTTAAGTTTTACATCTTGAGGGGGGAATCTGAAAGAAGTCTGTAAAGCATTTTTCTTCAAGTGACATGCAATAATTAATCCAATATTCTATTAAATAAAATTTAATGCTATAGTTTTGTGAAGCAAGATCTTCAATAATAAGGCAGTGACTGCCAAGGAACAATGAACAGCTGGTTCCAGATGATGTACAGTGAAGAGTTTTGTCATAAATATTACTCAGTCATCTATTTTGAGCCACATTCGCAGCTCACATAAGAACACTGCACCAAATACACTCAACCAACACACAGAAAAGGTTGGGCTAGACTTCTTTTATGGTTGAGTCAATAGGCTCTTTTGTGACAGAAACTATTTCTCACCAGTTGTAAACCAGCAGGAAACACTGTATTCTAAAAACAAATTTGTGTTATCGGCATAGCATCTGGGAAAAATTGATGTATTGCCTTTGTTTTATAAAAAAAAGTAACATGCTATGAAAAGGGAATCAGGAAGCAACTGCATGAATCAGGAGTCAAGACTTCTGGGGAAAGGTTAAGAAACAACACCTAGAGTTAACACCCAAACCAGCAAAAACAACGAAAATGAAGCTAAAATAAGTATCATTAGTTTATCTTGTGCTTATCAAATTAAAAGAAGAAATCAAACACTAAAGACTACAGACAATTTTCCCCACACACTACATTTTCCTTTTTTAAATCCCCACAGAACAAGACACAAGTGAAATTACACTTAAGAATAACAGCACAGGAACTCAAGATTTTACTTGGTGCAATAAAGCTATTACAGTGATCATGGACAAGAAAAGTTTAAAGAAACTACCTGGCTTACTTTGCCTCACAAAATAATGACATAAGATGTATTTAGAAAGTGGTTATGAGCATCCAAAGGAGTAAATTTCAGCAAGAAAGGAGGTATCTTAATCCAAAACACCACCAGAATCACAAGGTATCAGTCACAGTAGATTGAAGGTGGGTGAACAGACACATGGTCCTGAAGATCAGAAGAACAATATTCTGAAACTGCTTTAAGACTTAGACAAATATTTGAACCTGTCAATTTCTATCACACTTCTAAATCAGACCCTGACAACTGCAATTAAAGAGTTTAACATGTAGGATGATGCATAACACAAAGATAACACTGTAAAAGCTGATCTACTTTTTCCCCATTTTCAGTGCTAACCACACAAGAATGATGTCTCTCCAGCAATTTTTTTTTCTCCCTTGTTAATTGAAATCAATATATAGTTTAAAAAACTAACTCTTTAAGCATGAAGAACACCCACTGCAACCAAAATGTAAGTAAAATTCTGGTTTTTTCCCGCAATAACACAGATAGAATTCAATATGGTACAAAAGCAGAAACACCCCTCTATTCATGAACTTTCAGATTAGCTTGCGTTCAGATCACTTTAGCAAAGTTCTTCTTCAAACTTCATCTTAATATTAAAATTTTTACTTTATCTGCAACATTTAATTCACTCTTAATGGGACAAGCAAACTTATTAACATTTAAAGTTTCATTTGCAAAGCTTGTTCATAAACTGAAACCTCCACCACGCAGTTCTCACATGAAATGGGGGCATGAAATACACAGATCAAGGAGATGCAGATAAACAAACTAGCTGAAATAGTGTTATGGAGTACATCTTCACTTTAACAAACACAATTTGTCACATTTTAATAAAGTTATGTAATTTCCTGCAGTAAAAATTAATTTCTTTAATACTTGTTTTCTCCTCCACTATTTATTTACTAGGGAGGACCAGGGGAAAATAATGCTTGCTCATTCTCACACCATTTGTGCTAAATTTGGGACTGTTGCCACCACAGTCATGTTAGTCATGGATTTCACGCTCTTCACTTTGGGGCAATTCCACCAAGTAGGCAGACCGGCAGTATTTCCAACCACTAGTACAGCCCGAAAGCACCACAGGCTAAGCACAGTGCAGAACCCCAGCAAGCATCTGCTATTCCAGATTGTATCTGTGCGTAGCACATCAAAAATGGGAATACACTGCAGTCACACACTAGATTCAGTACAGAGTAACTGCAGAGCCACTAGAGACAGAATCGTGTGTATTTACTACCTCACTTAGCTGCAGCACTACACTAGGAAGCAATTGTGCTGCCAAATATCACCAACAAAAAGGGTAAGAGATGAAGACAGACATAGACCATTTTTTTCCCCCATGCAAGGCATCTATAAAATGCTGGAAACAGTTAGCACAGACAAAGCTTTAAAATAAATAAAATTAAAACTAAAATGAAAAATAAAATTAACCAAAAATAAGCTAAACTAAAAATAAGCCAAAAATAAATTTAAAAGAAAATTCAAAATTAAATTCAAAATTAAAATAAATTAAATTTTTAAAAAATAAAATAAAGTCTCCAGCTCAAACTCTGGAAAATTTACAGTGTAAGTGGACTATTTTCACATAGTAGAAAGTCACATCATGTCTTCTGCACTGCTTCTGACAACACAGTAGAATAGCAAATTCCTTTACAAAAGTATTTAATCTGGCTTTAAATATATCATGAAAACAAAGGCTACTGAGGTCTGGAATAAACTGGTTACACAAAGACATAATTCCCCTGATCACTCCTGGTTCCTTTTAAAGACAATCCTTTACCCGCAATTTCTTCTAGTTTCAACTGTATTCATCAAACCTTTACAGCATTAAAAAAAAAAAATCTCTCTCTATTTACACACTAAAAATAGCCACACAGCATCTCTGGAAGGGCACAATACAGAAAGTGGAAAAGTGACTGTTCTGAGAATTCAGCTGGAGGCAATCTCTGCACTGTCTGTGTAAATGGACAAGAGAGCCCATAGATGGCAGAGCAAAAGAAATCACCTTCTGAAATACTGCAAAATGGCAGGGCAGAGAAAGCAGATGTAACCAAAGCATTTGGGATTTCAGTTCCATGTTCTGTTTTTCTGCAAACAGGTCAAGTAAGAAAAAAAATAGGCCTGATTATGAAGATACAGAAACCATGGAATATAAAATAATATGCATTCAATTTAACTGCTGTGATTTTTTCTGAGGTTTTTATTACTCAGTTTAAGTAGCTCTAACTAGAAGAAATACATTTAGCATGACTTTTTTAATATACTTATAAACACTGTAACAATTTCACAACTCCTAAGGATCAAGAGTAAAAACATGTAATCCTACATTTTTTTCCCAGGTCCACACCCTTCACAGATTACAGCAGGAAAATCTCAACAATGCAACTCTTTATGACAAAGAGGCCTATGAACTTTAGGCACCACCTTGTAACAAAGCTACCTTGCAACATCTTCTGACAGAAACCTGTCTTACTCTTGTACCAACAGTCTCTAGTCCCATCAATAGTATTAATAAAACTAAAGTCTCCCTCATCATTTTCACCTTCAAACAATTCTACATAAGAAGTGAGTTTAATGGCTTACTAATATTAAATCTGGAAAGAACCCTCTGTAAAATTAAAATATAACACCCAGAGATAACACTTGAAAGACTAACAGCCAACTTGTACTTCCCTAGAACTTCAAACCAAGTATCAGCCTCTGCCCATTGGAAAGATACTGTGGTCCCTTTATCAAATTTGTGGTCCTTTACTGAACTCTCTGCACCAAGTCCCACCCTTTCTTGTATCAGGGACCCTGTAACAGTGTTACGCAGCCTGCAAGGGTGACACAGTCCTCAACATGTGGCCTCACCAGGGCTGCATACAGGACAAAGCTGAACTCCCTTCAATCTGACGGCAACACTCTTCCTAATGTCACCCAGAGAGATTTTCACTTTACTCATTATGAGGATGCAGTGCTGGCTCATGGCTGGCTTGCTGTTCAACAGGACCCCCAGGTCCTTCTCTGCAGCTGGCATATGTGGCTGCTATTCCAGAAAACTCACATTTTCCCTTTGCTTCATGAGGATCCTGTATCCATGTACTTCTGCACAGCAGCACAAACATCAAGTGTGTGTATCAGCCAGTTTTCCCTATCTTATGTTCTCTGCAAACTTGCTGAGGGTAAACTCTGCCCCACTGTCCAGGACTTCAATGAAGATGTTCTACAGCAGGGGCTCCAGTCCTGAACCCTGGGGTACACCGTAACAGCTTCTTCCAAATAGCCTTTGTGCCACTGATTACATCCCTGCAGAGCTGTGCCTGACCATTTAGATAGTTTTGGATACACCTCACTGCTCATTTCTCCACACATACTTGTCAGCTTTTCCATGATGATGTCATGGAGACAATATCAAAAGCCTTACTGAGGTCAAGATGAACATCATCCATTGCTCTCTGTTCATCTACCAAGCTATTCACCTCATTGTAGAGGGTTATTAGCTTGCTCAAGTGTGACTTCCCCTTCATGAAGCCATTATGACTGCTCTCCCTCACCTTCCTGCCCTTCACGTGTTTGGAAACACGTTTCCAGGATCAGCTGGTGTACAACCTTCCCATGGACTGAAGTGAGGCGGACTGGCCTGCAGTTCCCTGGATTCTCCTTCTCATCCTTCTTGATGACAAGATTAATATTTGCTCTCTTCTCTTACTCAAGAACCCCTCCCAATGACCATCACACCCCTTAAAAATCATAAGGAATGGCCTTGCAATAACATCAGCACTCACAGAAGAATGGAACACACATCATGGAACCCCCCGCACCCATGGAAGCATCCTGTAAAGCCCCATGGACTTACAAGTTTTTTAAGTGCTCCCTAACCTGATTCTTTCTTCACTGAGGGTGGAGAAAAAAGCACAGCAGAGCTTGAAGATGACAAGGACATGAGACCAGAGACAGTCCCCACCCAATTTTAAGGGCGTTGTTTAACTCGTCTAACCAGTATTCAGCTGGCAGAGACAGTCCCACTGGAACTGAACAGATCCAACCTCAGGGAAGTCTCTTCCTCTGAACAAAATATAGGTATTTCTCTAGCTCAGAAAGCTGTCTTCAATACTTAAAACAGGTTTCATTACTATGGGTAAGATACATTTGGTAACATTGTTTGTCCAAACTGTGAGACTAAATAAAAACAGCTTTGCTTTTTCAGAATGTTCTAACATGAAGAAATAGATAAAATAGTGCCATTACTACAAGAAAAAACCAGGCCAGTAATATAGTAAAATAGCCAAAACTCCTACATTTAAAAAATTGAATCTACTGAAAGTTGTATGCTTTTGGAAGGGATTAACCATAGTACAACTACACCCTATTTAAATGGAGCTCACCAAAATTTTGTAGGAAAAACAAATTTTAAAATAAAACAAAAATTGGAAAAAAGCCAAGCCAAACCAAAACAAACCCTGACAGATGAACCCACCATTATAAGACAAGGAAAACCAAGGAAAAACAGTTCCATATTTTCAGGTTCTATACTTATGCTCTGTCTCTGTGAAGCCTGTATCATTTTACAGGAAATAGTTTCTGTGACACTTGGGAACTTGAGAGATTGTCAGAACACCATTAAAATAAAAGGCAATATAAACTGAAACAGCTTGTGAATACTTGAATACTTGAAGCTTGTGAATGGAATTTCAAATTTAGTAACGGGGTGGAGGGGGGGGGGGGGGGGGGTAAAACAATAAATTAGGTAAATAGAAAAGAG
>VZTH01006311.1:160461-175569 GCA_013397815.1 Aleadryas rufinucha
AAAAAAAAAAAAAAAAAAAAAAAAAAAAAAAAACCTCTAACCAGTAAAAATTACTGGTTTAACTGTTCTACTAATAAAATGTTTTTTCAAATGTAAATTGATTTATGAACACTACAACACTTACCTAATCCAAGAGGACTGCACAAGGTGTTAGGTGCTGCGTGATTTATATTTTTCCAGTTTGTTTTCCTTGAGATAATATCCCGAGTTCCCGTTGATTCTACATTCGTAGCAGTTTGACATAGATTTGACCTCACAGAAATCAGCTACCCATCCTTCTCGCTTACAGATCCTGCAAGGCTATTCACAAAGTTGGCCAACTGTCTGCCTTAAAAACCTTTTCTTTTCTCTGACAGCTTTTTCTCTTGTCTATTCCACGTAGATATCACTATACGCAGCATCAGCTCCAGGTGATATAAATACAGGTTTTACAACACAAACTGTGAAGCTAAAACCCCAAATTTCACATATGAACTGTAGACCATTTCCTACCTTCCGGCAGCAGAGGCATTTGTAAACAACAGTTATCTGGATACCTCCATACTGCTTACTGGCAACAACATTTTTAAACAAAAATATTAAATAAAATATAAAAGATAAAAGCATAAACAAACATCTATTAAATTCTTCATTTAGAAAATAGGTCTCACTGCAAAATGAGAGAAGACTATGTCAGAAAATCTAAAAAATAAAGTAAGGGGGGAAAAAAAATCTGCCATGAAACTTTTCAGCAATGTCTCCACAGTGACTCAGGCCACATTTAACCTGGAGCCAGTTAACAAAACTGGTTATGCCTCTGACTCAGACAGAATGTTGCTGAGAAGAGTATCTAAAATGAGGAAAGCACTTTATTTTGGCAACTGAAGTATTCAGAACTTCATAAATTCAGCCATGTATCCATGCCATGTGGACAAAAGAATCCAAGGGTGATGTGCTCGACACTGCCAGAAGAAAAAAACCTCACTTCTTCAATTCTCTTCTTTAATATCTACTGGTTGTTTCAGAGGCCTTTTCAGGACGAAGGACGCACAAATAATGCCACAGCCGTATCCGATATTTCTTCCCTTTCACAGGAAGCAACCGCTGTAGGTCAGTGTCCACCTTTTTTCTTCTCTGCGAGCTGAAGCAAAAGGCTGCTAACATCCAGGACTGACTCTGTCGTTCAAGCCACCTACGGTAAAAAGAACCACAAAAATCAGTTTACCCTTATGAAATCTGGACTGGCGTTAGACAAACACAACACAAACAAAACCCAAAAACCTGAATCTTAAAAACAGAAACTAGCAGAAACCTGGATCCAAAAGAGCAAACACGGACGCAGTCAAGGCAGCCGAGTCCGAGAACGGAAGCCTCGGTTACACCTCCACTCACACCGCGGAGAGGGCGGCAGGAATGTTTGACGGAGGGCGCAGCCTATCAGCGAAAACCTTCCCCTGCCTCTCAATCCCGAGAGAAAAACGGGGGGNGGAAAAAACAGCTAAAGAATGGGTCATTCCTGATTTTATTGCTAAAGGGGAATAGCTCTGCAGAAGGCACGCGCGCGGGAAGCGCTGACCTGGGCCAGGGGCACTTCCCGGGGCGGGGCGGCGGGAGCTGCCAGTGCAGCCCCAGCGCGGCCCGGGTGATGCTGCCTTTCCCGCGGTGTTCGCACAGACAGACCCCACTCCCGGGGTGTCCGGACAGACAAACCGTCCGCTCCAGTGTGTGCAGGCACACAGAACCCCCGCTCCGGGCTGCGCAGGCACACAGAATCCCGGCTCTCGGGTGGCACGGCCTCCGCCGGGCCCTCGTCCTCTGCTCTCCCGGGGGCCGCCCCGCTCCCGTCGCCGGGGGCACCTCCCCCTGCCGTCCCCAAGCGCGGTCCGGGCAGCACGGCGCGGGAGGGAGAGTGGTGGCCCGGCTGCTCCGCGTCTGCTCGGCGCCCGTTCCCGGGGGTGTCCGAGGGGTGTCCCGGGGGTGTCTCGAGTGCCCCTCCGGGATGCCCCGGCGGCCGCCACCTCCCCCGCGCGCGCACGCTCACGCGCGTGCACACACACGCACCGCGCGCTCGCCTCGCTCTCTCAAAATGGCGCCGCTCCGCGCCGCAGTGCTCCCCGCGCGCGCGCACGCACGCGCGCAAGCTTCGCGAGAGCCCCCGCGCGGGAGCCCAGGGAGGGGCGGAGGGGCTCCCCGGCACCGCCCCCCGCCGTGACGTCACGGGAAACATCCCGAATGTTCCGCGCGGGACTGGGAATCCCCAGCGCGCGCCCCGCCCCCACGGTGGGAGTCCCAGGCGCCGCCGTAATTAACCGTGTAGCGGCGCAGCCCCGCCGGCGCCCGCGGAAAGAGCGCCGAGGCGGTGCCGGCACGGGGCACCCGCACCGAGACACGGGCTCGGGCCGCGGATCCGTCGGACCGGACCGGCCCGGGCGGGCGCCGCGGGACCCCGGCTGGAAGGTCCGTACGCCGTGTATGTGGGCGGGAGCGCCCGCCCAGCGCGGCCCTACATCAGCCTGATGTGTGCGGTGAGATTCCCGCCGCCCGCCGTGAGGAGGCGGGGTGCGGCGGCACCGGCAAGCGCTGGGCCCTCGCGGTGCCCGGAGCTGGGGCAGAGCCGGCCCTCCGCAGGGCCGAGCGCTGCCCGCACCCGCAGCGCGGATTAATCGCGGCACCGGCGGGGGCCGAGCCCAGTAAAAACCAATATCCACCAATTAATCAAACCAGATATCAGAATCTTCGCTACATCGACGGAAACGGCTTCGGTGTACTAGCACGAGTGGAAATACCCAGGAGGTCCGCGCAGTTACTCCACGCGTGCAGTTTTGAAAGAAACGTGATGGGTAGATTCTTACTGCCTGGGATCTAAATGACTAAATTAGCGGTTAGCAATTTTGAAATCCTTTTACCAACGCAATTAAAATTGTTTTTACTATTAATTAGGTAAAAATTAAACTTACAAAATTATATTTAGATATCGTTAGAATGCTGGCAAGTGTTTGTAGCGCCTGCATTTGATTCTGGATTTTCTTTGGCAGTTTCCTCCACAAGTTTTAAGTTATTGTATACTATGTATTATGGGATTATGGACTGACTTTTGACAAAAATTGTCTCAAACTGTAGAATTCTTTTTTTTTAAATGTATTTTACAAGCATGTGGATGTGGCCGAAGTAAACTATTTTTCATAACTTGACAGAAATCACTAGAAAGCAACAATTACCAGAAAATTTACTAAAAATCAACAACTGAGAAAATAAAGTAGAAAAAGCACATTATAATTTCATCTTTAAACTGACAGAATCTCCGAAAATGCTCTGAAACAATTATGGTTACATTAATCTTCAGCTCAATTCTGAACAGTTAAACCCCTCTTCTGATCTCTGACACCAGCAGTATTTTTCTAGGTTCCCATCACAATCTTGACTGCAGTGAAATCTCCTTTCTCCTCATTCTTGAAATTGTTTGTCCTTTTATTTGCCTGTGCTGAAGAAGCGAGGATTCCCTGTGTCCCTTGGTTATTTGGACAGCCTGATGCCAAACCTGAAACCATGAACAGGAAACACCTGGCCCAGCTATGAACCAACAACACAGCACTTGGCCTTGATGAACCTCACACAACCGGCCTCAGTCCATTAATCCATCTGGTCTAGATCCCTCTGCAGAGCCTTCCTGCACTCCTGCAGATCAATACTCCCACCCAACTTGGTGTTGTCTGCAACACTGAGGATACACACTCAATCCACTCATCCAGATCATTGATAGAGATATTAAGCAGAAGTGCTCCCAGTACTGAGCCCTGGGGAAGTTCACCCATGACCAGCCACCAGATGGATATAACTCCACTCACCACTAGTCTCTGGGCCCAACCATTCCCGACAATTTTTACCCAGTGAAGAGTGTGCCTGTCCAAGCCATGGGCTGCCAATATTTCCAGGAGAATGGCACTGGAGACAGTATCAGAGGCTTTACTAAAGTCCAGGTAGACAACATCCACAGCCTTCCTTCATCCATTAAGCAGGTTACCTTGTCGTAGAAGGAGATCAGGTTGGCCAAGCAGGACCTACTTTTTCTGACGCCATGCTGGATGGGCCTGATCCCTTGCACATGTCTTGGCTGTCCAGCACATGCCATGCGATTGCACTGTCACACTCAAGATGAAGTGTTCCATAGCCTTGCCAGGCACCAACATCAGGCCTGTAGTTCCCCAGAACCTCCTTCCAACCCTTATTGTAGATGGGTGTCACATTGGCCAACCTCCACTCCAGTCAACTGAGACCTTTCCGTTAGCCAGGGCTGTTGGCAAACGATGGAGAGTGGCTTGGTGAGCTCTACCACCAGCTCCCTCGGTATCCTTGGGTGGATTCCATCTGGCCCTCTATACTTTTGAGTGTCTAAGCAGCTCAGCAGGCCACCATCTAACTTCTCCTGGATTAAAGGGGCTCTATTCTGCTCCTTGTCCCTGTCTACCAGCTCAGAGGGCTGGTTGCCTTGATAATAACTGTCTTCTTGTTAAAGATTGAGGCAAAGAAGGAATTAAGTACCTCAGCCTTTTTCTCATCCTTGATTACAATGTTCCCCTCTGCATCCAATAAGGTATGGAGATTTTCCTTGGTCCTCCTTTTGTTGTTATTTTTTTTATAAAAAATTCTTTTGATTATCTTTCACAGGAGTAGCCAGATTGAGTTCTAACTGAGCTTTTGCCTAATTTTCAGTCTACATGACCTAATAACATCCTTGTACACTTCCTGAGATGCCTTCTTCCAAAGGTCATAAAATCTCTTTTTCACCCTGAGTTCCGGGAAATGCTCCCTGTCAGCCAGGCCAGTCTTCTTTCCCCCTGTCCCGTCTTATCTTATGGCAAATAGGGATGAGCTGCTCTTATGCCTTTAAGATTTCCTTCTTAAAGTAAGCCCAGCCTTCCTGGATCCCTTTGTTATTGTGGACTGTTTCGCAAGAGACTCTCTGAAGCACTGTCCTGAACAGGCCAAAGTCTGCCCTCTAGTAGGCCAAGGCAGAAGTTTCATTGATGCCCTCTCTTCTTACACCAAGAACTGAAAGCTCTCATTTTGTGAGAGCTCTCACTATGCCCAAGACAGCCTCTGATCATCACATCACTCCCAGCCCTTCTCTATTCACCAACAGCAGGGCCAGTGAGGTCTTCCCTTGCTGGCTCACACACATGATCTGTGTCAGGAAATTGTCTTCTACATGCTCCAGGAACCTCCTAGAATGCCTCCTCTCTACTGTGCTGAGTTTCCAGGAGAGATCCAGCAAGTCAAAGTAAAGCCTCCCACAATAACAAGGGCCAGTGATCATGAGACATCTGCCAGTTGCTTGTAGAATGCTTTGTCTGCCTCTTCATCCTGGTTGGGTGGTCTTAAACAGACTCCCACCAGGATATCTGCCTTGTTAGCCATCCCCTTGATTCCTATCCATCAGGACTCAAACTTATGACGTCACTATCCTTGAGCTCTATACAGTTGAAACACTCCTTACTGTACAAAGACACCCCACCACCTCTCCTTCCTCACCTAATGGGATGAACTATGAGACCAAAAATATATTTTGGCAGGCACTTGAAATGTGCTTTCATTTCTAGTAGTAGAATACAAGATACTTACATGAGTATATGTGCAGGTTTGAAAGCAAACCAGTGAGAAGCTCCAAGTCAGAAATACAATTTAATAGGGACAAAGGTAAAATAAATGCAATAGTACAAAAAGTGAACCACTGACAAAGTCAGAATACAACCTGGCACCCTGTCAGTCAGGGTGCTGGTAGCAGTTCAGATGAAGTGGTCCTGTTAAAGCAGTGATCTGTAGGAAAGAAAAAAAAGTCTGGTCTTCGTCTGAAAGTCCAGTGGTGGCTCTTGTCCTCTTGAAATCCAGTGGGAAAAGGCTGTCTGTGGTGTTTGGAATCCCAGTTTATATTCAAGATGGANGGGGTCCACTTTTATACAGTTCTTGTGCATAAAGTCCGGTATGAGCATTCTTTCACTGTTTCACATATTCATGAAGTGTAGCTTTCAGGAGTTGGGGTGGACAAAGCATATCCTGCTTCATGATTAATTTTCTATCACCAGGGGAAGATATCTGATGAGTCGTTGTAGTCCATATCGGGATACTTAATCTTGATTGTTTGCACCTGGGCTGGGTGGAGGTTCTCGGAGATGGGCCATCAACTCTGTCGAGATGGATCATTAGCTCTGCCGGGAAATCTTCTATGCAGTAGGTGATATGATCAGAATGCTTTCCTGTGAAACTTGGCTTTGTGTGGGGTTTTGGTCTTGTCAAAGGCTAGTTCAGGTTTGTCCTTATTCTAACTTTATAACATAAAATATAACTTTATACACTTTAGCACGAATTCACATATAAGAGTGTGCTCAACATAAAACCAATCTGAACCAAAGGATCAGGCAGAAAGCCAAAATTAAAATATTCATGTAACAGGTTTAAATCTGATTAATACAGATTTGATCCAGAAAGCTTCTGGTGCAGTGAGCCAAGTATCTAAAAACTAGAAAGCAAATGGCCACCGAACGCTAATAATAAAAACCTCAACTCTAATATATGTTCTTATCAGCAAATGATTATTTGTATGATCAGCTCCCAAACACAGTGATAATTCCTCAGTATAAACACAGTTCTAATGAACAGTCCTTACTGCAAAGTTCTAAATATCTTTCAGCTGCATGTTCATTTACATTTTAAGTAGCAAAATTAAAAGAATGGAAGCAGTATACAAAAGGGCACAGCAACATCTAGTCATTCTCATTTGCAATAACATGACGAACACTAGTAAGAAGTGTCTGGGCTTGTCTATTTTTATATATTATCCCTTCCAGGAAAGGAAGGCAAGATGACTTTACCAATTTATTCAGGATTTCAGTGGGTCTGTCTACATAAATAAGACAATGGGATTTGACTGTATTAAATAACTGGCCATTATTATTATTTGCATTGTATTATGTGTAACCTCTAGTTACTTGATTTTTCAAGAGTTCTGGGCATCTCTGCATCCAATGGATTTAATACAGTAAGCAAGTTCCAGACAGGTCTGGAAACTGAAACATAAGTGCTTGTTGACTCTTTATTTTCTGAAGAACTTTATATTAAAAATTACCACTGATTTTGACAGGAGAAGAATACTGGGCAAAGGTTTCATTAAAGCTGTAGTTAAGAGTTCATATTTTGAAGTAATACCTCAGTACTAATTTTGAATGATACATAAGTATAAATTTGACCTATATTATTGAAATTCATTGATCATTTTACCTCTCTCAAGATAATGGCTGTTCCTACCTCAAATAATGATTATCTTGGTAACACTAGTGAAAAGCCAGGACAAGAACTGGGAGGCCATGCTTTTGTTTACGCTGATTAGAGATAGAAGCTCTTTTGGAACCAAGCTTTTAAAAGAGCAGCTTCTCCATTTCAAGTTTTTCATATATATTGTAACTGAAAATAGCCTGACCAGTAATTTTCTGCCCTTCAACAGTAAAAGCATCCATCTTCAATAACGTATTCCATAAACACTGTGGACTATTAAGCTAAGGGCTATTTGAAGCCAATTGAATGGTTTATCTCCATTAAGTACTATTCCTTTCTTGTCATGAGAGATAATAAATAGAGGTTAAAAGGGTGCAAGTGTTTTCCAAATATGTCCCAGATGAATGCTGCCTACATTACATTTCTTCTGCTGAAGGTTAAAGTCATGGTATACACCCTCTGCAAAATACTACACACCTGAATTCTAAATGTACTCAACTTCTGCCACCCATGAAGTAACAGCAAGTGAATATTCACTGTTATAAATTTTAAAAAAACCTTTAAAATAGTAACTGTGAATGACAAGAAATGTTTAGATGAAAAGAAATTATATTGAAGGAATTATGAACTAAACATTCAGTACCAAGTGACTGATTTTCCAAAGATGCTTGTCTTTATCCTACTCTTTTCTCTACGAAGTAAAATTCCTGTGTTTTCCCTAAAATTCGCCTTGCTAACTTGTGAACTTAGAGCATGTTAAATTTGAAATAAGGAGACCAGATGACTAGAATGATACTAGGATCTTGCACATACCTAAATATAAGCAGATCTCAATTTAATGCCATTTCATTTCATAGTCAATTTTATTTGCTTTAGCCCTTTTTTCTTTAAAAAATCTGTATTGGCACCAACTTGTGCCAATTTTTTTTTATTGCCCACATTTTTTAATTACTAGATTAATTTAGAAACTTTGTACATCCAAGTGAAGTGAAGAAAACCATTTTTGTAAGGATTTTCTGCAAGTTTCGCCCATCAATGTACATAGTACTAAGTTTTTTGAAAGCATGTGTATCTTTGTGAACTTTTTGAAAGACCGTGGTGATACTTTCTGTGAACTTGGTCATTTAGGGTCCTGAGGGAGCTGGCAGAAGAGCTCGCTAGCTGTTCTCTATCAATTATCATCAATCCTGGCTAACTCGGTAGGTTTCAGTTGACTGGAGGTTGCCAAATGTGACGCTCATCCACAAGAAGGGCCAGAAGGAGAATCCAGGGAACTACAGGCCTCTCAGCCTGACCTTGGTGCCCAGCAAGGTCATGGAACAGCTCATCTAAAGTGTCATCACACAGCACACACAGGACAGCCAAGGGATCAGACCAGCACAGGTCTAGGAAAGGCAGGTCCTACCTGAGCAACACCAAGTTAGGAGCTGTTCATGAAATTACTGGACGTGGAACTTTGCTCTAATTGACAAGGTGGTGATCAGTCAGAGGTTGGACCCTACGATCTCCAAGATTTTTTCCGGCATAAAGGATTCTGTGATTCTGTAATTATTACAAATTGGCTCAAAAGAAAGAGGCAAAACACCCTCAAAACACAAGTACTGGCCTGCTGTTTAGGAAGTATTACCCCCCACTTCTCCCAAAACAAAGATATCTTATTACACTATAGTAATGTTGCCAGAAAGGCTAATAGCATATCTTTAATAAGTAAAGGCAAGTTTCTTGAAAATATTTTTTGGATTATGATGGCTATTTTGTATGCATTTAAAATATTTTGAGAGACGCCGAAAAGCACAAGGGGTTTCTTCCTTCATAATGTGTAACACCTCTGTTATAAAATGAAAATATGCAATTGCAGTGGACAATACTGAGGAGAATCTGTTTCTCATAAGGCTCTTAATTGTTTATAATTGAATTACATACCTACCCTTTCATTAAAAACTTCCCCCTTGACGAACAGTAGGGCATACCGAGGAGGTACTCAATCGTCTGTTTTTCTTTGCACAGCTGAGTAACAGTTGTTTTCAGCTATATTGCAAGGGCAGTTGTCGAGGTCCTGGCCGGTGTCCCTGACACCAGCCAGGCTGACCCGACATGCCCGGCGGTATGAACGGAGAGCAGTCCGTGTAGGTTCCAGGAGAGCTTTACTCCATCCGAGGGGCTGGGGCGAAAGAGGGTGAGCTCGGGAAGGTTTAAACTTTTCCCGGGGCTCCAGCAGAGCATTCTGGGCAGGGGGGCGGGACATAGGCGGGGCCCCAGAATACAGGGGGAGAGGGGGCAGGGCATCCTACAGGCAGTCCCATTTCAGTCTGAAGACAATCAGAAAGATGGTTTCTCTAAGCAAGAAGACCTTCCTGGGAAAGCTGTGCCTTTAACGGAACATAGGACTCATTCTCTTCACACCAGGGTTGTCCATCCTGTAGGTGTTAAAACCTAAGGAAGGCTGAAGGTTGCAGCCTAAGGCAGATCCCTGATAGGAAGCCTTCCTTAGATAACCTCTGTAAAAGTCTCCTAAATTAAAGTATTCACATTACACCATCTCTTGTGTACATGTCTTGTGTAATTAACAGTGCTGTCATTATTTGCATGTGTAAGTCATATATCTGTAAGTCTGGATAAAAGATCTTGGTATAAATCTGATGGTTTTTGTAAGCTTCACCAAAAGTAAGCTGCTTTGCTCACTACTAAAATTAAGTTGTTGTTTATTGTTGTTTTTTGCTATTGTTATTCTTTTTATTTTTATTATTAAATACTTTCCATACTCAAGGACATTTCAGTGTCTGTGCTCTGCAGTGATCAGGTGTCCGAGAGGCTGAGGAAGCATGGCCAGGAGAGCTGACCTGAACTGGCCAAAGGGATGTTTCATACACAGACCGACATGGCCAGGATATGAACTGGGGGGAGCTGGCTGGGAGGGACTGATTTTTGCTGCAGGATGACAGGCTGGGCATCTGTCACTAGATGGTGAGCAACTGCGTTGGAGCATTTCTTGCCTTTCTGAGGTTTTATTCCTCTCTCTCTTTTTCATTATTATTGGTGTTGATGATGAAGATATTATTGATATTGTTATAATTAGTATTATTATATTTTATTTTGTTTCAATTATTAAACCATTCTTATGTCAATCTACAAGTTTGCCCTTTTTTTCTGACTTTTCTCCCTACCTGGGCAAAGTGAGCAGGCAGTTGCACAGTACTTAGATGCCGACTGGGTTAAACCAAGACAAACAACTAGGAGATTTTAAAATTTACTCTGCACATCCATTCTCTGTTGAAATAAAATTCTCAAATCCACGGCATCTGCACAACAAGCAATATGATTAGGAGTAGTAAGTGATATGCCTCATACACAGATGAGGTTCCTTTCATCCTGCCATCTCAAAGCTCAAATATAGATTGGTGGGAGATAGTGCCTTGTATTTTTAAAATATTTTCTTTTCCAAGAAGTTGAATAGTGCTGTGACATGGTCATCCTTGACACCAAACTATTAGGATGGCTCCTGTGTGCTTCATGACCAGAAGCCTTCCTTCTCATTACGCTTCAGGTTGCTGTGTTCAACTGTACATCTACAACAGGTGGTCTCTGACAGAAGCAGAGCTTTTGGCTGCAAAGATATGTGCGGTTCTGTGCTTCTTGGTGCTTTTAATGTCAAGCAAACATCCCCGATTATATTTAATTTACTAGCACAGATACAGCCAAAAGGTCTAAAGACCAGCTCCATATCCTGAACAAGCAGGCTTTACTTTTTGTTTCTTATGACTGCAGAAAGGGCTATTTGAGGCCATTGCTCTAAGGCTTTGGGCAACCATTTGCTGGACGAGTGTGGACTGAAGTGAAAAAGTAACATCACATTCACACCATCTAGATACAAATTAAGACTCCAAACATGCTTATGGTAATCTCTGATCATAATGTGTGTCATATATGAAAATTAGGTGATTGGCTTTTTCATATAAAAATCATCTTATGACCAAGTTAATAGTTATTAAAGTTGTTAAGATAGTTAATTGTTAAATACCTTTTAATTATGAAGTTTCCATGCTCTCTGTAAATCCATGTCCGTCTCCAGCAAATGCCCGATTGGTGAAAGAAACTTTTGATGTACCTCAAAACCCACCAGTCATGCTGGGCCATGGGACTGGACAGTGGGGAATTCTAGGAAGGGCCAAGGGGGTATAAAGGGCGGACCCTTAAAAGGACCTGCCCCTTTTCCTCCTGGCAGAGCTTCTGGACGCATCATCTGCTCCCCTGGCGCTGGGTAAGTGGGGGGGGAAGGGCCTATCTCTGTTCAGAGACCTTTATTTTACTTTAAGAGAATTTTGCCTCAGATTAGCTGAAGTTAACCCAGCGCTGAGGATTTCTGCTGTGGGCACATAGCCAGTTTGGCTCCCAGAGTCTCTGATTCTGCGATCTCGGGGTTTTTCTATTATTTTAATTCAAGAATTCGGACTCTGTTATTTTTCCAATTTATTTTTCTTGTAATAAACAATTTTTTTAAATTAAAATAAGAGTTGTCCTTATTTCTGACATGTATGTTAGATATGTCCATGACAGCACACACTAAGAAGCAAAAGACTAAATTTTACCCCTTTTTAAGAGTGAAGGAGAAAAAATTCCTACAGATCAAGAGATTTTTTCTAGACCTTCTGCCCTCTTTATCTTACAACTCCCCATCTATAACTGTTCAGCTTCATTGCATTATTGGGTTTTTTTTGTTTCAGGTTTTTTTAATTAATTTTAGTTGCTTCCACTTTCCTTACTATTTCAATCAATTGAAACAATTTTTTTTTAAAACCTGAGATTGTCAGTTGATAAAATGTAGCCAAAATATATATATAATATATCACCCTTCATTACTTCGTAAAATACAGTTTAGGTAGATTTTTGTCACATCTTCTTGATTACAATTCGAGAGAAAAGACATCTTGAAATACAGCACTCCATGGGTTTTTATATGCATGGCAGTATGGGAAACTGCATCTGCATTGATGCAATTATTTGATTTGCTCTGTATATGCATAGGTATATTTTGTTCTGCCATGTCTAATTCTGAGTCCTTGTAAAATGGAAACAGCAATCTCACCTTGCCTTTCTGTTCAGGGAGGCAAGGCAGAGGGCAGAAAAACACTCGTGAAAGCACTGGGCTCCAGAGGAAGCTCCACACCAATGCCATACCAGACTCCACCAAAGTACAAAGTTTTGTTTCCAAGCTACACTTTACCAGCATTTCAGGTTCTCACCCTTGTTTCTGGAGAAAAATGGAGAAAGAAGTGGTGCAATCACATTCCCGTTCCTTTCCATTTCCATTAAAAACAATTTTAGCCCAGTAACTTCACCATCCTCTCTTTTTTTCTTGATCTGCACTCAGTAAAAACCACTGGGAGGTAACATGTCTTGTAACAGCATAGAATATAATTGATAGATACTGCTATTACAATCCAACCCCCACTGTGATACAGGATCATAGCAGCTCTTTTCAAATCTTCAAGATCTAGATTGTCTCCTTTTCTTTTTTAGGTACTGGAATACGCTAATATTTGTACATCTTTCTGTATAGCTACAATTTCCAAGTAAAAAACTAAATCCCAGTGAAAATTATTTTCATTGTTATGCTTTATAATCCAGTAATTTTTATTTTCCTTGCAGCCCCTGTCCACAGCACTGAGCACTAGTTTTTCTAGAATACTTGCTGCAACTTATATGGCAGCTCTCAAATATATGATCTGCTGTGATAGAGCTATGAGTTCATACTATTTTATCAAAGACGACTGAATTATAATTCAAAAACTCGGTTCTAAATCTGATAAAATATTTTAAGTAGAAAATTAACAATAGATTTTTCTGTAAAGTTGCACGCAGTTGAAAAGCTTAATCATATTAAACAGTCAAATGACTCTGAAGTAAACTACTTCACGAGTTAGGAAATAGGTACTTGCATCCAAACTGAGGAGAATTCCTATTAATAAAATGTATAAGTAGCAAATATGTACTTCCCTGAATTGATATTTTTTCCTGCTGCATTTTCTGTGCTATTTTATTGAAAAGATGAACAGGCCTGTGTATGTGTTATGCATTCTGAGTTCACAAGAAGCTATTTGCCTTACCCAGCCTGAGGCTTCAACAGAATAGAGAACTGGATTTGTTGTATTTGGAGGGAACGAAACTTAGAAAGGCTAAGTAGTCTTAGTGGGTTATAACAGCATTCTGGATCAGTCAGAGGTGGAAAAGATTAAACCTGCTTTCTTAATTTTTGAGTGGAAAGGATTGACTCTTTCTTCTTAATGTTTGAGTATGTGCAGTGTGCCCTGACATAGCCCATCTATCTGTCGCTGACCATTTTTATCAGATAACTTTGAAAAAACACAGAGGCTGATCAGGCAAACAGAGGTTGAGGTACTGATGAAACTGCTAGTGACTGTGACAACTTTCCTAAAAAATGTGTTTCTGCAAAGACTTGCAATTTTTATGTTGCCAGCATTTCACCCCAGGTAGGTTGAGAGCAGTGTGACTACACTGTAGCTGCTGTGTAGTTTGAAGGCTTACAAACAGTTTGAGTACTGGAATTAGATTCAGCAGTGCAGCACGACATAATTTAATTTACTCTGTTTCTCAGAGCAACAGGTCCCAGCAGAATGAATTGAGCATTAGAACTCTCCTGCTCAAGTACCTAAACTAGCTTGAGGTCTCTACACTGTCTGCAAACTCAACTTAGGATGCATACAAAGGAGCAATTCACTTTGTGTGCAGCCTTGAGCCTCCCCAGTGCCCCATGTGGGACGCAGCCTGGGGCACTACTGCTTGTGAGTGTTGCTGTGACACACACCACCCCTCCAGCAGAGCAATATTTAATATAGCAAGTATGGCCATTGAAATTTTGGGCAGAAGCTTGTCAGAAACTTGTGAATCTGAAATTTAAAGGATCAGTCTTTATAGCCTGGGATTAAGGAATCAAACTAAAGACAGCCCAATCCAACTTTATGTGTAGAGAGACAAAAAATGCCACTAAGAGACCAGGAAGAGTGTGGCCAGCAGGTCAAGGGAGGTTGATCCTCTCCCTGTACTTGGCCCTGGTGAGGCCACATCTGGAATGCTGTGTCCAATTCTGGGCTGCTCAGTACAAGAAAGACAAGGAGTACCAGAGACAGTCCAGTGGAGTGCAACAAAGATGATGAGGGGTCTGAAGCACTTCTCTTATGAGGAGAGACTACAGGAACTGGGCCTGTTTAGTCTAGAGAAGACTGAGAGGAGATCTCATTGATGTGTATGAATATCTCAAAGGCAGATGCTGACAAGACAGTGCTAGACTCTTTTCAGTGGTGCCCAGCAACAGGATGAGATGCAATGACCATAAATTAAAACAAAAAGAGTTCCACCTAAACATGAGAAAGAACTTTACATTGAGGGGTGGCAGTGCACTGGAACAGGCTGCCCGGGGAAGTCATAGTCTCCCTGTCTTGAGACACTGAACACCCACCTCGATGTGTTCCTGTGGCAGGGTTTTTGCCTAGGGGATCTCCTGAGGTCCCTTCCAACCCTAACAACTCTGTGATTTTGAAAAATGGAGTAGATATAACTTGCATGTAACAGACATGGCACATTTTAGATAAAAACACTGCAAAATAAGTTTTACTTTCTGTTTGCCAGAGCAGACAACGCACACCAGATAGGCTGAAGGCTTCGGAGTTTTGTTTCATGTTCCTGACACTTCGGGTGTGGGGTCAGTGGAACCGCCAGCTCTCCTGCACACTAGGTACCGAGGTGACACGGCCGGGTCCGCTCCCGCTCGGCACTCCCAGCCCTGGGTGTCCGAGTCACCCTGCCCCGGCCGGCCGCGAGGGCTCCGCCGGCTGCCCCAGCAGCAGC
>VZTH01006311.1:175598-196566 GCA_013397815.1 Aleadryas rufinucha
GGGCCTTGTGCCAGGGGAGGAGGAGGGACGGAGAGCGGCAGGCGGGAGCGAGGGAAGGAGGGGTGGGCGAGGGTGAGCGGGATGGAGCGGCCAGCAGGGCGGGACGCCGGGACTGAGGCTGGAGGGGAGCGGGGGAAGGCAGGGCGGCGGGGAAACGGGGTAGCTCTGACGGCTGCGTGAAATGAAGAGCCTTGCCTGCTGCCGGGCCGCAGGGAGCCCGCTCTCACCTCGCTCTCTCTTTTCCCTGCAGGCTTCTTTTGGGAGTTCGAGCCCAGGTTCGTCTTCGCCCACCTCCTGCATCGGCACCCGGCCTGTCGCCCGCACGCCGCTCTGTCCTTGCTGCTCCTTCCCAAATTTTTCCCCTCGTAGTTTTCATAAGGTTTCGTGTGCACGCTGTTCACCGCTTGCCAGGTTTTTAAGAGGAGATGTGCGCTGCGGAATCCTTCACTTAAGTCCAGTTGCAGTTAGAAGTTGGCTGCTCAGAACGAAAAACGAAATCAAAGTTTTTAGCACTTTTAAGTCAACATCTCTGTAAAGCCAGATAGCCTGGAGAGAGACAGCTTCTCTTGTTGCTGATAACTATAGGCTTGCCTAAATTTTTTACTTCTTGGTAGTAACAGAAAATGTTTAAAATCAGAACAATTTTTAAGGCTGTAACTAAATGCTGTTAAGGTTCTTTGGAATACATTGTATGCAACCAAGCATTGTTAACATCAGCAGAACTATTCGCAAATATTTGGGGAACATACTTGCTTCTATGCAAATGCATTCTCCAATATTTGTCATTATCTTTAAGTATTATGAAATTTCTTGAGCTTGTATTTTTCAGTATAGTTTTAAATACTTTAAATGGGATATTGAACATTCAGAACTACAGGAGAAGTGGGACTTTTTCATGTAAAATCTGTGGAACAGAACTTCCCCTTGAGTTAAATGGAAAATGAGTTAGAAAAGCAATTACAAGCAATAATCTTGAGCACACCCGTATAAATACGTGTTAGATTAAGGCAGTTGATACTTAAAACTTGAGCAGGATGTGATGGCCAGCTGCAGGAGAATTAAACACGTAATGTCGTTATTGGAACTGTAGTAGCATTGTCAGCTATGCTGAAGGTTCTGTGAGACCATAATATGAATAGCATGTGAATAAAAAGCATCTTTGGCCTGAGTGTTTCTCTACAGTATGATAGTATAAACTTTGACTTTACTTTGCTTGCTTTGTCTTAAGCAGGCTAAACAAAGTTCAATTACCTGCATGTACAGAAAGAACATTTTGCATAAATGATGAAAAATTGCATTCTGTGAGGTTCGGAAGTGTAGGTATATACAGCTGTCTCTTTCAAGGCTGAAAGCTGTGCAGAGAGGAATGCTGTATTATTTTTTGAAGAGGGTTGAAAATTTGTAGCTATTTCCTTCAAAACTTTTGAAGAAGTTCCTTGATAGAAATAATTCTTGATAAACCTTTTCTTTGATGCTTGAAAGCTAAGGGTTGCAACAGAGCACTAGTATGTAAGGGGAAACCAGAAGTGAAAGAGAAATATCCTAATCTGTCTTTTTTCTCCAACCTGAAAGCCATAAAAAAGTGAACATTAAAGAGCAAAGCAACCCTGTAATTTGGTGATTATTTACTGTAGAACACTGACTACTGATGCAGAATATTTTCATCTTTAAAACTTGTTGAATCTAGTGATAATCTTTGAAATGCCAAAGTGCATTTAAAATAATGGTACTTTTTTGATGACTTCTGAGTATCATCTTCAGTAACGAAAAAGTGGATAGCTTTTTTGTAGAATATGAAAATATGAAAAAATGAATAGCTCTGGACCACAGAGCTATTACATTGGCTTGTTAATTAATACGATCCATTAGAAGCATTTTATTATTTTTGGTGTATTTTCCATAATACTTCTTGAAACTCTGCTGTGTTTGTTCTTCTAGATCAAGTGCTACAAATTAATTTTATTAGAAGATCCATTTGTGAGGCTAAAGCAATTGGAAGCGAGTCTCACTTTATTTTGCTATTAGTGGGATGTGAATTCATAACCTAAGTTACCTGTTTGCCAGTGAAAAACTATGCTTGTTACCATATAAATCACATCAATAAAATCAGAGTCTATAGATCACAGTCTTCCAGCTTCAGATATCTTGTGATGTGTGTGTTTTGTATCTTAATGATAATTTCAAGGGTGTTTTAAACAAACTTTTATTCAGTAAAATATTAATTTGGGATTGTACTTCCTGAAACTTTGTTTTGCTTGTTTTAGGTGCTTCTCCCTAGTATTCTGTTTGTAGCAAGAGAGAAAGCTGTGCTTATTACTTAAAAATATGAAAAGGAAAGGTCAGCTAAAGCAGCTGAATTTGTGAAGTACTTATGAATTTGTTACTCCACTGAGAGTTCTCACCCTGTTTGTAAAAGAATTCATGCAACTTTTTTTTTTACTGGGATTTAATTTCATGTGTTGGTATAGGGGAAAAATTTCTCAAATTAAGGTCTTTTTTTGATAGTTGGCTCTTTATCATCTGAGGATCATGACTTTGACCCATCTGCTGAAATGCTGGTACACGATTATGATGATGAGCGAACTCTCGAAGAGGAGGAAATGATGGAAGAAAGCAAAAATTTCAGCTCTGAAATTGAAGATTTAGAAAAGGTAAGAGCTACTCTCTCCCTTGTGAAAGTCCATACATATTGTAACTTTTCTAGTGAAAAGAACATTCAACCTGTCCTTCAGTTTGTATCGTATAGTGCAGTTTTCTGCAAAAATGCATTTGCAGCTTGTTTAAAAGAAAGTCAGGTTAGGATGTAGATGTAGCAGTGCATCCTCACAGAAAAGGCTGAACTTAACTTCTCAAAGGTAATAGTGCTCATTTTTCTTTTTATTTAGTAGCTCGTTTGCTTTGGTAGAGAAATCACTGACACAGGTTTTAGAGTCCTGTCGTCTAAGATCACTTGTATGTTGAAACTGTACAATTTGCATACTATTAAAGTGACATCTAACTGCATTTCATTATGTTGGTCAGGTTTTACTTTTCCAATATGCAGACAAGCAATCCTGGTTGAGGCATGATGGGTCACAATACTTTGCTATATAAATTATATTTCTGTGTCTTAGTTTAATCAGTTTAGCATTCAGTGGATATACAAAATGATCAGTGTGCTGTTTGGATTTTCCTATTCCATTTTACACTTCTTAATAAGTTTTTCATATTTACACCTCTTGTTCATCCATGGCAGTGCATCACCCATTCTCAATGCCTACTGAATGCTGAACACCCACAAACTGGTGCTGTTTGCATTACTGTTTGGTGACCCACTTACACCACTCAGCATAGCTGCAGGTTTTGGTCAACAGACTTCCAAAAAACCTAATTTTTAGCGTCAAATACAAGGCTGTGTTTGTGTAGTCCATGTAAAAACAAATTTTCTAGATGTGGAGTTGACAGTGCTTATACTCCTTTTTCTTTTTTTTTTTTTTGCCTTACTGCCTTTACAATTACATTTTTGCTGATTATGAGCTTGCTGTTACAGTAGTGAAGCAGTTTGCCAGGTCTGATGGTTAAAATGGAGTTGTTACTCCACAAAGTTGTCTTACTGCTTCTATAATAGAAGAAAGAAGAACTGTGAGAGACACTCGTCTTAAATGCTTTATTACTTTAGGTCCTGATCCTGGAAAGACTTGGACATGAGTTTCCATTTACCCATTGTGAAAAGCCTTTGCAGGACTAAGACCTTGCTTGACTAAAGAAAAAAAAGCAATTTAATCAATGTATTAGTTCAACAATAAATTTTTAGAGTTATAACTTTTAATGGTATAAATATTTGAAAATATTTGTAATACTTTGATGTCTTGAACAAGGTAACTATGAAAAAATCTTCACTGTTTTTTATTTTATTAATTGTATTAGGATGTAAGTATGATGATAGTTATTAGAATCAATTGATCAAAAGCTATTGGAAAAGACAAGGTAAAAATCAAGCCTTTCTCTTGATTTTTGCCTTCTCTTGGCTGTCTTTCTCTTGTTACCTTCTCAATGGTTAATGTAAAATACATTGTGCAGGAGATGAAGGGCTTAAAAGTTGTTATGTTGGTTTACTTTTGTGGGAGTTTTCACGTGTGCAGCTGTAGCTATGTAGGAATAAAGTCTTCAGGGTTTTCTGTATTTCTCTTGAAGAAATACTGACAAATCATGTTCTACAGTATCATTCAGACAGGGAGCAAATTTTTGATACTTACTCTTTAGTTTCATCCAATAAAATGTTTTCCCTGACAGCTTGACAGAACTTCACTATATGCCAAGAGACATGTTCATGAATTACTGTTATCATAGAATCACACTATTTTAAACCTTTAATCGTTCCTGCTTTCAGTTGAGTTTTTCTTTGGTTTTTATTTCTGTTCTTCGAAATATGTCTTACCCTCTTGTGCCTGAACTGTTTACAAGTAATTGGCAATATGTTGAAGTGTTGTCATTCTTGTATTAGGAAGGAAACATGCCACTGGAAGATTTACTAGCATTCTATGGCTATGAACCCACAATTCCAGTTATGCCAGGTTCCAGTGCCAATAGTTCTCCAAGTGAACTTGCAGATGAACTTCCAGATATGACTCTAGATAAAGTAAGTCAGAACCATTTTCACCTGAATTGTTGTTTAAAAGCAGAAATCCAGGAGGCCTTAAATTACATGTCATAATCTCTTGATGTTACAAAATATGGCTCTTGTTAATTTTGATATACATTGTTACTCCAGGGTCCTACCTTTTCATGGGTATTGGGCATCTAGTTCTAATAATGACAGTTTCAAATGTGTAGCAACTTTAGTGTCACTATATTAGTACAAAAGAAAAATGAATATGTCAACAGTTCTTCTCAAACACGTGCAAAGAATGTTTAAGTAGGTTTGTTAGTTGTTTTGGGTTTTTTTTCAGTTAAGAAGTGGGATTTTTCAATAATATATGCAATGTCCAGAAATAACTTTGACTTCCACCACACGTCAAGTACCAAAATGGTATGAAAATAACTTGAAAATGCACTCTTGATTGCTTTGGAATGTTATTTTCAAATGCATGTCATTTAGGAAGGTCTCAGCTTTGGGGAGTGAGAGAGAGATTGTTTTATGTACAGTGACTGTATGTGTTGCATTGCTGATATAAAAACCTGAAACTTCAGCTTTTGTGGTTTGCAAGTTAACTTTAAATTCTGAGATTGTATTCTGATTTTTGGCTACAAAGCACGTGCAGCTTGTAGTTGAGCTTAGAAAGTATTCAAGTAGTAAGTATATGTCTTTTTTTTCCTGTATGATGTAATGGTAAACTCCACAGAAAGAAGGATATAATGATGGCTCTGCACATCTGATTCTCATTAGGATTCACGATTGTGTTGAGGCTACAAAAATGTGGTTGGCTTGTTGTCCAATACAGTTCTTTCCCTTCCAAATCTCAGTCAGAGGGGTTCAAACGTGTCTGCTAGTGGAGGCAGTGTGCTTTTTCTTTCTTAATATCATTTCTTTAACCTACAAAAACATCAGATTTCTTTGTATTTTGAGAAGCTGTCTATTATCTGGAACTATGCTCTCAACTAAAGTCTGCAAAAAACCTGGCTGGATTTTTTTTGTTTGGTTGGCAGTAGGCTTTTAAAGCTTCAGTATATCTGTGATGCAAAGAATGCCAGAATGCTAAATATGTGAGGCAGTTTCCATTGGTGTTTCTTAGAGTAGGCAATTGGAGGAACATCTGAGACTGATGCTTGCAAAAGTTAATTCTTGTGCATTTGTTCTAATGGAAGACAGAGGGGGAATGAACCACTATGTTTGACTCTGAAATGAATGGTTATATTCTTAGAGTTAGTAGGAGCAAACTAGCTTTTTAATTAAGGGAGTATGGTCTGCTAAATTTTCTTATGGTAAGGTAACTCATATTAATTAATGAGGTTAACATCTGGTTGAATCTAAATGCTTGCCAGTCTATAGCCACTCTGAGGTTTTATTTTTTTATTTTATGATACAGGAGGAAATCGCTAAAGACCTCTTGTCGGGTGATGATGAAGAAACACAGTCCTCTGCTGACGACTTGACACCATCAGTTACTTCACATGAGGCTACTGACTTCTTTCCTCGGCCATTAAGATGTAGGAAACCTGATTTTATAATAGTGCTCAAAAAGTTATAGAGTTATATATAGCTTCGTACCTTAAAATACCAAAATTGAGGAGTATTGCTCACTGTACCAGGAGTTGAGAAACAGTGCTTTGCAGGATGTTGTACATGAACATTGCCTTTGGGTTGGTGTTACTGATTACCTAAAAGACTTATATTTGGTTCTCTGCTCAAAGCACAAGTAAAATTAATTTCTCTATAAATAGAATGACTTCATAATCAGTAGTTAATACAATATTGAGGAACACCCTTCATGATTTTTAATATGTTAGTGAATTATATGAATATGTAACCCATTCTTTTAAATTAGTGTTTTTCTACTAAAATTTTTGCTGCTGCTTTTAAGCCAGTGTCTCCTCCGTGCAGCCTGTGGATGTGAACTGGGACGCAGTGTCTTTGTGATTATTTCCCTTCACACATTCAACACTTTTCCATAGGACTTCATGGGGTGAGCCAAAGTAGTTTTATATGGGATGGGGCCTTTAAACCCATGACCACCAAAATTTCACTATCCATGGAGCTATGATGGGAGAGATCTGAGAACCAATGGTTCAGTTATCCAACCTGGATGGGATATTCCTCATTGCCTGTTGCATCTCATTTGTGCACTGGTATCCTAGAGTTAGAGCAGTGTGGAGGACTTTTATCACAGTTTTAATTTGGCAAGTATGTTAAGGTATTCCATGGGAGATTTCATTCCTCTGGAGGAGGGGGGGATAAAGGGAAAGTGCTGCCTCATCAGCAGTCGTAGCCCTTTGCATGCTGCTGTCTGATAAATGCAAGACATTTGTATTGAGAGATACAAAAAACTTAAAAATTATAATGTCCCTTTTTCAGTTAAACCAAATTCAAAACATGCTGGCACTTGTGAACTGTTTATGACATTTTAAGTGTGGCAGCTTTGTATGAAAAAGTACGTAGCCTCTCATCTGTACTGAGGATTAAGAAACAGTCATCTTTGTTCTCAGCTGTCATGGTTTTCTTTCAAAATGTTCCTTTGTTAGAACATTAAGCTGGACATTTAAAATCAAATATCCACCATTTCAGGGAAGGAGATGTCAGTTCTCTGTGCTGTTGGCAGTTTCATCTTTTTTCTGATCTGTGTCCATTTCCCAGATTCTAAGATAACATTACGTTTTAAGATATGCATATCTAATATGTAACATAGATTGTTTCTTTAGGTTTACATTAATAGGGTAAAATAATTGCCTGTGATTGTCCAGGCATATTGTTGTTCCATTCATTCAGGTTAGCTCCTTGCTTGCTACTTGTAAAACCAAAAAGAGAGAGAGACTGGTGATTTTTGTAATGACTACAGAAAAAGAGCCTCAGTCCATACAGTCTTGGGTATTGTCTCTGATGTTCATGATGTTTTAGTTGTGATGAAGCTAAAATTTCAGCCCAATTTATGAGTATGTTTTTTCTGATGTTGCAGAATACAAAATAGCTGTAATCATGTCAGAACTGTAGATTTCATTCTGCTGGGGATTATACAACTATAAAAATAGAACTGCTTCAGAACCCAATACCACAGCGTTCCAGATTCTAAAATATGAGTTATTCTATGGAGTAATGTATTTGAACTGTTTGGAGGGCTCCGCTGTATTTCTTTCTAAGTGAAGGGAAAAAGAAAAGATTTAAAGAGGAATAAGCAATCTTTTGCTGCCTTTTACTTATTCCATTTTGTGTGTCTCTCTTGTATCTTCATTCTGTGCTAAGGCAGCCTGGTTTAAAGGAATGTTTTGAATGCCCATTAAAACTTCTGATGAAAGGTTTTAGTAGGTAATAAAGGCATGCCTTCAACTTTACTCTTTTTGTGATTAACCTGAGGCTATGTCATAGCCCTGGAAGTTTTCTGGTTTTTTTTCTAGGTATAAGCTTTTACTGAGAGAATCAACAAAAAAAATATTGTCTCATTCCTTTTGACTGTTGGGAATACTATAGATTCTGTCTTTAGCAATGATGAGAAATGTTTCAGTTCTGCAGTATACAAGTACTAGCGCGTTCTGACTTCATTCTAGTTTGGTTTTGATAGAAATATGGATCAAAAGACACACAATAAGTGTCTCTCTGAATAAAAGCAGGTGCTCCTTTCAAAAGTAAATATCTTGTAGTTCTGTGCTTGAACAGAAAATTCTTCATAGCTAAAAGCAAACTTCTTTGTGTCTGAAGCAAACACCACGTGTGATGGAGATAAGGAATCTGATGGTGAAGATGTAGAGGCAGACAATGGTAATTCATCTGAGGATTTGAGAAAGGTAATAATTATATTTTTTAAAAGTTAAAACTTCGCTGTTAAGAAAAATCCATTATTAAGATTTCTAGTTTGTACCTAAAATAGTACCTTTAGTCAGGAATACTATATCACATGCCAGGTTAATGACATTTTTTAATACTTCCATACACAAAATACTGTTAATAACTTTTTCTCTTCATGTTTATTACATTTTCAGGAAATAATGGTTGGTTCACAATACCAGGCTGAAATTCCAGCTTACCTTGGCAGATGCAGTGGTGATGAAAAGGGTAGGTTCTTCTAACTGTTTTACTTCTTATTTTCTGTTTATACATAGCACTTGATGGAAAAATGCTATTTAAATTTATAAGGTCAATTCAATTACCTAGCTAAAGTCTCAGAGACCATTAAAAATTAGGCGCTAGAAAACTGAAGTAGCACAACTGTGTACTTAAATCTCAGAAATGTGACTTTTTGGCTTGGAGAGGACATTCTTAAGACAAAATTGGAGGGTTGATTCTGAAGTGTCCAGTAATACTAGGAGGCAACTAACTGTAGGTCAAGAAGGGAGTACTTTCATTGGAGAATCATAGCTAGTCTATGTGCATGTAACTTAGTTTACATTGATGTTCAAAATAGCCTTTTTTCCTTGGTTGTTTTTTTTGTCAGGTAAAACCATGTGAGTTACAAAACTGATATGGAAAACAAAGCAATAAGCAATTTTAAATGTCCTTGTATAGGTCCTGATATACTGTCTCTTGAAAATGTGATGTTTTAAATATGACATTACTCCAGTGCAAATTTAGGTTAAAAAATGCGGTTGTGCTAGAGTGGAAAAAAGAGCTTTATTTAATAGAGTTTTATTTTGTTTCTTTAGAAACCTAGCACATATAGCTGTGGAATTAAAAAGGCAAATAATGCAAAAAAATTTGCTCGTGGGTGGAGCAGCTATGAAATTAAGAAACGGGTAGGGTGATATAATAATAAATGAAGGGCATTCTGGTTTTTTTTTTCTGTAAATTTTTGGTATTCTGTAAGGTGCTTGTGTTCTGTTACTGTAACATTTAATGGGGATATTATTTGAGTGAATTGTATTGAGTCTTTTCAACATCGCCACCTGCTCTTTTGAGAAATAGTCCTTTGCAATAGAGAAGAAGAATGTTTGGTAGGGATGGAGTTGGAAGCATTAGGAAGTGAACATCTCTTGTGTTGCTTAAGATCTTGGAAAGTCTCCAATTTTTTAAGATTCAAGCATGATGCTAATGGATTCCAAGAAATGGAGGAGTAAGGACTGGATTTATGTGGGTAATTCTTTTACTATTTCCACATCTTTAATTCTCCTCAGCCAAGAAGTAAGGAAGTGCTAATAACCAGAGGATGACCAAAGAGGGGTTAATCTGACAATTTTCTCTGTAATGGGCTAGTAATAGAACCGATGAAAGTCTGATAGCATGGCCAAGAGCAAAGGGGTAGCTCCAAGATGAGAGAGCTCAAGGAGCGTCTTTTGAGTTTATTAGTCATGGACTCCAGCAAAAAGCACTGTGTGGTCTTGGTTGATAAAGAAAGCTGAAGAGGGGTGTCAGCAGCACTCTGGAAGGTTGGGCTTGGTTGTAGGGGTGGAGGATTCTATGAAAGCCTTTTCTGTACTCCCTGAAAAGCTAGTGATGGCAAACAGGGGCTAACATTTGCACTATGTAGTCCCAGCTACCAGAATTGTGCTAGAAAGCAGTTCTGCTCTCCTGTAAATTTTACACTTGTAACATGTCTGTCTGAAAACTTTCCATGTTGTTAAGCCATAAAAGAACTTTCAGAGGTGTCATTTTATTCCTCACCTTAGCCTAATGTTGTTTCCTGCAGTTTTAGGAGAGCTTTGAGCATCTCCTTCTTTTCTACTGTAACAGCCATTATGATTCTGTGTTTGAATTAAATAACTCAAATTCTGTATTGCCAAGAGTGTACATGAAGATGTGCAATGGTAATCACATCTATTGATCAGAGTAAAGGATTTATAGTTTAATGTAGTATTGAAACATATGCACAGACTGACAAAGGTTTAGGTCAGCTCTTGTGTGTTTTTGAAATGAGCTGAGAGTTGCAGACATCATTTCAGTGTACTGTGGAGGACTGTACATCCTAATCACTTTTAAAGCATTCAACATACCAAGTTCTCAACAGCATTCAATTGTTACTGAATGGAAAAACAGATCACCACATTGCCATATAGATTGCCATTCTGTTAAGTAATTTTTAGCAAATTTTGGTTGAAAATTACTAAATAGCCAAAGTGATCTGCAATTTAAAAGTGGTGTGATCATGCTTGATTTGATTACTTCTATGTTCCTGTTCTTTTTATTTGTGAAATAGCTTTTAATGTTACAGCCTTAAAAATGTTATACCCGGCATTAATAGATTTCTGTTTTATCAGCTTATGAAAATGAAGACCATTTACTTTGGAAACCCGATGTGATCTCAGAAAGTAAAGTTAAAGAATACCTTTTTGAAACCTCCTTAAGAACAGGAAATGAAAAAATGATTGGCAGAATTCCTGAAGGACTACATACACGGGACAATGAACAAGTAGGTTTTATATCCTGTTCCATTTGTGACACATCACTTTGTAATTAGCATGTGGTCTCTTTCTCTGCCTTGCATTATAAAGGCACCACTACTCAATTTCTTCATTTCTTAGTCAGATATTATCGGGTCAAGATCTTACTTGAAATTTTTAAGCACATGCATAAAAATCTTGAGTATTTGAATGTTGGCAGTATTGTGATCTGTGATGTTTTTGATTGTCATACTGTTGAAAAATTCACCTTATTTAATAATTGCATATAATGTTTTACATTTTTTAAAATTAAATCTTGCCTCAGCTTTTGGGTGGTTTTGGTTGCTACTTTTAAATTTTCATCATATGTAAAGATAAATCCTCTTTTTTCTTTTATATTAGATAGTTCACTGGAAGACTAATTTTGGAGGTCTAGATTGGATGTTAGAAAACTCTGACTCTTTCTAAAGACTTTTCCTATTTTATAGGCGCTGTATGAACTTCTTAAAAGTAGCCATAATGTTAAAGAAGCAATTGAGAGGTACTGCTCAAATGGAAAGGCATCTCAGGGTAAGAGAATACCTGGCTTTTCAGTAAAGTGTGTTTCAAAAAAAAAAAAATTGCACGGAAAATCCTTGAGTAGGAATCAGATTATCAAGCACATCCCTGTCATGATGGCTTTAGCACAAATTAGGTATAATCTGACCATAAGTTGGCCAATTGGAAGTTCTGCTGCAGAAGTTTGCAGTTGGTAGAAAGGTTGAGGATTTGCTTTTGACCTTCCTTTCTTTCCTCTGCTGCTGTTGTAACAATGAAACAGATTGAGGAGAGGGGTGGGGAGGTATGTGGTTCTGTTGCTACGAAGCAGTTCTCACCCACTTCGTAGTATCTCTTTGCGATCGTGATTGATTGCAGTCTGATGACATTGTACCAAAATCAGGAGGACATAGCTGAGTACATAAATGAGCCCCACTTTGTTCCTCTCTGTGCTAACATTTGTGCTATGCCAACTCTAAATGGGTTCTATTGTATAATTCCATAGGGCATGGAAAGCTTTGCTTGAGTCTCCTTGGAAAATGGGCTTCCATCTTGTTTGTCCCTATTAATGTATTAATCCCTTAAATGAAAACTAGAGTCTGTCATTTAACAAAGATGGTTCTTTGTCCTTTATTTTTGCCTGGATCACGTTAAGTATAGTCCCAGTCAGTTTGTCCTGTATGGCTGCCTGACCTAGGCTCAGTGCTGAGGCACTCCTCCATGGTTTATTATGCCTTTTCCAGGAATCCGCTACCTCACCAGGGAGTTTATAAGATCAGGCAGGGTGTTGTATGTTCTGGGGAATCTGTCTCATGCTGGCTCCATTGGCTGGCTGTGTCTGGTTGGAATTGCCCTGCTGACGACAGTTTGTCCCACCCCGTTTCTCAACTGTGATTTACAGTGCCGTGCACCAAGGCTGGCACTCAGGCTGGTAGCTGGCTCCTGGGTCAGACATGGCCTAGACTCCTGAATACCTGAGAGGGTGTGGGCCTAGCACTGTTCCTGTGGTTTGCACAGCAGGGCTGAGCTCTCTCAGGCCTTCTTCTCTATGATGCTCAGTCAGAACAGGGCCATCCCTCAAAACAGGATTTTCCTTCTCTCTTTTTTCCAACAACCACTGTTCTTTGTATCCTGTGTCACAAGAAATATTGAGAAAAATTATCACACTTAGCACCTCAGTGATGCTATCAAACACTATTTTTTGATGGCAAACTTATTAAGAACAATAAACCTTTCAAATATCCTTTGCCCTCAAGGATGGAAGATTTCAGAAATCAAACTCTTCTAGAGGATTCTTTGTAAAGAAGAATGTTAGATTTCAGGTAGGATAGCTTCTCAGTATGGGAAATAGCATGGATCTAAATAACTGAATTACTTTTTTTCTTTAAATGCATTTGGATATTCATCCATTACAAACAAAAATGTTATTCTTTGTAAAAGGTGAGTGAAATCAGGTTTCTTATGCTACTTTTATAATTGTGTAGAAGAGATGACAGCATGGACAGAAGAAGAATGCAGAGGCTTTGAAAATGCACTTCTGATGTATGGAAAAGACTTTCATCTCATACAGAAAAACAAGGTTAGTATTTTACCATTAAGTGTAAGAGTTGGTACATTGTATGATACTGAAACTATGTGACGGCAATCGGTTTGTCAGAAGCCATACAGAAGAGGGAAAAAGAACCATATTAAAGTAAATTTGGCATTTTTGAACTAATTTTTCCTTTCCTTGCACTAATATTTCCATATGTCAATGGAAATGAGAGGCATTGTGAAATGAGTCAATATATTATCTGTGAAATCAACTTATGTTGACATTACTTCTATTTATGCATGTGCATTACAATTCAACTTAAACTTGTGCCTTTCCTAAAAGGCAACAGTATTTCTATACCATGGCTGTAGGAGCGAAGAATACATCTTTGCCACGTAAAATAATTTATTTTGCCACCAGGAAGGTGCGAGTTTACAGAATCAGGCTGAGCTCTGTGTTTTCGTAGAGTGTAGTCATCCATAATATTCTCTTTTTTGAGCCAAAAAGGAGTTCTAATCTTGGTCTGGATTGCTTTTGATTGCCTCCTCTGTGCCTGAAGAATAGGGTTTTTGTTTTTTTTTTTTTGTTATCAAAAAGCAGCAGTTGACAATATCAATGTTTCCAAATTTCCTGTATACCTCCTTTATGTTTTTGATACTACATTAAAGGGTTTTTTTCTTTAGGAGTCTGGTTGTTTTTATTGTATTTCAGGTAAATTTTATAGGGTTGTGGTTGCTGTTCAACAACAGTCTGCTAGTCTTGCCCAATACCTGGTTTAACCCATCTTAAGTAATTTGGGTAGTTCAGATTTTAAATGGACTTTCCAAATAAACATTAACGCATCAGAGATTAAAAATATGTTTTCCAACATGGAACAAAACACATGTGTCACTATGGACCAGAATTTGTCTAAGAAATCTCCTGGGTTTTTTTCCCAGGTGAAAGGCCAGAAAGTTTAGGGGGAGTTCTGGGATCCAGCATAAGGTAATGTCAGTTGTATACAGCAGGTCTCAGCTAGACAAGGTTCAGTTGGTGGAGGAGCTTAACAGGATGTGTTTCCTTATCACTGCACTGCACAGCTTTGTTAACTGGGACTTTATGCATTAGCATATGGACACCTGTTAATTTCCTCCCCTGCCTGGTTTGTCTGTGCCTAAACTAGCAGGGTTTACTACTGCACCCAAGGCATTTTGGAGTCACCACTGATGTTTCTGTATGTTTGAGAAAGCTCAAATATATTTTACTGCTAGACTGTCTTGGATAGAGTTGTATATTATAGTTGTAAAACTGGAACTGTGGGTGATGTGATGATGATGTGAAATTTTTCTGCATGAAAAAGTGGATATAAGTAGAAGTAATGACTTTTTCTCCAAGAATCTGACTTCACATAGCAACCTCCATTTTGGGGAAAAAGACAAACAGTTAACGTAGATCAAAATGAGTCTTTTGAGTCCTTTATACCATCTCAACAAGACTGCAGTTTTATTTTGTTTAAGCATTTACTGTTGTGATTTGACAACTCTGTTGCCAAAGCCTCCACCAGTTGTGGACTTTCCCCAAAGGAATATATACCCACAGTCTTTTGTGCTTCACTCCTCTTAGGTCATTAATTTGCTCAGCTTTTTCCATCCTAAGGGAGGGTATATCTTAGAGTTTAAAAAATGTTTTTATATATATATAAGTACTTCAGATGTAGATAAGAGTTTCAATCTAGTTTGAAAAAAATCCAGTAATGTGTAGAGTAGAACAAATGTAATACTTAAAACAGTAGGGCTGTTTGAAGTCAGCAAAGATCTGTTCCAGAACAATAAGAACTAACAATGTTGCAGGATTGGGAATTCGAAAGATGACAAAACCTAAGTCTTTGCTTTAATCTTGTCAATTCCTCTTGTTGCCCTTTAGGTAAGAACCAGAACAGTTGCTGAGTGTGTGGCTTTCTACTACATGTGGAAGAAGTCGGAACGTTATGATTACTTTGCTCAGCAAACAAGATTTGGAAAGAAGAAATATAACCATCATCCAGGAGTTACGTAAGTAAAATGTTCTTGGAATGTGTTTTCTGTTGCAAATCATAAATGTAGAAGACTTCCCCCCCACCCCTCTTCTGTCATTGCAGTGTAAAGCTTCAGTGGCTATGGCAACTGAAATTAAATCTATCATCATTTATAGGTCTTGTTTTCCAGTTATATAATACCTGATGGGTACAATATTCTTTTAGGGACTACATGGATCGTTTGGTAGATGAAGCAGAATCCCTTGGAGGAGCAGTGCATTCTTCAGCCTTAACATCTAATAGTCGAACAGAAACCATTCCTGATCAACAGCTAAGCATTCTGAACTCTATCACTGCCAATGAGTTGACAGGTAAATCAAGAAAAAAAAATATCTTGGTTGGAACTACACAAACAACTATTTCATTTGCATTTGTGTTCATCTGTTTTCCAGCACTGACAAACAGTGTAGCTACAGTCTGCCACACTTCAGACGTGAATTGCCTGGATGACGCCTTCCCTCCCATGGACAGCTTACCCCGAGCACCAGTTAATCATGTGCCTGTTGGAACAGAAGAATTGCTTAACTTGCCTAGCAATGGTGAAAGTGATTGTTTTAATTTATTTGAGACTGGCTTTTATCATTCAGAGCTAAACCAAATGAACATGTGCAGTGAGGAGGCAGAAAGACCTGCGAAGAGATTGAAAATGGGGATTGCTGTCCCAGAATCTTTCATGAATGATGTCTCTGTAAATAACCTTGGTGTGGACTTCGAGAACCACACACACCACATTACCAGTGCCAAAATGGCTGTTTCAGTGGCTGACTTCAGCAGTCTATCTGCAAATGAGACAAATGGTTTTATCAATACCCACACTCTCCACCAACATGCTGCCCTTCACTCAGAATGACTGTGGAAAACGAAACAAACAGTGGGTACTTTATGCAGTAGTAGTAAACTTGATGGGAGCCATCAGGTTTGCTTAGTCTTTCACTGGAAGTTTGAACTTTATGACATCAGTGATGTCTTTGTATGTATAGAACTATATCTTGATTTATCAAGAGTAATTTCTTTTTTCAGTCCATAAATGTGGAAATGTCATAGGATGTGTGGCAGAGTTTGGAACTAAGAGAACTCTGTGGTGCAGCTTTAAGCTCTGCTTCAGTTTTTTTTTCTAAAGCCTGTAGACGGAGGCCACCATTTCAAAACCAGCACAGAAGTTCTGAACGGATTGGAGTGGCTTTTTTTGTCTAAGTTACTTTTGCCGTAATGGATGCAGTGGAATAACAATGTTTACAGGTACCGATCCTGATCCCTGCTCAATGTAGCATTTTTTTTTTCCCCCTTATAAAGGCAGGGATGGGTTTCTTTACTTTAAACTGCACAAACATACAAGGATGTTTTTTAAATGGAACCTTCTCTCATGTGATACTAAACTAGAGCACTTCAGTTTACAAAACAGCAAATTCATGTTGGTGGAAGCTAGCACAAGGGACTTAAGATGAGTAAAGTGAAGATCTACACTTGAATGCTGTTGCAAAATTAAAGGTCATGGCTACCTTACACAGAAGTAATCATGCTGCCGTAGATGTCTGTGTACTTTAAACTTACTGACTTAAACAGATGAGTTTTAGGCTATATTGTATTTGGATGGAGTTTGTCCACAATTTTGAAGAGTAATGCAATCGTGTAACTTTCCTAAGGCAGCTGACATATAAAGCTACAGTCTGCACACCTTAGGATTTACCACTAAACCGTCTACATTTGGAAGACATCTTAAGTTGTTTGGAGCACTGCAGTTCTAAGTGTTACAGTTTTGAGGGACTATCTAGTTTATATAGTAATAGTAGAACCTTGAAGTACATGCTTGAAAGTTTTTATTTAGTGTGGATTGCATACATTTGTTTTGGTAAGTCATTGGCTTCAAAATGGCACTTCACTTCCTTGGTCAAATAGGAAAGGATGAGTAAAAATGCATCCCATAAAAGCAACTATATTACATTTTTTTATTTTGAACCTTGAGTGCAATTTAGCCATCCAGGAAGTTTATCTTGCAAACATTTTTTCCAATTGCTGCAGGAACCAAGCATAGTATTGGCTTGTAACATGTTGTAGCAGGGTGTTCTAATGAAAGCCTGACCCTCACTTCAGTAGGATTACCCCTTTCCCTCCATACTTTTTCTTTGCACTGTTTGTATTACAAATTTAATTGCCACTAATTTGTTTTCATTATTCAAGCGATTATAAAGCTTGAATCGCTTATTCAAGCGATTAAGTTTGCATTGTAGATGTTTGTAATAGTTGCTTCAAGGTTGTGCTGACTAATTAGAAAGTAGTGACTTTAATATTTGAAAGGGAAGAGGGTATTTATTATGCATACTGTGAACTGCATTGACATCCTGAGTTTCAGATGCAGCATATGGAGTTTTCTTTACAGCATTGTAATGAAGATTGCTTTGAAGTGTTTATGCAATAGCACATTTACCATATTAAAAACAAATTAGTTTAGCACAGTGGACAAAAGTAGATATAATTTTGTAATCAGTTCTTAACTTAAACATCTGAAATACTTAACTTTAGTAAGTACACAGTAAATAACGGGTAGCCTTGGCCCTGTGTTGTATTCTTGACATTTTTAGCCAAGTTCTCAGCTTCTGACTGCTGTGTTTTGTGCTGAACTTTGTACCTTGTTTCTTTTGTTTATGAATCAACCCATTTTAAGTAATTTTGTAGAATTCTGGCCATAATCTTCCATTGTTATACATTCAAGTTTATCTATGGGTTTACAGTGAGTGGCTGGTCTGTATAAAAATCATACAAAGATGACTGAATGCTTATACCAGTTGCACTTAAATGAACATGCCCATTTTCATTAGCTGATGCAGTAATATACTCAGTTTATCTATGCATTGCTGGGCTCTTAATGTAGGCAGAGACTTGTCTAAGGCTTGGGTTGTCAGCAAGTTGAATGGACACTTTAGTTATTTAATAAAGACTTTGACCAAAATTCAGAAAATGATATGAGAGAAAAATGATTTCCGGGTAGTCTAATATAAATGCTGATCTTATTTAGCCTGTTGGCTAGCTAGCTGGTATCGTTTACTTTTAATTCCTTGTTAAAATGAGGCAATAATTTGCAAGATTTCGTAAATATGTAAATTCTTCTTATCTTTTTAGATATCTCTTTCGATATTTTCTGACTACTTCTGTGTATAGTAACATTTTTGTGCATGCTTGATGTGACATTCATAAATTTGTACCACTATGACTTTATCCATGTAAAATAGCTATTTATTGAACTTTTCTTTAAAAAGCTGGACTTATTTTTTTTTCTCTCAGTTTAAACATTTAAATGGAGAACTTGTTACTGTTTATTAAAAGAATTGTGTTTTGAAAGTCAGCATGGAGATAACTGAATCGCAACCACATGAAGAAATTACAATGCATTGGCTATTACATGGTGAAGCACAATTCTAGTAACAAACTGTGATGAATTCTTTGTCCTTTGCCACATGTTTTCTTCATACAAACAAACCAAAAAATCCATAATGGGCAATTGCAGTGTTGGTAAATGTATCCTTTTTATGTACAGGGACTCTGAAGAGGGTAGCAGATTCATTTAGAAGTGTAACTGGTGCTGTGATTATAGCAATACCACAGTTGGTCACACGTCAGCTTCCCATGCTAGGTTCTTAAGTGTTTAGTCTTCCTCTTGCAATGGTCAGACTGCTGAATTTACTTGAAGGATGTACAATACTGTTTGAAGAATATGAAATTGTGTACAATTAGGTCAGTGAATTGTGCAATTGAAACTGAGAGTCAAAAATATAGGAAAACTTCAGTTCAAGTAGGACACAGTGATACTACTTAATTTAACCAAAGTCTCTAATGAGTATTTCAACTTTGAATGTAAACTAATGGATAAACTGACCAACAGGGACACTATTGGCCCAGCATTACAAGCACATTGTCTACAGGCAGGGAAATTAAATACAGTGATTTGTAAGATAATGACAAGGTTACTATTTTTATTATTCCTATTTTTCATTGAAAGAAGGAGGAAGATGCTATCAATTATACAATAAAGTAGGAATGGTTATAGTCTTCCTAATGAAACAGAGATTCCAGTTATTCTCGGTTCAAAGTAACTACCCTGTGCATAACAACAAATCAAGTGACAATCGGAACATGTTTTAGTATCAGATGTTCAAGAGGAAGTCGCTGTTGTTGCATTGGTTTTAATATTTGTACATAAACACTGATTTTTTTGAGCATTATTTTGTATTTGTTGTACTTTAATACCTGGTGTACAGTTCCAGAAATAAATGTCTGGAAACCTTTCTTTACTTGTAAAGCTCTTCATGCATCTGCACTGTTTGCTACTTCATTTCCAGAAATATTTAGAAGTAACTCTGAATGCACTTTAAGAACTCGGAGTACCACCAAAAGCACATGCTACCACCCACCTGATGGTGCGCAGAGGAGTGAAAAAGGCAGCAGGCAGCGATGCAGGTAGCTACTGAGTAATGGTTTCCCTCAGACTTTTGACACATTATGGCTAAAGTATAGCAAATCTCAGGTGAGACTTAAATGTAGCGTCAAAGTAACACATTGCAGCAGCGTCACCCAGTGTTCAGACTACACTGTAAGATGTGGGGACCACATACCTGTTCTGTGGGGGAAGAAAATTCACCCAAATTCGTAAATCCGTGTCAAACTGGTTTACAGCTGTGAATAAAAAAATTTTACTTGGCTTAGGCCTTAATGTTGAAATGCTTTTTGCCCTGATTCTCCTGTCCTTCAAGACAACAAGCACTAATCTTGGACCCTGAAAAGCTGTAAGATCTTACATACCAATTCTGTCAAATACCAGATGGAGTTAGTGGAGTTCTTTCCTAGACCCAGCATGATTGTTTTTACAGTGGCTGGCACAGTAAATCTACAGGTAAATTATTTTTTTAATTAGGAGTGCAAGCTGATATAATTCTGAGTAGCAAAAGCTGTAATTTGCCAAGTAATGAGCTTTGCTTCCCCAGATGAAGAGACACAAGGATATTTTTCTAATGATGGTCACTAAAACTTGCAAAACAAAGTACCTATCCAAAACTTTTCAGTTACAAGCTGCACCTCCTTTTTTTTTTTAGTTGTTTAGCATAAGGACTGATGTTAGAATAAATGATAATGTCTGACCCATCTAGTTCTTGTTTTGATGCAACTAGTTAGCCTTGCAGTGCTGGAGTCTTAAAAATGGTTGTAGTCTAGTATATGTATATTTAATGTAAACTTCTCTCATCAACTCAGTTACTTAACTTACACTTCCATTTACATAGGAAACAGTTTCTGCCACTAAAAAGATAAGCTGAAGTCCTTATGGTGCTTAGGCAACAAATAAATAGCCAAGTCATAGAATCATAGACTATGCTGAGTTGGAAGGGACCCATCAGGATCATCAAAGTCCAGCTCTGGCCCTGCACAGAACACCTCAGGAGTCACACCAGGTGCCTGAGAGCATTGTCCAAACACTTCTTGAACTCTCTCAGGTTTGGTGCTGTGACCGCTTCCCTCAGGAGCCTGTTCCAGTGCCCAAAACCCTCTGGGTAAAGAACCTTTTCCTGATATCCAACATAAACCTCCCCTGACACAACTCCAGGCCATTCCTTTGGGTCCTGCCACTGGTCATGAGAGTGAAGAGACCAGTGCCTGCCCCTCCTCTTCTCCTCCTGGGGATGTTGAAGACCACAGCAAGATTCCCCCTCAGTCTTCTCCAGGCTGAACAGAACAAGTGACCTCAGCTGTTCCTCACAAGGCTTCCCCTCCACACCCTTCAACATCCTCGTGGCCCTCCTCTGGGTGTTTTCTGTTAGTTTAATGTCTTATATTGTGGCACCCAAAACCGCCCCCAGCACTCAAGCTGAGGCCGCCCCAGTGCAGAGCAGAGGGGACAATCCCCTCCCTTGCCCGGCTGG
>VZTH01006311.1:197422-267437 GCA_013397815.1 Aleadryas rufinucha
CCCCCACACCCACATCCACACACCCACACACACCCCCCCACACACACCTTTCCCGCTCTCCTCCTTCCAGAGTGCCATGGGAGTCGCCTGGGGAGCTACAGCCCCTACACTAGGAATACTGCATGTGCCCTTGACGTCCAGCTTCTTCCACAGACCAAGAGGTCCCAGTAGCCTCCCAGAGAGCTGGGGAGAAGGGTCAGCTCAGGAGAGAAGGGATCCTCGAGTCATGGTAGACGAACACCCTCTTCAGTAGACTGGCAATCACTGCTCTGATCCCTCACCAAGCCACAAGGAGCATCACTAGAAGTCGCCCTGCACCCCAAGCATCACCATAAAACTTGCACAACCCATGCTGAGCCAGATGCCACTGCCTCAGAGCTCTGCTAGCTAACTCCTGCTGAAATAGCCAGGCTCCTATGGCAGTGAAGGACTGCTAAATGAATGTGACAGGAAAGGTTCAGGCTTGGAAGCAGACCAAGTAATGCAGACACCACAAAGCTTTGCATTCTGGAAAGGAGACGATGTCTCAGCAGCTAAGCAGGGCACCCTGGCTGCCCCAGCCACCACCCAGTTCACAAGAGCACACCGTTTCCCAGCTCCTCCTCTCCCATGAGCTTATGCCAACCACAAATATACTGGGAGGCTTGCTTGGACTTTTGCACCAAATACCGGTTTCATCTTTCTGAAGGCAGTTTGCAGGCAGCAGCAAAAATTAACATGAGAATAGTTGGCCCTGTTTATACCAGAAACTCATTCAGAAGTATACTGCAACGTTGGCTGGCATTGTTTCCTCCAGGTACACTGCAACATGAAGTCCTCTTATAGAACAAAAGCAAGGAAAGTTGCCACATGCCAGGAAACTTTCAATGAATCACTGAAATCAGGACTGGACTCATGTTTCCTCCTATCCCAGGACAGGCACAGCTAAGCCAGCAGCTCAAGACAGTCTCAGGATGACAGTGCACCATGCAGGCACCGCTGAGGGGCCCATCAGCATAGTTCTGAAACGGCCTTCATACAAGATTGCATTGTTGTGTTTTTTAGAAGCAAAAAACCAACCTTTAGTTGACCAAAGGGGTCAACTTCAAGGATACCAGAACAAGACATGGTAACTACTGTGGGCTATGAGGATTAGCATTATGTATTATCATACAATTCAAGAGGAAAGTAGTCATTTTTATGAGCTGTGTCCATTTTAAGCACAGGAAATTAAATGGAAAAATACTACAACAGTCCCAGTTACAGACAACTGCGCAATATAATAGATTAAATGACATGTCTAGAATTTAGGTTTTAATTTTATGAGCTACCTTATGGACAGCTGAACGCCAATAAGCAGAAATATCAACAACAGCAGACAGCTGAGAACCTTATGATGTAAATGGTTAAACCTTCACCTGTGCATCGAATGTGGACTATTTTCAGAGAAATTCAAGCCTGCAGCTTGCTCTCTGGATGGTAAAACTACAGCCCTCCCTTACACAAAAATGATGATGAACCTTGAAGTACAGGCAGCATATATATTTTATTGATAGTTTATTGACAGTTCTCTTCTGTCTTGAATCTATCAATTCAGCTGACAACAGTGTAGTAATTTGAAAAAAGTTCTTCTCCTTGCTTGATGTCTCTGAGAGCAACAAGAACTACACACCTCAGGTGGCTGTAAAAGAAGCAGCAAAACATGTAAAAGTGAACAGTTATATTTTCCTTTGAATTGTTTTTAATTCATCATTTCAAGAAGCTAAACCAGTGGCCTTGTCTAGATTCCTTTAGTGAGTAATATGCATAATGCAGGGCAGGAAACATGGAAAAACAACACCGGAATACAGACAGCAAATATAAGCAAAACCAATATTACTACCAAAAAACCCACAGCCTCTGTCGGTATGCAAAATATGTTTCCACTCAATTATTACACACAATCATTCAGAGATGAAAAGAATTAGTCAAGACTGCAAAAGACACACTCAGACAGGAGGAAAAGCTCCAGCAAAGTTGATGCAGCAGAAGCCACTCCTGTGGACACACCTGTCACAGGCACTGGCTGGCTAAAGCGTGTCTCCTAAAGCCCAACACCACCCAGGAAGACAGCTCTGAACTGCACCAGAGACCTGCTGCCATCTGCAGTGACGTGTTAATTACCCACAAACTCCAAGATGAAATCAGGGGCTGGCAGGCAGTTTCTCAGAGAGATATGCAGAAACCCACTCCCCTAAACTTCCTTTTAGTAAACGCCCTAAAGCTGAAGTGCCTCTTCTAGGAAGGAGAGCACATGCTTCTGATACTGATGAACCAGGAAGTGGAAAACAGCATCAACCCAAGTCCCTACTATTATAAATTTAGTATGAGGACATTTTGAAACACACAAAACAATAAGGTAAATAAGTACCAAGAACTTTCAAAAAACACAGCAAGATCTAGAAACCAGATTATCTATGTTGTCAGCATTGTATTCATCAGTATCAAAACAAGCACCTAGAAGCAGATGGGATCTTCTGTCTGGTGGCTGTACACTGGGAGAAATGATGACTGGAAGACCACATTTTCTTGGACAGATTCAAAGCAAGAGCAATATTCCCCTTTCCCGAAGTGGTTCCATAGCTTATGTGCTTTCACACTTCAAGTACAGCATGAAGGCTTCCTGAGAATTTAGTCCTACTGCTTATTTTATTAGCATTTATTTAATTATCTGCAGATTCCAAGTATATCTTTAATCGTGCCTCAACAAACTCCAATCAGAAAAGCCATTTTTCCAATATGCACCATAACTTTCTCCAATGAAATTTCGGAGTACTTAAAATAACTCCAGAAATACATTAAAAGTTCAGATGATCTCTTCTAAGATTCCTACACATTCTTGAAATGAATAGGATTATCTGAGAAAGATTTCCAAGTGTTTTAATTTCTGAAAAAAGATGGACTTTCAGGTCATAACCAGGATGTTGTAATTTTACTAACTGTACTGTTAAGTCCATGCATATTGCATAGTACTTCACTTGTCTCAATACAATTTTAGGTTTCTTCTTGCAAATTCCTCTGCTTATTTGTCACATAAGCAGCAGACATGAAGAACAGAGAGTAAGAAGCCTAAATCTGAATTACCTTAGAAGGGCTTTGATTGGTCAAGGCTGAAATAGATTTTAAATATGTACTGAAAAACCTTGGTACTGTAATACAAGTCAAGTACAACTAGTGCTTTATGGAATTCAGAAGAATTGCACAGTAATGCAACTGCTTGTAAAACTGTTGAATACAGCTATGCTGCTTTCATTTGTGAAAATGTAGAAAAATGAATGAAGAGGCTTGTAATTAAACTTAGTCTATTCACAGAGGTAATTCTCCCATACAGTTGCACACTTGTGTAACTTATCTTCATATCGTTTGTTATTTTTCAACATCTGTCTTTTCTTGACACATGCAATATGCATCATACAAATCTACAAGCTCTTTAATTTGCTGCCAACCTCTCTATGTCATGGCTGTAGACGATGTTTGGAAGATACTGTTTCAGTTCTACTGGAAAATGTCGTGGCACATCAAATTCTTGATAACACACATTTGCTGCTTTTTCTAGGAATAAAAAAAAAAGTCATTAGATAGGGCTTAAAGATGTGTAAAAACATCAAATGTACTGCTACAGGAGTACCAGATGCTTCATCAAGCCTGAAAACCACTCCACTGTTGGGAGGTACTGCACTCCTCTGAAGTCCTATTTTGAATTACACGAGAGGTACGCAAACAACTATAGGAGCTTTGCCCAGTTATCAACATGTCTATGAAGAGGCACAACTTGCTTAGTGCCAGGGGTAGCTTACAGCACTGCTAAATGTTCCAAAACCACAATGTTTGCTTTTACAATTAAAAAATTATTGAAAAAAATTTTCCTGGTGGCAAAACATGTCAGCAATACAGGCAGGGAGAAAATCACCACTTACATAGACACTGGACTTCAAAAAAGCAGTTTAATGGGACAGGCCTGTATCTTTGTGCCAGTCAATCCTCGGTTTACTCCTCCAGCAACTTTCTGAATGCTACCTGGAGGCAGGGCATCTTTACTGTAATGCAGGCTATGAAAGCCATTTAGAAGCTGAGTATGGTATCAATTCAACTTTCTGCACAATACAACTGTTCCCATGAGTTACTGAAGATCAACAGTGAGACAGAATAAATAATTTCCTTCTTCAGGTCCAACAAGTGGGTTACACCAACAGCTTCCTAGATTTTGAGCATAAACGTAAGGAAGTCTAAAAAAAATCTTACAGTTCAAACTGAGCAGTGATAGAATAGGGCAGGATAGAATAGGACTACTGTACGTGTCACTCTGTGTAGTGTTCTCATGAAGCCTCCTGGAACCATACTGGTGTCTCAGGGTGACTTTATTAGGTGTATCTCCTACCATCACTCTATGCCCAGACATGATTCGTGTGTCTCTCTGTGCCTGTAAGTTGAGCCCAAGAGAGGAGAGAGAAAGAAAAAAGGCCAGACAAACTTTTCAAAGCAGTCTGTGCTTCAAGGTCACTACTCCTCTGCGTTCCTCTGCTGTGGGGAGAAGAGGGGAGGAAGCACCCGTCTTGTTTTTCAGCCAGTTTTTTTTTGGCTCTTTTTCTTCGGAGAGAGATGGAGAGTTAAACCTTGTTTTTCTGGGACTTTGGTTTTGTTTCCTTCTTTCCTGGACTTGTTCAGAACACCAGAACATCAGAATCCCACTGGGGAACCTTCCACTGGCCTGGAGGGGGGCCCCCACGCTGACCCAGCTCCAAGGAGGAGGAGAGAGACCACACTCACAGAAGGACTCTAAAAATCTTTCAGGTTTTCTCCCCACAGCGAGAGATTTTATTATTTAGCATTATTATTCTTTTCCTGTGTGTTTTGTTAAATAAATAGGTTTTTTTTCTCTTTCACATTCCTCTGAGGAATATTTCTTTCCTGAACCTGGTGGGGGAGGGGTGGCTATAACCTGCCTTCCTTCGAGGAGACGTTCCTTTCCGAAGTCTCCCTGAATTTTGGCCAAAACCGTCACAAGTGGGGAACTTGATCTGCAACTCTCTACCATCTCAGTCCAGTGGTACTTTACCAGATATCCTTTCCCACCATCTCACATTTTGGGGTGTGTGCTTTTCTTTCTACACACCAGGAGGGAAACTGGGGGGTTAGTGAGAAAAGAACAAGGATATTTGAAGTGTTGCTGCAATGAAAGATTCCAACACTTAGCTGTGACAAAAAGCCTCAGAAACTTTTTACTCCCTAAGTGCTTGTTTTAAACAGTACTACTGCCCCCCAAGATCAATAACCCATTCTCTGTTTCACCTTGAAAATAATTTATATCCATAAAGCCAGACTCAGACTTGGAAAATTTACCTGGCAACTTACCGTGTGAGCAGTTGTTGACATACTGTCCCACTGCCAGCGGGTTTCGCAGGGTGGCTGTGAGCCAGCTCTCATCACTCATTTGAAAAGGGCCAAGTTGATCTCTCCTGCTGCAAGACCTGAAATGCCCAACAGCATTAGCATGGATCGTGGCTCCTTCGCCTAACAGGTTATCTTACTTCCTCTGCAGGAGTGGCCACAGTCACTGCATAAAGTTACAGCTGCCCAGCCCACCTGGGGTGGTGGGGCACATGGATAGACCAACACTTCCCACTACTCTATGGTGTCCTTCAGATTCTGGTGGAAGAACCTGTACAAAACTACCACACACTCTTCCAAAAATCAACATCAAACATTACCATAACAGAACTGTCAATACCTTTCACTCACTCCTAAAAATACAAAGACTCATTGTAATATTAGCTTCAAACTCATTCCAGAAATTAAAATCTAGTGTTAGTAGGTATTAATATTCAAACTAGGTATTATATCATTTTGCTAGTGCTTTTCATGTCCTATTTAAACACAAATTGCAACAAATTATATTTTAAGGAAAGCCAAACCAGTCCAGGTTAGCTGTGTAGGAGGAAGTTCAGACTGGGCATTATGAAAAGATTCTTCACTGAGAGGGTGGCCGGTCACTGGCTCCTCTGGGGAGTGGTCACAGCACCAAGTCTGTCTCAGTTCAAGGAGAGTGTACATTATGTTCTTAGTCATATGGTTTTAGGTAGTCCTGCAAGGAGCAGGGAGTTGGACATGATAAACCAAACTAAGCAGGTTTGATTAACAGCTCAGAAACATTTCAGTTCTTTTATGCTACTTCCTGCTCTGTTAAAACTGTTTTCTGTACAGGCAAGTCTCTGTACATCAAAATGCATCTCACTGGTGTTACAGATGAAGACACAAGTACATAATGGGTCACATCCAGCATCTCCCACCCTTGTGCTGTTTGCATTATGAGATACGCACACGCAGACAACAATCACATGCAACTCAGGGTAAGAAACAGGGAACTGAGACAAGAAGTATCCCTGTTTTAAATCAGATGAGCGACAATCCTCTACTTCTTTTGCTTACCTGTACACTGATCTGGACAGCCCTTTATCATTCCCATCAATAAGGACGCCATCAATGCACCTAAAAATAAAGGGATTGCCAAGGGACTGGAAAAAGATGGGCTCATGCTTTCTGTATACTGTACCTGTTGCAAGACAGATATTATTTCAGAAGAATGTAAGTTAAATGTCAGAGTGGGTTTTCAGTCCCCTTCACACAGGAACTCAAAGGAGACAGAGTGGGTAGAAGTTCCCTCATACTTAGTGACACTGGTATTTGTAAACCTACAAGCTTTCAGACACAACTCGGAATGTAACAAATCCCCTCTCAACTAAATGAGCTGATGTATTCCAAAGAGACAAGCCTCAAAAGAAATCACAGAAGGCCAGAATTGAGTATCTTTGGGATACGAAGATAAAGCCTCACAGCTAACTGGCGTGCTTCAGAGATGAAAACATCAGGTGATACTTGTTCAGGAAAACACAGCTGAAGATACTAAGCCATTTTGCTACTACTGTGTCAGGACTCTGAAAAGCACACACGGATTCAGCAAAGAAACTGAAACACCTCGGTCCACTACCCCAGGGATTTTGTTTGGTCCAGGAGATGGAAAATGACAAACCAAGAAAAAATTATTTCAGCAGACTGTTTCCCAAATCTGAGGAAGAGGATTTCATGTGCCATGACTTCCAAGCACAGAAAAGCAACAGCTGACTGGCTTTGTCATTTTTCATGAAATTGTTGTCCTGCATCCCTCACACCCACTACATCTTCAGCACCTCTCTGCAGAAATCCTACACTGCAGTCTCTCATGGACCCAGGCAAAGGCCACAGGCAGGCTGCAGTCCCTGTCCACAGGGTCCATGCCCAGCCTGGCAGGTTCCTTCATTAACCTGAAAAGGCATTTCAACAGCCCATCCTCTTGTTTTGCCAGAAGAGCTGTTCGAGGAGACTCTGAATGAGCGTATGCTCACACGTAGTATGTGCCTGATATTTTAAGTGAGCTGCCAAACTGGCAGGCTCACTCAATGTCACTTGACAATTGGTCAGTTCACGAGTAATCAATGGTAATGGCCAGGCACTCCGACGAACGCCTGTGCTGCTCCCGACCCCGTACTGCTGGCACAAGCCAGAGACCACAGGGAATGATTTTGTTGACAGATGAAACAGAAACAAACCCAAAGCAACTCAGCAGAGCTGCTAGCTTGGCCACACTGACAGAATTACAAACCTTTTTAAGAAATGTATGCAAACACAGTTCCAAGAAATGAGGAAGAGAGAAGTACTAATTTTTCCAAACATACTTTGGAAAAATCATATGGAACATATCACATACTTATGGAACAGAGTTCTGGTAAATGAAGGTTTTATTTTCATTCTCCAATTTGTACTTTTGTACTCTGAAGAAGTTAATGCAATTGTCTACTGACCTGTGTGGAGATTTCAAAACCCCATTTTTCAGATCCTGAACCAAACCAGAAATCCCAAGGAATTAAACTGTCCTGCTCATCCACTTGAAATCTCTCCCATACATTTGAGTTTAAAGAATCTGGAACAACTTTTGTAGATGCTGGAATATCAGACTCTCAGCACTGAAATTTTTTTTATAAACAAAATTATCCTTCTCAATATGGATTTTCGTATTTCCAAAATAACTCTAATTTATAAATATTCTCATGCAGGCTAACTAATGATTTTGTTAAGGAATGACAGAAATAAAACCCATAAAATAAAAATTAGTGTTGATTTTTGGCATTCCACGATCAGATGCTTAGAAGTTCCATCTAACTTAATAAAATAAAAACATTCCATTACCGGGATACATAGACACAACCGTCCCTTTCGGTACAAAACCCTTGGTAACAAAGACTCCAGTTCCAGCAGACATCAGGGAACTCCGGTCTCTGCTAACAGTGAACCCAAGTGTGTTAAACAAAACTTCCTCAGGACTAAACAGGAGCTGACCCTGATGGGTACAAGAATTCACTTTTGGCCGCTTCTGCTCCACAGACAGTAACTCCAGATATTGACATTTGACTTCTGGAAGTAAGGCCAGAATATCTGCTTGCCTACTGAAGTCATTTATGAACAAAGCTTTAAATGCTTTCAGTAGTGTTTCAAAGACATCTTCATTAGCAATAATTTTGTCTTGAGAGCTTTCAGGAACGTATCGAAGGGTCCTATAAAGAAAGTAAAATATTTTAAAATTAAAACCATGTATTAGTGTTACTTTTTTTCCTAAATAGAAAAGAGCCTTTTTGCAGCACCAGTAACTTAGATGCACTATTGTTTTAGAAAACCCCAAACTTTTTTCATACTTTTTCTAGCTACAAATACTGATTTTAACACTAAAAACACTAAAAGAGACTGTTTAAACCAGTACCTGTTCTACTCTAAAACCATCATCTCGGGTAAATACCCGAGTACTTACCACAAGTAGGTTAAATCCTACTGAGGTCTCAGTGAAAAACGCACCAAAAATGAAATATAATTATCAAAATGTTTATTAAAAAAAATAGTTCACTCCACTTTAAATCAGGTGAGACAAATATTATGTGGGCGAGGAAGGTTTTAACTTAGTTACTTATTTTAATTTTGTTACTTATAACCTCGTTATAATAATTTAAATTCAAACACTACTTTTATGATTAAAATAGGGCATACACATCCCACCGACAAGAAATTATCTATCTCTCTATCTATCTATCTTTCAACGTTAAACACCATTTTAAAGTATCTGACTAAGAATTTCATGCCAGCCAAGAGGCAACCAATGCTGAAGCACTTCTGAGTGACAAACCGAGCGAGCTCCTGCGGCGCCCCAGACCCTCCAGAGGACGGGCAGCGGGATTTGGGCTGACGTCTGGGACCTTCCCCCGCGCCTCACCTGCGCTGGCGGCGGAGGTTGAGAGCGATCCAGGGCACGAAGCGGTACTTGTAGGAGCCCCAGCGCCGCCGCAGCTCCCGCAGCATGGCGGCCGCTCCCTCACGGAGCGCGCACCGCCCCCCGCGCAGAGCCGCGCCCGCGCAAACTGGGACAACCAATCCGCGCTCCGGACACACACCGGCGAGTTTGTGTCCTGAGCCGCCATTGGCTGCGAGCGGCCGGCGGGGCGCCGAGCGGCAGCCGGGCCGTGAGCGGGGAGCCCCCGAGGGCCGAACGTGAGGGCCCGGCGCGCGCTCGGCCCGCGGGTAATGGGGCGCGATACCCGGAACGGGGAGAGCTGCAGGCATTGGGAATGAGAACGCTTGGCTCCTGGGTCCACATTTACAGAAGTAAATACACAGACCTCTCTCCGAACAGTGTTACATTGTACCTTCTGTGAACAATCCAAAAGGACAAGATCAGATTAAAAGGTGGTTTAAAAATTAGCTAGAAGCAGCCATTAAGGACCACTCCTGGCACTGTCAGATCACCTCTCCAAAATCCAGTGCCCGCTTCTAGCTATGCAAAGGGCTGTTAGCGCCTCAGATAGTCAGAGAATCAATTGCTGGAAAAGACCTCTCAGATCATCAGACCAAACACCACCGTAGCACGGTTCCACGTCCAGTCTTCCCTTAAACACCTCAGGCACCAGATCCCACCACCTCCCTGGGCAGCCCATTCCAATGTTTAATCACTCTTCCTGTGAAGAAATTCCTCCTAATGCCCAACCTGAACCTCCCGTGCAGCAGCTTCAGGCCATATCCTCGCGTCCTGTTGCATGGGAGAAGAGGCTGACCCGCACCTGGCTACAACCTCCTGTCAGGTAGGTCACATCTGAACTTCTTTTTCTCCAGGCTGAGCGCCCCTCGCCCAGCTCCCTCAGCTGCTCCTCGTAAGACTTGTGATCCATGACATAAAAAGAGTGTCTCAGTTTCAGAACTGAGACCTGTTATACCTCTGTCCACACTTCTGGCTAGTATTTGGCTGTGAAAACAAGGAGACCCGAGTTGTAATTTGTAGCATCATAAGCTACTGTAGATTGAAAGGTGCATCCCGCTAACTGATGCACAGCAAGTAGCAGCTTCTAAGTAAACAGATTGAAGGAATATACTGCAAACCATGAGCATTTACGAACAGGAGCACAAGCCCTTTTGGTGCTACATTCTACTATCACTTATCTCTAACGTAATTAAAAAACCCCAATCTAGTAAGGAAAACACACACTCAGCAATTATCTTCAAAAATTAGCAATGGCCCCCAAATCATTCTGTACAAACCAGAGGTGTAAAGATAAGGGTACTGTTATCACTTTTGGCATTGTTGTCCCTTGGCTGCTTGGGTACCTAGTTTCATAAAACTTTTATCTTTGGATTCTGCTCCTTAGCTGCGGTTTTAGTTTAAGACTGCCAATGAATTGGAAAAATAAAAACATGTATGCATGTATTTTACTTTATTCAGAAAGCAGTTTAAAAAAATATTAAGCAAGTGTTTCAGAATCGGTTTTGGGGTAAACAGAGAAATCAAGCCTCAAAACACTCTCAGGCATTACACTCCTTACTCTGGACCTGAAATTTTGATATGAGTTTGGGAATTTGAGTCAGGCCCACCAAAGCACTATAACTTACAGAATTAACTTCCCATCTCAGAGTTTTACAAATATTTAAAGTTGTGCCTGGATTTATTCCATAATCAATTCTACTGTTGGCCTGCCACATCTTTTCCAAGAACAGGAGCTGAGCGATGGGCTATTGCAAACTGAAGTAATTGTGGGAAAATGCAAGAAAAGGCACACTGGCTGCCGCAAAGTGCTTCCCTGCCATCTCCTGGCCTTCCTCGGTAATTACAGGGAAGAAAGGTCTCCCTTCAATACTTACCACGCTGGGTTTCAGCAGCTGGGTGCCGTAACAAGGAAACAAGACGCATGTTCACCACAACATGTATATTGTGGCTCTTAAAAGCAAGACAGTCACAGCGTGATTGAGGTCATTAAGGAAGACTAAGCAATGAGCGGAAAGTTAGTCAGGGAAATAAGAGTGCTTTGGGAGGCGGGCTGGGCTGTCAGGTCACAACAGCCACACACACAGGTTGCCCGCTTTCATGTGATAAAAGGACATATGTGACCCTTGTGACACTCCAACACGTTCTGGAGCCAGTCTGTACCCCTTGAGTGAGAACTGGCAAAAATGAAACACCATCAGACTTCAACCTATGACCATCAGGCAGGAATGAGATGTTATTCCCACCGGAGCAGTCACAACAGGCATGGAGCTTACCATTTGCCTGCGGAAGAACTGAACATGCCCTGTACACATGAAGATACTTGATTACCTGAGTAGGTGTCTTCGAAATTTACTGCCATCTGCCGAGCAGCTGTGATATCTCCCATCCCTTGCTCCTAGAAGGGGAGCTGCAACATTACAAGTACGACATACTACGGCAGGATTCAGAACTTCTATAGTAAATCAGACAAAGGAAGATATATTATAATCAGTTTATCTCCTGCTTAATCCTTGCCGTGTATTTTCCGTTCTGACATTTCAGGTTGTACATTCTTCTGATTTTAGAAATCAGATATTAGAATTTACCTGAAGATTTCTGATGCCTTTTTTTTTCTGGTGAATTGATATACTATCTGCAGAAAGTCACATAATAATGGAAATAGTAAAGTGCAATCCTTCAAAATACAGAATCTATAGTCACAAAAAATTCTATAGTTGAAATCTGTTTCCATAAAAAAAAGATTAATTTTTAAAATTTAAAAAATATCTGGAGAAAGGCAAGAACAGAAACAAGCCCTAGCTTTTCAATACATGGATTGCCTGAATAAGGAAAGGCTTATGTTTGCTATTAAATCTCAAGCAACAGAATCATTTCACCAAAAACATAAAACAGCAGATTACCTTCCAACATACACTTCAATTGCTCCAGAACTGACCTAACCAAATCAGCTCACCTGAATAGGTAATTGTTACATTTGCAGTAATGCAAAATTTTGACATTTAATTCTTGGCCTAAAGGCATAATCAAGTGCTGTCATAAGAAAGTTCCTATCTTTATCATTAATTTAAAAAAAAATTAGTCTTTGTGACTGCCCTTTACCTATGCATTCTTTACTAATTAACTCAAGAGATATATATATATGCAGGCCAGTACTCATTCACTTGTGTCATTTAATATTAGAAAAACTAAGTCTTGATATATCAAGTGTGATGAATGAAATTGTGTATAAACAGTGAAGTGTACCAGAAATATTTTATTCCCATGAGTAAAACAAATGTGTTCATCTTACAGTAAGCAAAGGACAAAGTTTGTTCAAAAACTTTTATTTACTATAAAGACAAAAAACACCAAAATACGTACAAATTATACTATATAAAATTGGTTCAATGGGGTAAAAACTTTTAATTAAAATATCTTGATATATTTAAAATAACAAAGGATACAATGAAGCCAAATTTCTTAACCCAGAGATTTCTGTAAAATTTGCTTGCACAGTAAGGTGCTAATAGAAGTTAGCCCTTAAGCCCTGGAAGTCTTAGGAATCAGTCACATAGCAAATATAATTTCATTGTGAAAGTGAACTTTGGTAGAAGAAACTCTATAGGACACCTGAGGTAGTAGAAACTGGAATAAACAGCAGTAGACGTTATTTACAACTTAAGTACCAAATAACATTAAGAACACAAAAAATAATTACACAATACAATTTTCAGTCCAGCTTTGATCCAAAGAAAATAAGAATATTACATCACATCTCCATTTTAAAAACACCACAATTACCAGCAAGCCGAGGGAAATGCAAACTCAAACAAATGCATTTGGACACCTAAGAGGCAGTTTGAGTTTGAAATGTGGTAGGCATGGTGATCTACATAGTAATACTGATTAGCTGAGGTTCATCAGTTTATACAGTTTACATTTTTGCCAGAAACAGTATTAATCTGACAACTGATCTTCCAGTACATGAATTGGCAAGAGTGCATCCTTTAAAGCTTGCACATAAGAAAGACTTGGAAACAATCTTATTAGAATGAGAAATTCTAAAGTGGTCAAAAAAAAAAGTCAAGTACAAAACAGAGCTACCAAACTTCACATTTCGGTATTATCTTTTTAACTCTTCAAAGTCTGCCAATCTTCAAAAACAAAGGAATGTTATATTTCCAAAAGAAACACATTCACGACTAATAACACGGGTTTGGTTTTTTTTTTTATTAGTATGAGCACTATCATTCATGTAAACTTATCTTTAAGATGTCTTACTTCCAATTTGTATTATACACTTTTAAGGTACTATAGCTTATTTAGTTTGTCCTGAGTCTTTGAAAATAACCAATTCTATTTGAGTCCAACAATCCAACTGGCTTCTGAAGAGTTATAACATGAACAGTATTTTTTTTCAAAATGGATTAAACACAATCAGTATTAGATTAAAAAAGATCCCCATTTTTAAAAAAGCAAAAGAAAAAGCTGCCATTTTCCTTCAGAACTACATGCATCAGAATCTAAAAACCTGCCTTTAAAATAATTTTAAAAACTTGTTTAAAAAAAACCCCCACAACTCCTAAAAACCAACTAGTTTTGCACTACAGGTGAAGCTTTACTTCACATTTTACTTTATCTTGATCTTCAAGTCCAAGTTTGTTTCTTCTTAAAATAAATACCTTTCTTACGGTAATATTTTTAACATTTTCAAATTAAATTATCACTAATGGCTACAGTAAATAGATGATGTACGGCAGAAGGAAAACAGCAGGTAAAACTTGTTATCAGTAGAGAGTGTAACCTCAGTTTCTTTACACAAAGAATGAGATTTGCTCATTTGGCACCTGCTCACACTGAAGTACATGCCAAAGTCTCCCATAAAAACTTTAATGGGAGCTTTGTTTGGGGGGCCTTTGACATGAAACTTCTCTACACGATTTGCCAGAAGAAACTGCTATATGAAAAAAAAGGCTCAAAAACTTCTAGCATGATTCCGACTAAGTTGCTTTATACAGAACAATCTTGTTTATTAAATAACCTATACTATCAGAGCCTTCAACATATCCTTGTTGAAGGTGGCATTTTATCCCAGATTTCCAGAAAATCTGGTTTTAAAACTCTTGTGTCAGGAAAGTATTCCATGACACAGCTTGCATCTTTTTTTCTAAAGACTATTTTAAAATATCCCCTTTTCATGAAAGTTAAAAATACAAAGAAAACAAACTTTGATTTCAAAAGAAATTACATGGCCAGCAGTAAATGCACAGTGAACCATGAGTGCCTGCTCTTACTTTGTTGGAAGGCAAAATGCTTTTTTTAAAGTTTCCATCAATATTTGGATTTGTTACTCAGAGAACATCATGTAATTAAAAGGGACAGATACAGAATGTCCTTTTAACCAGTACTGAAAATTTACTAACTGCAGAGCATCTACATGTGAAATTGAACAGTGATTGCTATATTAAAATAAATCTTGAGCCTCTCAGCTTCTAATACCACTGAAAAAGTGCTCTAAATAAAATAAAAATCACTTACCTACTAAATAATCATGCAGATTTAAGGAAAAATGGTTTTGTGTTAACACAGAGCCAGATGTTTGAAAAGGCACAGTTTACAAATCTCTGCATGAATTGTCAAATGTTGCATACTGAGCTTAGGTAAAGATCTTGATTTGTCAATCACATACTTAGGTAGGGTCCTCCACTGGCCTTATGTTCTTGATTTATCGATCAATAAGGCCAGCAGAATAATATAATTTGCTGCACTTAACTGCACTGCAAGACAGTCATTGTATATTCAGTAGCATTTTCTTCAGTATTTCAGCCTTACACATAAGTAGCTACCATGTAGTACGGAAGACTGGGTGTTTCAGCAGCTCCCTTGAAGGGGGTCTGTCCTGAGGTTGAAGTTCTAAACACCGAAGAGTCACATCTTTCAAGCCCGGAGACAGATGTGTAGGGATTGATGGAGCAGTAGTTGCACTAGCAATCTGAACAAGGGGAAATAACTTTTTAGAAGTCAGTGATTTAAGCCCCTTCTACCTCAGAAACATTCCACTGATCATTTCAGCTGATGAGTTAGATTTTTGAACTTTTCTCAGTTCAGTGTATTTCCTACTGCAATTTGAAGATTACGTTACTACTTTCAGTTTATTGTCCTTATGCCTATTGCCTTTCAGTTTGACTTTCTCCTTACACTTTTCTCTAAATTTTCTTCTTAAAGCAAGATCCTGCAGTGATCGTCTCTGAGAAGGCCATAAGAAAAGCTCTTACAGCACACATATGGGCATTCTTTAGTCTACTAGCTGCCTTCACTGTTAACTGGCATAAATCACCATGGAGAGAGATTAAACTGAGCGATGTTACACTACAAGATGTTAAACTAGGTGTGCTTTCTTGCACTGCCTGTACTGTATTTATGCTACCACCCCAAAGGCCAGTATGTCTCAAAAAGACACAGACATCTCCCAATCAAATTAATTTTAATTTATCTAGATCAGATTAAAGCAGGATGACTGGGAACACTAGAGTGGCACCACCAGTTTCACAGAGACACAGAACCAAGACAATTCCATCTCTTATAACAACTGATTTTACTTAGAACATATTTGAGTACTGCTGTGCAATGTCTGTTTCCTACAAACACTTTCTTCACTTGCAGCAGTATTTTCTTCATTTATGCCTACAGTTCAACTGGACCTTTAGAATTAAATGTAACTACTTGACTTTAGTAAGAAACATGAATGCCAAGATGGATGATCTAGAAAAGGAAGTGGCAAAAATCCTATATAGCTAGGCATAATGGAAAACATCTTTCAGCAAAATATGATCATGGAACATTAGGCTTTTACAAAAGGACATGCCCCACTGTGAAATATGAATACATACAGAAATGGTTTATGGTAAATAAAGCTTCTGTATTTTACAGGATTGTAAGAAAAAGTTCAAATCCCAATCTTCTGCCAAATGTAAAGATCAACTCTATTCCTATTTTTTTTTTTTTAGCCTTTTACACTGTATTTTTATATCTTAGAACAGACCTCTCTGAGCAATCTGGTCTAGTGGAAGGTGCCCCAGCACATGGTGGGGAAGGTAGAACTAGATGATCTTTAAGGTCCCTTCCAACACAAACCATTCTACGATTCTATGATTTTGAATATTTTTGTATCAGTACCTTTTTTTTTTGGTATCACTTTGTTTGGCTTTTCTTAAAGAAGCAAGTATGGTTATATTGGTACCAGTACTGCTCCTGTACTAACAGCTCCAACACAAAAAAAAAGCTATTGCAACAACCGCTGCTACATGCACACTCTTCTAAAATTCACATTGCTGTATACAAGATTACTTGGCATCTTTTGTAGTATATTGATAGCAACGAAATACCTCACCTTAAATATCAGAGCAAGATGATTGGAGTGTTTCTCTGCATTCCAGGGAGGTTTAGCACAAGCCATTTCTATGACAACACAGCCAACACTCCACACATCACAGCTCCTTCCATATTGCTGGCCTCTCAAGACCTGAACAGACAAACACCAAAAATCAGATTATATGCTTCAAAGTCTCTCTTAGCTCTAAGTCTAATTTAGAAGTAAACCCTAAAATGTCATCAAACAAGTTTATTCCGATTAACATTTCAGGCTAAGAGACTGATCAATGATGTAAATGCCACAAGACTTATACATGTCTAGTGATCTAGTAAATACAATACTTTACCAAGTGGCAAGCGAAGTACCTTGCAATGGCTAGCTTTTGAGCAGATGGTCATATAGGCATTAGTAACAATACTTGTGATAATTGTATCTTGTAGCAAGCTACTTAAAACAGCTTTGGCAGCAAGAAAGAAATGTCATGATCGCCATGTTGAAATCATTCCTAATCCTCAGAACAAAGGCATTTAAAACACATTTGAAGCATATACAGCAATTTTCTGTTGTTTGGCTACATGAATTAGCTTAAAGAGTTCAAACAAACTTTTTGAAATAAGTTTAGAAATTGGTTTCTTACCTCCGGTGCCATAAATGCAATAGTCCCCAACAACTGTCCCTGAAACTCCCCAGCACCAGTTCCTTTTGATGCCAACCTGGCTGCAGCTCCAAAATCAGCAATTCTTAATCTATGACCTGTGCTGTCAATTAGCAAATTGGCACCTGTCAACAGCACAATAAAAATACTACTAGTTGGCTTTCTATTAAAGGCAAAAGGATGAACAGACACTTGACACTTTTCCTCTCTCACTTCAAAATTATGAAATAGGTTGAAATTCTCCACCCCAGTATCAAGGAAATCTAAAAATCAAGGATACGGTCTAATAACCTCACTTTTCTGTTATGCCTGAATGATACTGCACACAGCTTGAGGCTGTTTGAGCGATTTCAAGAAGCAATCAAATTTTCAAAGTAGGGTAAACACACAGTAGGATTCTGAACAATGCCTGGAGATGGTATAATGGAAGAAAATGGTGACCTAAAGTCCTGGAGACTTTCTTTGCCTGTGGCTCCTCATGAAATTTAAAGTTATTTCATTATCAAGCAACCTTGAGTTGCTTTAAGGAGAATTACAGAGCAACTGAAAGTTTTACTATTTCAAAAAGAATTAGTAAAGACAAACATACACCATCAATATGTTGCTACTTATATAAATGTATCTCCAGTTCATGGACAGCTACAGTGACATCAAAGGGAAAAGTTCAGTAAGACTGGTATTTCCCAGTAAAATCCACATTTTACTCAGAGTATAACTGTATTTATGTTCAATCAGGATGAAGGAAGCAAACTCATCACAATATTTCCATACATAAGAAATCTGGCCTCTTTATCTTGGCTTGTTCACAGATTTTACTATTGTTTCAGTGTAAACATTTACATTAATTTAAGTAGCAGTAGTTTTAAAACTGTATGGCAACTTTGTATCTTATTTTACCTAACTGAGCAAGACAATTTTTCTAAACTGTTGGCACAGGTAGCAAATATCCCCAAGCTTGCTATGAACATTTTGATTAATTTCAGTAGCATTTTGATTAATTCCAGCAATGGATTTTCTTAAGAATGATCAAGAATTATCAGATAAACCCAGTAGAAATACCACTCCTGAGATGGTATCTGAGAGAATGAACAGCTCTCAGGCCAAAACTAAAGCTGCTTTCTGAATACTTCTTCTTAGAAGAAATTATCAGTAATTCTCACCTTTAACATCTCTATGGATTATCTGATTCTCATGGAGGTAAGAAAGGCCACGTAACAGTTGTTCTGTGTAATTAATAATAACCGATTCTTTGAAGGCTCCATATTTACTTAACAAATGAGCAACTGAACCCCCTAAAAGATAAAACAGTACATTCTGTCAACATTTACACTTTCCTGTTAATAGAGTGCAACACTACATCCTAAAACTGGAACTTGATATTAGTATTTCTAATTTATAATTAGATTTCTCCTTCCCCTACCCCCGAAAATTAAAATAATTTCATAGACAAAATGTGACATAGTTCATTCCTTGATTATTTTCTACATGGAATTGTACACATTAAAGACAAAAGTCTTCATGCTTCCTAATAATCTTATACTTCCTTAAAAACAACACTTTATCTACACTTCACATTAACATGTAAACAGCAGAACATTAGCTTTCTTTGGGGCAATAGATAAGTGCAACCTCCAGCAAGAATTCTCTCTTAATATCTTCATTTATGTTTGTTATTATCCAATACACAGAACTACGGAGACAAGCAAGGAAAAGCAGTATCTTCTTCTATTTTCCAAAACTGGTAATAGATTCTGGAGATTTTTGATTTCCAATTTGTCTCTCAAAGTATTGTAATATAACCTGGGCTCAAATGAGGTAAATACAATTCCTGACATTTCACTATCTAAATAATAATATTTCAGAAAAAAACTACACTTAAAAAATTTAACACTCTTAATTTTGAGAAAATATTTTTGTACTAGTTCTTGTAATGACACATACTTGGGGGCTTTGTATGTTAGCATTCCAACCTTAAGTTAAGGTGCAATTTTCCTTTTACAGGAAATAAGGATGTATAAAACATCAAATCTAGTCTTGGTATCTGGATGGCAGTAACATATAATCACATTCATAAAATTAATAAAACTAATTCTCAAAAAAAGGACAGATTTTCTTGTCCCTGAACTATACAACTATGAAAAGATCTCAAAATTTTTTACTAAATTACCAGTTAAGAGATTTAAGACTTTCCCAAAGCACTACTTAGTACTTCTTATTTGAAACTTACTTTTCAGTTCTTAAATGCTTCTGCATGTCACCTGACACAATTTTTAAGAAAAAGCTTGGGACAAAAATAAGTGGCAGGTATTCCAAACTTTATAGCAAAGTTATTTTTAATAATAACCTAAAGCTACACAGATACACTCAAAATGTTTGAGAGACAGTCTCTTCAGTTGGAAATAAATCAAAAATTTTAATTTCTCACCTATAGTCAGAAATGGAAGGAAAAGTAATAGAATCTTTCTTCAGGGTTTTCAACTGCTTTAACTGTGTGACGGTTAGGTATGGAAAATTACAAATAAAAAAAGATGCACCATTAAGAATATTGCTATGACCTCTTCAGCTATTCTGTAAGTAGACCTTTTTACTGATTGCCAACACAGCAATGAAAATATAAATTCACAACCTCAAGCAATGCAAAAACCACTATGAAACTATGTATTTCAAGACTCAAATGGTATTTTCAAAAGCCGTTTACCTGCCATCCATTCAATGAAGAGGTTGTAGTTGCTCTTCTCGCATGTAGCACCCAACATTCGAATAATGTTAGGATGGTTCAGATGACTCATCATCCTTATTTCTTCTCTCAGTGCTTCAACTACCTCTTCTTGCTCAGATGACGTGTTCCTCACATATGTCACCTGTTTTGAAATATGGTATTCAGACTTACCTAACTTAAGTACAAGTCCTGTAATCCCCCTTCAGTATAGCAAAAAGAATGGATGGTTTTCACCATCTGGAACTACTTTTTTACCTCCAACCCCATCAGCTGAGAACATATCTCCATCCGAGACAGTCACAGAAAATCAGGAGTGATCTTTTAGAGAACAAACAAAAACCTCTCCAAGTACAGAGTGGGGAAACATCCCTATTCTCTCCTCTGTTTAAACTATGAAAAAGCCCTTGGTTTCCAGATGTTGAGAAAAAAGAAGAAAGATAAGGCCTGAAATAGGATCCTGAGCGTTATTTTTAAAATTTTACCAGTTAAATGATAAATATTTCATAACAAAAACTCTTACATAAATTCAACTGAAGGGAGAACATGACAGATCAGAAGTAATGGAACTGGAACCAATCTCAGCTCTGAGCCACACTAAATATGAAATAATGGTATGCTGCAGGGAATTTCCCCCAGGCATCACAATTACCATTTCTCCAGGACCACACGGACAGCCCCACTTTCACACAGGCAAGAGTTTCAAAGGAGGAATAGCTAGTGGCAGATACTCTTTCCTTGAGCAATTTCAAAACATTTAACCAACTCCATAGGTATAAGTTCATTGTAGAGCTGGTAAGAGAGTGTTTGGACTAAAATTCCCTCTATTTTTCTTTCTTTTTTCTTTCCCTCTATTGATTCAGCCCTAGGGCAGCTCTAGTGTGAACAATTTACTCACACCTAAAACTTTCAAAAATCTTGACTAAAGCATGTGCATTTGGGCCTCTTCTCAGCCACACTTCTGTATTAATTTAAATAGTAAGAATACTTGCCTCCAAGTTGGCTTTAGTTAGTTAACAAAGTTGAATCAGAGGAAACAAACATTAAACTATAATTCCTCCATATATTTCCTCTGTATTTAAAGTTTTAGGAAAAATATTCTTGACAAATGAGGGGAAACTGTTTCAAATAGCTATCTTGCAAACAGGGCATTAATTTGGAACCCAGATATCTGGGCTCCATTCCTAACTCAGCCACCAATTTATGAACTTGATAGAAGCAAAAAAGCACTTGAAGAACTATGACAGAAAATGGGCATAGAAAAAAGGACTTTTTTTTCACTCTAAGAAGAATTGAAAAAACTTGCATATATTAGGTCAATACCATGCACATAAAGGTTTTTTAATTATGTATTATGTCAGAACACATATGACAGGGAGTAGAAGAAGCAGGAACACAAGAGGTCTCTGAGAGCAAACACAAGAAAGGGAGGTATTTTCCTGAAGTATTTACCTGTTTTACAGCCATTAATGTCCCTGTTCCCACATCTTGAGCTTGGTAACAGGAAGAGAAAGCTCCAAGACCAATTTGCTGACCTTTAAGCCATTCTGCATCTTCTCTGTAATGGTGTTTTGCTTTGGTATGTCCAGGCAGAGTTTCTGGTGTCTGCAAATGAAATTCAAAATCAATTCCAAGTTTACTAACATGCATCTAAAATACACACATTCTAAAGCATTAGGAAATACCCAAGTTCATATGCCTCTCCTCTCCCTTACGCTTCTTTGTACTGCTTGTTACACAGGTCTCAGCTGAGATTAGAGCACCAGAGTATTCTGTAACCCACGTACTCCTACTATATGCAGAAACAGTGTTTCCTCTGTGTCACTAGGTGAAGGTGAAAGGCGAGATTAGAGGACACAAGTAGAAGCATGACTTACTTTCTAGTCCTAGTCTCACATCTAGTTAAAGCTTTAGTTTGCACCTAAACAGAACCAAAATCAGGTTGTTTTCTATTTAATTTATCCCTTCCATTTTATGCTTTACATGTTATCTCAAAGGATCACAAATAAAATACCCCTTTCTCTATTCTTATTTCTTGTGCTTTTTGTCTATTGCAAATATATATGTATTTTTTTTCCTGACTACTTAAGTATTTCTCATCTTTTCTCAAGATAGGAAGACAACAAGATCTTTTCCTACTCTTTCTTTCAGAAATTAGTTTGGTTTTGTACAATTGCCTTCACAGTAAATTAAGACTCAGTACAGTTCTACTCCTGCTTAAAAATTCTGGTTTTATTTCCTGGTTTCCCCAGTCTTACACTTCCTTATTTGTCACTTTAAATGTTGATACATGATATGGTTTTTCTCTTCCAAACACCTTCTCTAGATTTGTTAATAACATGGAAGGATTCTCTTAGCACCCTCAAGTGGCAGACTGTTTATACTCCATTTCCTATGAAAGGGTATTGAGCACCTTAATGTTTTCTATCACTTTTGAAATACAAAAGCACTGCTTTATAATTTCAGTGACCTTTGGTTGAGACTTAAGCTAAATTCACATATGTATACTTACGTCCTGCTGAATGATTATGATATCTTCACCATTTTCAACCTGTAGTTGAGGAATTATTGGCAAGGCATCTTGGGATGCTGACATTGCCATAGCAATAGCTAAAGCTTCCTCCTCCTCAGCTTCCATCTTCTCCTTGCATTTTTGATTATGATTTACATCATCTTTGTAAGTATCATCATTTTCTGCCCGCTCAGGAGAAAGAACTGCAACTTCAGACTTGAATGTAACTGTGCCATCACTCGTTGGCATGGAGGCCTCAAGTAGGTCCTCAATACTGGAATTGAGCTCTGCATTAACATCCAGCCGACACTTTTCATCTACTGGTGTGAACACTGTCTCCTCACTTGGTATAACTGCACTGCTATTGCCATCACACTGTGAAATATCATTCAGGTCAAGTGTCATACTGCTTTTTAAGGTTTCTCCTTGCTTGTTCACATCACTTGGGGTGGGTCGTGATGGCTTTGGCCTGTGTACATGACTGGATGGCAATGGCCTGGCTTGGGTAAAAACTGGAGAAAGTTTCTCAGATTCTTTATTTTCAGAACAGTTTCGCTGAAACTGGAGAGAAAGCTTCCGCTGTGTTTGAGGAGAAGGTGAAGGGATTTTGCAGGGAACAAATCCCTGAGGTCTGAGTTTAGAGACATCTGTTACAGTGCCAGCTGGTACAGATGGGTTTGATGGAGACAGAAGTGTTGGGAATAGTGACTGGGAATGACTGGATGAGGGAGAAGAGTTCACACACTGACTGTGGGGTTTTCCTTTTGTTTGAATGGCTGGTTTTGGTTGCTCAGTGGTTACTGATGAAACAGGAAGTCCCATAGCAAGGCCTACTAGCATCTCAGAAATGTCGTCTGGACTGGCACTCAGTTTTCTATCACTTAAACCTTTCCCACTCTTCCCTGATAACTGGACAGTATTGTTAGGAGTATTATTTTCTGTAGTTTCTGGAGAGTTATCTGGCACAGGTAGCTGTAAAAAGTCTTCATGTCGGCATTCCCCAGAGTGCATTTCTTCCATGCCTAGCTGAATGGCTTCTGCAATTTCCATTTCATCTGCTATTGCCATCAGACGTCGACGCATCCTTGCATAATGAGTAGAGCTTGTCACACTCAACATATCTAACAGCTTTACAAAAACATGGGGCACTCTTGCCACCATTCTTGCTGCACTCAAAAATACTCTCCGTGACAATTTGCCAACCATTGAGTGGGAATTGTCAATGGACTGCAAGGCGAAATTTAAGAGGGAGAGAAGTTTCTTATACCTAAAAAAAGAAAAGAGGTCTTTTATGCACTGACATGCTCTAGTTAACCAGTATCAAAAAAGCTGTTTCAAGATAATGTATTTAGCTGTCAGTTCTGAAGTAGGAAAGAGATTTATCATTGCATTCGTGCTTCAAAAATGCTTCACAGGTCAGAAGTTTTTAAAAAGGCAACTATTTACTCCATAAAGCAAGCACATTTTGCATAGAAATACATGTTATTTGCTTACAGGAATTAGAACAACTACTTTTTTTATGAAATCACCACCAACAAATGCAACTACAAAGAGTAACATTTGCATAGTACAAGCAAGTACCTGTCGACTACAGTATCAGCCTGCAAGACATCTCCACAGACAATGTGGGGATAAAATTCACCGGGAAATTCCAACAGAAGTCTGTCTATTAGACAAAGTCGTCCAAGCAGTGCTTGCCAGTTGCCAGATTCGATTTCAGTTCCAAGAATACAATTTAACACATAATCAACACCTCCAATACCAATGGATCCTATTAAAAAGTTGATAAAATGAAGATTAGGCATTCGATTCACAGTCTACCTGAAGATCAGAACTGTATCATACAGAATTATTCATTGTTTTCCCAAATTAACCCCCCTCCGAACTGCTGAGAAGAATACTGTTCTTTGCCATGCTTGTACTTGATAAATTCTAGTATTATTTGCTTGTAATTTAATTCAATTGTATATGAAAAGTTATTATTACCAGATTTAAGTATTTCTCTCCCAACTGCCAGCTCGCCTGCTTGACCTTTACACATTTCCAATAGCGTTGAGACAGAAAGTTGACTTGTTCGACTGTAAGAAATTAAAACCAAAGAAAGAATTCCTTTAGCAAATGCTTTCAAGGAGAAGCATTCTATTCATTATATTTAAAAAATCATCAGCTAGGAATTGTGTGTAAAATTATTTCACATCACTTTATTCCAGTAAATTTCTATAGTCCAGTCTTTGCAAGCTACCAGTGGTTGAGACATTTTTACGAGGGTACTTCCAGAAATGTAATGTCTATCACCAATATACAAACAAAACCCCAAATCACCTCATTCTTTTGCAAAATGTGGCCACATGCATAAAACCAGTTCTATTTCACTTACTGCTTTAGCTTTAGATATCCTCTTGCTAGCCTATTGCTGGTGGATCTCTAGCTGCAGTTTCAGAAGAAATGCTGCTTAGAAACTAAACCTAGAGAGACAAAACTCAAGCCGGTGGAGTTCTACATTAGTTTACAGTACAGGAGAAGAAATGGTTGGCCTGGCAGAACAAACAGGGTAGCCTAGGACAGGAAGACTCGGGCCAAGGGCAATTCACTCTGGACAGTCATCTCCTATCATTATACTCTGAATTACAAATCACAAGTGTTAAATTACTGCTACTACTTCATGGCAAAGACGTGCAACAACTTTTGCTGAAGCAGAAAGACTACTGAGGAGTACTTGCTAATAGCTTTAAGGAGAGTCATGAGAATGAGACCAAATCAATAGCAACAGAGATGGAAGGGCTGGGTTCCTGACTGCCCTTTATTTTATGGAGGGGGGAAAAAAGCCTGTATGAAAACAAAGTATACAATCACTTGCCTTGAAAACCTACATCTTTCAAGCCAGAAGTTTGCCAGCAGCAGTTCTGCTAGCAAAACAATGATATATACTTAAAATCCACACATTTTAACACCAACTAGTTCCACGTAAATAGCAACAAATGAAGCTTTAAGATATTTCAGTAACAATCCAAAATGAAGTTCATGAGACACCATACCTGTTAGCATCTGCACATTTAACTAGTATCGTCTCAACAACTGGCTTGAGAAGTCGCTGTAGCTTAGTCCTCTCTGCTAAAGTATGACAAGGAGTGTACACCAGCATGGCTCTTAAAGTTTTCTAAGAGAAAGGAAAAAAACAGTACATATGAAATCCAAATTACTAGCTACACAATTTTTTTTAAAGAGATGCAAATAAGCATTAGAGAGTTTTAAATTAAGTTCTACATAAATTGTGTTCAAAATGTCAGTGAAATTTTCAAAGCATAAATAGCTTACTACACATTCACAGCTAGAGTTTGCCACTTCCTCTTTGAGAGTGAAAAGACATACAAATACTGTCAATACTTAGCACTGTGGCAAGTGCCAGTGAAGTCATGTCCTTTCACTTATTATTTTGATCATCCCACTTTCGAATGATAGTTAAGTCATCAGTGGTGCTCAACAACAATTACTAGGGTTCCTGACTTCATATATCTCCTCCCATTCCCTCCCCGTTCAAAAATGAAGTAACTATAAACTTAGTAGAATACAAAAAGTAAACAGCTACTTACTAAAGCAGCAACATACACTTTGTAGACAGGGTCGGCACAGACCATGGACAGCACACTGCAGCAGGATTCCACCACCACATCTCCTGAGATACTGGTCTGAGATGACCCACTAGCTGCTCCGAGAGCTCCAGCACTTGTGTTGTTTCCATTGCTGCTTCCAGAGTTTCCAGTGCTTTCACCATTAGCTAGTAATAGTGCACCACTAACATCATGGGAAAGACGTCTAAGTGCCATCTCTCGTATATTCCAGTTTCGAGAAAACAAGCAGCCAACTAGCTCCATCCCAAACACCTGCCAAGGAAGAAAGCAACATTAAAGGAGTCCAAATGAATAATGCTACAACTTAAGTACCTAATAAGAGAGTACGTAACAAGAGCAGTCAAAAAGAGGAAAGATGTTTCTAGTTAAAAATCATCAAGGCTGACAGCAAAAATATGTCCGAAGGTACAGTGACTTCAAAAACAGAATCTGTGATAGAAATAAAACATCATAAATTATATACTACTGGTTCTGTAAAAACTCTGTTAGGAGAAGTGGGAGGATGACTGTGTGGATGGTTTAATTCACTCTGAATTTTAATTATTAAGTATGAAGTTGGTTTCTAGACATTGATATTAACAGTCCTGAAATCAAGGTCTGCCTAAGCCAGACAAAAATAATGGCAGAAATAAAAGAAATACAAGTTCTCTCATTTTTAAGTGTGTGACCCATGTTCAGCTGAACCCACCTCTACACTCTAAAGGCCATTAGGTCTTCGACAAAATAAAATTACCTGAATCCATGGCTCAGCTGAATCTTTATAGGTAGAAGGGATCTGCTGGACTCCATAATGAGTAAGGTTAAAATTGCTCTCTTGCGTTCTCCTCTGTGATCCAACTGCAGACTGCTGCTGAGATTGTTGCTGAACCACACGGAGAACAGAGGAATCCACAGGGCTTGGCAATTCGTGACTACAGATCAAGAACAAATAACACAGATTAACAAATTAAACATCTGAGGTAAATACTCTAGCATATTCAAAAATAACAACTGAAAATCCAGAAACAGATAGCTTATTATACACAAACTGAATCCTCACCTATAGAAATCATGAGATCTCCATTTAGATCTACAAAGCGGACAGATAAGTGGCTCTCTGTTTCTTCTGCATTCTTCTGCCCCTGGAATACAGCAACACGGTAATATGCACTCAAGTTTTACAGGGTACAAAACCAGAAGATGGCATAACTCTTTCTAAGTTTTACTGAAAAACTTCAGTTTCATAATAAACACTTATGAACTGAGCCACTTATAACAGCCTGGGCATTAAAATATGGGTGCTTAAATTTTTTTTTCTGCATGAAGAAATGCTTCACTTCAGTACTACAATTAATATTTTAAGTTATGAGCTGAAATTCAAGTCCTTTTGTATCACAAATATAGGAAAACTTTATTTGTTAATGCAAACTGTAAATATTTATATACTTAATTGAATGTATTATATAAGCGTACTTCATAATTCATTACATAATCCAAGCTGACAGTATATGACTTTGATGCATTCTAATGACAAGTCACAGGGAGCTAAAAGGCCAGTCCTAACCTTGTTCTAATTGGACATAATCTTTTCATTCAGGTAAAAGAACCTTAAACCTCTAGACCTGCAGGTAACTTCTCTATCAGAGCACTGAATTACAAGCTCAGTTCGTGAGTAAGTGATAAAATAAGGTGTATCAATAGTACCTGAATGATACCAAATTCGCAGAGTTACCAGTCACCATTTAAGAGCAGATTTCTGATTTTTTTTATTAAAAATAAAACAAACAACCCAAACCCATACTAAAATATAATACTTCTGTAGATTTAGAGTCACCAGAACTTTACAAAACAAATATAACATACATATTGACATGCAGTGGTGGTGTAATTTGTTCCTGCAGCCATCTTCACACACAGTTAGACTCTCTTCATCCAGCATGCCTAACAAACAAATGGGGCACATCTGTTCTTCTTCATCCTTCATACTACAAAAAGAGACATTTGTGATTGCAGAAGAGGCATATCAGAATTCAGAACAGGCTTTAACAGTGAAAAAAGATTAACTTCCAGTTCAGTGCAGTCACTTCTTGATAACTATACGCTATTCATGAATCATTCTCCTAAACCTTGGTCTGAATAAGTAAGCAACCAGATTTTTAGAAGCACTGAGTACAGACAACACTTTGTTGAAATGAAAGGGAAAGTCACAAAACACATGACATCTTTTCTAACTAGGTCAGATTCCAATTAGAGATTGAAAGGCCCAGCTTTGGGCACTTAACAATTTTTTCCCCTAAGGCTTCTTTAAACAAACCAACCTTCACTTTTTAATTTATCACTTGGTTTTGAAAAACTAAGGAATTTTTATATTTTGAAAGCTACCCACATTCTTTTTCATCACAGTCCTTTCAGAGTATGGAGTCACAAGGTAGTCTTTAGCCCTTTACAGGAAACTGTAAATACTCTTTGATGAACACAGTAAAACTCAAAAAATAAACAACTACCCAAGAATTTTCTGCCACTAACAGAAACTGATGGAGTAGACTCACATGAACACTAACATATATGTCACACAGACATTTAGAAAAAACCCTGTTTTCCCTGTTTTACTTATTGTTTCTATTTTATTTTTCTCCACTTTAATTTTTAAATGGATATAACCAGAAATTTACCCAAAAAATTCTTCTAAACTTAAACAACATGCAATGAAAAGCACAGATTTTTAATCCTCTGCAATACTGTTTAAATGTGCAAAACTACTTACTCATAGCAAAAAATGTAAGGTATAGTTGGTGTGCATCTAAAACTTTGCAGGCACCCTGCATTTGTTCACCAACAATATATTTTTAAAATAAAATTAACTTGTACATGCATTATTTCTATACACACATATTCCTTTCTATTTCTTTGCAAATGCTTGCAAAGCTATTTTTTCCTTGAAAAAACCCACAAAAGTAAGCTTACAATGAAAAATAATTTTCCACATGTATATTTATTTATTAATTAGAAACGTATTTTTGAAGAATTAGCAGAAAGCAAAACATAACTGCAAATCACAGGAGTTATCAGAACTGAGTAAACTTCTATCTCAAATGAATCTGATGCTCAGTGTTCTTCAATACCTATACCACACAAATTTATACTTGTACAAAACAGCAGCTTCTCTCATTGAGTCATTACTGCAGGGTCAATCAGTATCACCAGGTGTACTGACAAACAACTGAAAAATCTTTCATCCTGTAAAAAGTGATAACTGAGCCAGCAAAGTTCACAATCCTGTGGGGAAAAAAAATCCTAGACAAAGTATCTACGTAAAAGGAACTGGCTTGACAGATAAGCAGCTCCAGAGTAATTATGCATTTACAGCTTTGTTTATGCAACTTATTTACAGTGACACAATTTGGAAAAATAAGTAAAAGATGAAGTGAAATTAATGTCACAGTCCGTATATCAGAACTATAAACCTGTCTGAATATATTCATCTTACTATATGCTCATTATCACAAAGTAACATATCAAAGTACTCCTTAAGTCAGATTCCACTTCACACAAAACAAAGCCTCAATTAGGGTTGACTTCTTTGGTTTGACCTCTCTAAATGATGTACAGTTTACCCACTAAATAATGCAAGCACAAATTACTTGTTTAAAAAATTAATCAGTACCTTTTCAAAACCATGGAAAAGAACACACAAAAGCACTCAAGTAGAAGTCAGGGGAAAAAATATGAAAGAATAACATATCTCTTAAAATTCATAGACAAGGCATCATTTAGTATTGTACAAACTATAACACTAATATGTTAATAGCTCTCTTAAAATAATTTAATCACCCATTTTTAATGAAGTAGTTTTAAAAACATATGCTTACTTCTGTTTTTATATTTATGTATGTGTTTACATAGAGTGCATTTACCTAAATATTTTTCAGTGTATTGTCAGAGGCACAAGCTTTTCTCCAAAGCAGGACAGGAGACAAAGAAAAATCATGCTTATTCTTCTGTTAACATTTGCTCAAGTGCTCTGTTTGAAAAAATACACACAATAGGCTTCAAAGTTGACTCCGAAGTTCAACTCCAAAGTTGACATATGCTTCAGAGTCTTGCACTCAGATTTCAGAAGTTTGTTTCGCAAAATTCATATAGGGTCAAAAATTCTTTTCACAACTCTGCTTAACATTTTCCCAACAGAAGTTACAAAATAAGTATGCTGACTTGGTACCACAGTGACTAATGTATGCTTGGCCTGATAGCTTGCAAATGCAGAGACTTAAAAGTGGCTTGAAATGAAAGCAGCTTTGAACAAAAAGAATGTAGGTGATTCTGAAACTACAGAATAAAGCTTGTAATTCCTTTTAAAAATACTAACCTGTTTTCTGAACTAGATGTAGAAGTACTAGATGATGACAATGTATGAGAATTTGACATGCGTGAGACAAACTTCTGGATGGTGTTACGAGATGGAGCTTTGATCCTCGAGCTACGCCTACTGTGATATTTCTGGAACAAACTCTCAACCTAACATCAGAAAAAGATAGCAACAGTCGTATTTATGCTATGAATAGCTCGTAATTAAAAGTCATATTACCAAAGTGTAAACTACTGCTAACAGGAAAAACCTATTCATCTTCACAATAACATATTAGCAGTAGCAGCAGAAATTTCAGAAGTCTTACTACTAAAAAGATTACAAGAAACATTTTACACCAAAAACTTATCTGCTAATTGAAAATAAAAGCTCTAAGTAAACACACAACCACTTCAAAATACCCACTCTTTCTTCCTTTTAGCAAACCAGTGAGACAGGTATATAAATTTGAGTAGAAAATCCTAAGAGTTGAATCACTAAACTACAGCTCTCTACTATTTACGCAGTTATGTCTTATATTTGCAGATAATTTTTTCCATTTCAGAACTCTTGTGACTGAATTAAAGATATAATTATAAACATATTTCTTGTTGCTTTGAAATCAAACAGTTTTCAGCATTTTTAAGAAAAGTGTCCTAAAGACATTATGGACTGTATTCTAGATCGTCATTAGATCTATTAGAAATTGATTACCTCAAAGTTCTTCAGGGTCTTTCTCCAGAGCATTGGGTCTGAGGGTTCAAGTTGAAAGACCCGTAGCATAACAAACAGCAGATGAATACAAAACGTCCCACGGCCACAGCTACAAGTCTGCAAAAAAAAGTATATGTTAAGGCTCTACTGACTAGGTAATTTTTCCACATTTTAATGTATCATAGAAGACACACTACCCACCCCCCAACGAAAAAAGCATTTCATATATAGGCATAAATGTCCTCTTGCATGGACTTACAAAAAAAGAGAATTCCTAAAATATTATTCAGAAACGCATACAAGAAGGCATAAAATTAGAACACCACTTTTCAATTTATTTTCTCCCCCCCCTTTTTTTTTCAATCAACTGAAGCTATTTTTATGTTTCATACTGGATGGAATTTATGCACATAATCATAAATTCACAACATGACATCAATCAAACTTAAATGAGATGCTTCTGTTTACCCAACCTGGATGTGTCCCAATATTGCACCACATTAGGACCAAGAAAGCCTGTGAAAAGGACCTCATTATGGGTATTAATTAAATTATCATACTATTAAGGGAATTATGTCACATGTTTGTCATTTATACACATCCCATGAACAGAGGAATTAAGTGGCCAAATTTTAGCCAAGAGTATGTAAGACATGTAATTCAGAGCCACTTCTAGGAATGAGTCTTTTTTGCTTTTAAAGAAGAGAAACTGTAGACAAATGTAGTTTACAAATTATGAGATGATTTTGGTATTCCATGAGTACAGATTACAACTTTGAAACATTACTTTATAGAACAGTGATCACTGATTGATTTCTTCTGGCTTTAAACAGTTTTCAGAGATTAACTATGAATTGGTAAAAGCTATAGAAAAGACAGAAATGATCCCTACCTGAGGCCCAATAAACACCCTGTATTTATTATCAGGGCTGTCACCTCCAATTAAGAAAGAGTTAGGTCCTATCTGCTGCAGCAAGTACAGCCTGGCTCGCATCACTTTGTTGACACGGCGATTTGTCTCCTCAGGGCTGTATGGAGAGAAGCCATCTGGAGATGGGGCTCGTCGAGGTGGTGTTATCCTTCCGCTCTGAAACTACACAAGTGCCTCCGTCATGAGCATTCAAAGGACAGAAAAATTTTTAAATAGGTATGGCTTATTTATTTCCAGAATAACAGTCCCCAAAACCTGGAACTACTACAGTCTCTTAGACTACAAGATTTAGAAGGATTACTTTTCTCCCATGCCCAGAACTCAAGGGCAGAAGAAAACTGAAATTCTGTAGCTGAAACTTGTCTGACATTGGGACACAAAAGGAGTATTTTAAATTGCTTCTTATTTTCATGTCATCATTGGTTGCCTTACCATATTACTACTGAATTATCAAACATAATTCAATCAGAAGATAATCAGAGACTTACTACTCAATAAAAGAGATTATTATATAAGGCTGTAATGCTAATATATTTCATAAATGAAAAAATGCTGTGACTACAGTTTACAAAAGGGAATACAAGTTCAACAAAGATCAAAAGTTTAAGAAAATAAAAAAAAGATACAACTTGCTCCCTTTTCCACCATGAAAGCAACTTTTAGCTGAGGATGCTTTTGGGTTTTCTTAATGTTGTTTCCCCTTAATCAAAAAATCAATGGCCCAAACCTTTCAGGAAGATTATCTTCCTTTAAATTCTTCACATTTCTAACATTATGAGATGCATTAATGGTTCCATCCCATTTCAGATCTTCTGCTTTTATTTATATGCAATGATTTTCATGTTAGGATGAAAGTAATAATGAATTCACTGTCTATCATATAAGTAAAATATAAACTGGGTGTCCTAGGTTACAGTGNGTTTTTAATGTGAAAAGTTAATATAAAACAAAAACCCCCAACCAAGTAAAAACGGATCACAGACAAAATTAAATATTTTGGTGAGTTGTTTTCTTTTTTTAACCTTTTAATGTCTGTTGTCAAGAGGAAAGGACTACTGTTGCTGTGCTGTAACTAGTGATACTTGTCCCTAGCTAAGAAGAATGGCAGTACATATTTTAACTGATATTGGAAAAACTTGTTTAGAACAATGGGACAATAAAACCAATTCGATCTTACTTTTCCTCTAATTGCGCTGTGAACTGCACTGTGAATTGCATTGCGAATTTAATTGTTGATGAGCATTTTTACAAGCTAGCATGTTAGATAGTATTCCTCAAGATATACTCTTGATCTTTAATTAAGCCAGTTACTCTTGCTCAAAACATGCATTCTAGAGAAGATCTAGAATAGAAGTGATAGTGATTTTAGACTTCTAACAATGTAGATAAATATGTCTTCCCTAATCTGTGCATAAAGATCAGTTCTGAAATAGAGGATCACAAGAGTATACCAGTAACACTCTTCTACAGGAATTTTAATCTCGTCCACCATCCTATCCTTAATGGAATATACCTGCCCAGAGAACTGACAGGCAGGAGAAACTGACTACAGTAAAAAAAAAAAAAAAAAAAGGAAGAAAAAAAGAAACTACCAGCACCTCTTCATGCTAATCAAGCTAAGAGAACATACATGTATTCATGCCTGAGTATCTGTATTTCTTCATTTATTTCCTAGCAATAACAAATGAGTGCAGAACTGAAGGAAAAAGGAAACACACATGAGAAATATCACATGAGATATGTATGTCACTCAACTGATACCCTGTAATAAACTCTTTATATCAGCATCTTGGTCTACAGAGGGCGGACCAACTGCCTCTATAAGCAAAAGATTGTAGAATATAGCCAAACTGAAAATTACATCACAGCTTGCAACTTACAGGCACTGGAGATACCCTTTTTCTTCTAACACCTGGTGACTCAGATTTAACTGTTCTAGCAGATGATGAAGACGAGCTGCTAGGAGAAGGACTACGTCTTCCCTTCTGTGTAGGTGAAGATGCAGTGTTTTGTCCTTCAGCTTGAGGATCTAGATAGAGTTTGTTCATTTCTGATCCATCTACTTTTCCGGGGATAGGTTTCACCACCTTGCAGGAATTAAACCACATTAGAATTATTAACTGGTAATTTTACATTAAAGCAAAGCAAATTAATCAAGAGGTTTTTTTACTATAAATAAGCCGTTATACAGATATCCAAATATGCCTTGGGCCATACTACTAACATCTAAGAGGGATTAGCTTCCTCATCTATATGCAACACAAAGGCAAGAACCTTTCTTCCTGCCCATTTGTGCCACTTAGTTGTGGCAGCAACTGATTTGATTCTGAAAGTACTTCTATAATTATCATTCATGATACCGCAAAGAATAGCAGTTTCCCCATCTGCATAGTTGAAGCCAAAAGAACATTTTTCTCTACAGGTACTTATTAAAAGCTATAGTATTGGATCCATCCACCCTACACAGTACCAGCTGAAAAATACTAGGGCTACTATTTCTATAGCACAACACTTCAGCAAAATAAAGACTTCAAACATGGAGGTAATCCAGCAAAATTAGGTGTGCTGTTCTTTGTAAAAAACACACCCACATTTCTTGTCTGCCATACAAGCAAAATAGCTACATCACATCTGGCATCTGAGCTAACCACTATGCATGGTGCTGCACAATGTGGATAGACACAGGTACTCAAGCAAAGGCAGTACATACACTTCCAATTCACTGCTTTGTTGCATGAACACTTAATTTTGACACTGAGGATTGGAATATTTCAAGACAACTTTCAGCTTTCTGCCATAATGTGTAAGAAGACCCACATAACACGTAAGAGTAACATCCCTGGGAATCGAACCAAAAACAGTCACACTGGGCAGATTCAGTTTTAGTTCTACATTTCTCAGCATCTCAGAGGCTTGACTCAACACTGGAAGGAAGCTCTAAGCAGCTTCTCAGATAAACAGAGCAGATCTCTCCTAGAAAATTCCAGAGGTCTCTCTGAGACAAAAACTGAAAGGGGCTTTCCCTCCTTAGGGTAGGAAGACACATCTAGTCTCAGTGCCCAGTTACTAGAGTGAACAGGATAAAAGAGAAGTATAAAGAGCAGTGAAAACCATTTTTCTCTCCTACTAATTACTGTAATGCTTTCTCCTTCCCTGGAAGATCAGACTGCAAATTCATGTAACTATGGACAAGCTACAGTTACCAGCTACTTGTGCTTGAAAACATTAAAAATCTCAAATTACAGTAATTGAGAATCTGGAGCATCAAATGTTGTATTAACACACCCAGAAACCTCAAAGGAAGTGGGCTGAACAGGGAAACAATTTCAAGCTATGCAGTAACCCAAAAGTACTTAAATTTTTTAACTTAAAATTGTGTTATTTAACCCTTTGAGGCGTTGGGGTTTGGTGCACTTTTAAAGTATCTTCAATGTTATTTCTCACAACAGAACCAAAAGAACCTTCTTATTTCTGTTCCAAAAAAGTTGTCCCTAAACACTTCCCTACTGCATCAGATGATCTAAACTTCACATTACTGGTACATGGGAGTCACATCAACCAGTGCAACTACGTTTACAGGTAAGTAATGGCTATTAATTAACCAGCAATATGCTGAATAGAATTGAAACTACTCTTAAAATATTTCAGGGTTCATCTACCTGCATTTCTTAAAAGCACTTCCAAGCCATTTATGCCAAAGCAGTACCCAAAAGGCTAACAAAACACTGTCATCCAAACCTCAGCAGAGCTGAGAGGTGGCTGAAGAGCAGCCGAGTTTCGGTTTGTTTCTATTTCCAGCAGGTTTTCACCTGGTGAGCAGGCGCTGCCTCGGCTGCTGCCGCCGGAGGGCAGCAGTGCCGCAGCCGTGCGTGACCGCTCACGCAGCAGCGCCGCGATAACGCCTGTGCTTAAAAGCAAACAGCACCGAACGAGCTACATTTCACAAAGTCAGCCACGCTGGCCTGCTAAACACCGCGTAGGAAATGGACAGGACCACCACAATTAGGAGTGGGGAAATTGTTTAGAAAAAGAGGTTTCTAATAGAAATTTAAGTGGTTTTTATTTGTAATAGCTGTTACAGATACTGTCCTTCCATCAGTGCCACTTACCACAGGGCCTCTCCTGCTTCTCCTTTCCAGCCATTCATGCTTCCAGGCTGGCATACACGTTGCCTTGAGTTTCTCCCTGATCATGCGCTCTTCTGGGCGGTCATCCATCTTCTGTAACCCCCTGAGGGTTTCTTTATTCTCCATGTCACGACTACAGCAAAGAAAAAAAAGTCATAAACACAATTAATTTCAGTTAAAGTATAATGCCACAGCATTCTTAAACTTTGTGCCACCCTATTCTCCCTCTCCTTACAATGCAGCTGCTAAAATATTATTTCCACCAGACTGCAAGAAGCCTTTTAAGAGTTACAACTGATCTGTTGTTCTGCCATTTGAAGCAGAATACCTGTTTAGAGGGATATTTCTTTAAAATGTGTGTACTACTTGTAGCACTGAACAACCAGTAAAAATAAAGATCTTGGTAAATATAAAACCAATACAAAAATTACTCTCTATGTCATGCCATTCATCAAAGGTTTCACAAGTGTTGCAATGGTTCATGCATTCCTTGGCAATACAAAGCCTACAATCTCCATTTTAAAACAATTTACAAAATTAATATAAAGATGAAAATGTTCCATAATCAGAGGATGCACAAGCAAGAAACTATGTATCTAGTGCCTCTTCATATATTAACTCAGCTCAGGAAAAAATAACTTGTAAACTAATACACAGTAAGTATTAGAGAATAATAAAATTGCCTGGGTTGAAAGAGCCCTTAAAGATAATCTAGTTCCAACCCTCCCGCTGTGGGCAGGGACACCTCCCACTAGACCAGGATGCCCCATCCAACCTAACCTTAAGTATATTTAAACTAGAGACAGAAGTCACAAAATTAAGGCTAGTGGCCTTGTGTGTTCTTTCCAAGTGAGTAATGACTCAAGAGCTCTTAAAGTCAGCTACAGTAAGAGCAAAATTCACAGCAAGTTCATATCTGTAAAATGAAAATTTAATCCACCTGGGCTTGTACTTTCTGACCTACAGCAAAGTAGTTCCTTGTGATTGCTGGCAACAACAAAAAAGCAAAAAATACTGTCACACACTGAAAAACAAATATGAACAGTCTGGAAGATTTCCTGATTCTGTTGAGCTATCTGCTAAATCACCAAGAAAACCACATTCTTAAGCAGCAGCACATGATCCCCACCCATCTTCTTGAAGCCAGTGCTCTTTAAAAATAAGCAAGCTTGATTAAGCCAACTGTCAGAATGAGATTTTATTCCAAAAATAAAATCACAACTTAAAGAGGAAGGCTATATGATAATTTAGCTACAACCACTGCTTTTTTCCATGCAGTCTCAGCTTCTAGAACATTTAACCATGCAGTCACAGCTACATTTATGTACTGTATGATGACCTAAAAATATATTCCCTGCAATATTCATTGTAATAAAATGATGTTAAAATTACAATTCCTATCTTCAGCAGCACTGTATTGCTAAGGTCATTTATCACAAATCTGTACTTTGAAGAAAATGAAAAGTTTTTGCTGGTCAGAAGGAGAGTACTGTTACTGGTTTTTTTCTTCTCTCATTGTAGAGACAAAGGAAACAAAGGATTCTGAGGCAGGAAATAATTCTTCCTGTTCAGCGCTGAAACGTAATAAGCAGATGGACACTGTAAACAAAATATATTTTCTTTCAAGCTACCTTCTAAACCTACTGTTAATAACTGATTTTAGATATGCAGAACTGTGTGATTCTAGTGATTAAGGACTTAAAAATGTTTATAAGTAGAAACACAATCCACCTAAGAATTAATGTTTTTTCAGAGGTTAAGCATTAATGCTTGCTTAATTCTAAAAGTAGTGCAAGTGACATGAAAATAATTTTTGTCCCAGCAGTGAATTCCATAGCATTGCCTTTTAGAAACAGAGACAAAAATAGTGATAATTAATGAAAAACAAAGATACTACAGCAGTAAGCAGAGTCCAAATGAAGAATGTGCCTGAAAGTTTCAAATGTGGAAGAAACCACTGTGTAAAAAGAGTCAACTTTACATTTTTTCTTCAGTCAAAAAATCTGTTCAAAGACAAAAAAAATTGATAAGAACAGCACAGCTCCAAAGTAATACAAATGCAAGTTAAGATATCATTACTCTATTTTTTATATTAGTTATTTCACAGCACAAACCATCTCAGTTGCATGAATACTTCATATAGTAGACAGAAAACACCACACCAGCAGTGAAAGAATGACACAGTATTCCATTTGTTCATATAACCATGATTAACTTCTCAACTGATATAAAAAAAGTCTTTTAGAGGTCCTTGGACTTGAATTCATGAACAATGTAATACAACAGCAGAGGCTTCACAATCTCTGCTTGTTCTCTAAAAATCAGAAGCAGCTATCTTCCTCTCATGTGACAGCTAAACCGATCTACTCTTGCCTGCACAAAGAACTCTTGTGCTTTCTCTACATGCAGGTGGGAAAGACCAGCCGAGTCTGAAGGCTTTTGCTTAGTAAATCAGTTATGCAGAATTTGTATGTATATATATACAAATAGATATGTATGTTGTTGTATGTATATCTCTATATATTTCTTTTTATTTATAGAACACAACTTCTTAAGTGATCAAAACAACTTCATATTTTAACTCAAGCCTTGGCTAAAATCTTCATTAAGTATTCTTATCTGCTGGGTCTGTGGAAAAAATACTTTTCCTGTGACTGCACCAAACTCCTACATACTGCAAGATACCCTCACTTTGTGACCCTGAACCTGCAGGGTTTGGGGTTTGGTTTTTTTGTTTGTTTTCTGTTTCTTAAACAAAATCCCTCATCTGTGTCAGGCAAGCTGAGATTTTTCTACACAGCAATGTTTGCCTGTCTCTATATCATTGTACCTCAGCACAAAATAAAAACAAGAAATCCATAGCATATTCCACTAAGGACTTCATCCTGCAGTGTACAGAGTATTCTGATCTTCAAACAGCAGCACCTATTCAGGACAGCTATGTGCTTAAGTGGCTCCCGGGTGGTGTTTTATTTGAATCGCAGTGCAAATCTAATGAGCAAGCTAAAAACAAACCTCAGAGAACATGCTTGGACCCAGGGAGCTTTACATTTCTCAACAGCCCACCCCTCTGCTTCATCACGAAGCAAGGATTTTGCTCTTAAATGTTTCAGTTTCTCATGAGTAGAAAAAAAAAGATGAAAGATACTTTTTTTCCTGATAAATTTTAAACTTTTAAACTTTCAAGCTTTGCCTCCCTCCCCCTTAAGGCAACACCATGTATCTGCTGAATTCTTTGTACCAGTATTTTCAAACCAACAAGACATGAGCTCCTGTATTAATAGTCAAGAAGCTCCAAAGAAATGGGTCTAAACTGAGTTCTGGAGTACTGAGCAAGGTCAACAGTGTGATGAATACTGGAGTTTAATGCATAAGGTCACTGATCTGCACCTTAATAATGGCATTATTCACTTTGGATTATTTGCTTCATGAACTATAAAACTTAATGCAGTAATATTAACATACTGCATAGAAACAATCTACTGCAACATCTTACGCAACAGAGAAGGCAAAATATCCTCAGTTTCTTAATTCTGAAGACTTGCAAACAGTAAATGAGTATCTAGATTATTAACAACTTGTTTTCCATGGACCAGGACTCAGTATTTCAGAATGAGGTATGCAGTACACATGCTATTTCAGTAAACTGTGGTGAAGTACACAAGCAAACTTTACTTCTAATAGCTCAGTGAATTCAGTACTAATTCTCTGCATGTATTTTTCTTACAAAGGGTATATAATGGTATATGAAAGCTCAACTGCAGCTCTAATTCATTTGCCAGTTGTACATTTCATTGCAGTTCTCAACAGTCAAATGTCTTGGCTTCTCTGCTATCTTATTTGGGTAAAAAAGCTTTATCCAACACCCAGGCTGCACCACATTTTATTAGCAGCAGGAAGACAGGAAAAAGTCAAGTTCTGAAATAGGAGTCAATTCACCAAGAAAGGGAGGTTCTATTTGCTATATCCACAAATACCCAATCATAGCAAGGAGAAAAGTTATTAGCTGCAGAGTTGTTTAGTTTTTTTCTTTTCTTTTAAACATTTGTCTGAAGGAGTTTAGCAACAGTAACTTGAGTATCAGCAGTGGTCAAACCACGGTGAACCACAAGAAACATTTATGAACAAAAGTGGTCACGAAGGAGCTACATCAGAACAATCAATGGAGTTAATAACAGGTTTGATGGAAGAGCACTGTATGAGAAAGAATGAATACAGGAGAAATTACATAATCTGTTCAATACAAATGCCATCTGTTGTAACAATCAAAACTGGAAGTGACCTTAAATGGGACATAAAGATCTCATTTTGAGGATCTTAACCAAGAATTAAGAATATGGTCACCCAGCTAAACGCAACCCAAGCCTCAAGAGGTCCCAAGAACACCAGACTAGTCAGCCAGCCAGGAGGCATGTTTGGAGCAGTGCTCAAATGTGAGGAACAGGGACAAAAGCCATTCCCTGAACTGAGGAGGTCAGCTACTAGTATTTTAGATAACTTCTTGCCACTAACATTTCCAGTATTGCTCACAGTTTCTCTTTTGCCATTAAGTACTTCTAATGAAATAGAGATCAGTAAATAAAAACCAGAGCAAGATGGACAAGGCATGGTCTGTCCTCCTGTCAGGTCTATTCCTTCTCCTGCTGATTCACTACTGCTGGTATCTATCATCTAACCGTATGTGTTCATTCTAACAAAGCAAAAGATCAGATATGGCAGATACTATGAAAATGAAAAATTTCACAGGAACTTTCTCAACCTGGTAATAAATGGCAGCAACTGCCAATTAACAACAGAACTGAATGTGCTACTTCCTAGAGATAAAAGGTACCTGGCTTCCTAAAATAGTTACAGAGACTTTAGCTGAATGTTATGGAAGTGTGAAATTTAGTTGTATTATTCTGTTAAGAGTACTCGCTTGAAGGCTGGTACGTCAAAAGGTGCATTTGTCAAAGAGAGCAGTATTTCACTGCTAACAGGACAGTATTCTCAACCAAAGCTCTAACTCCACAGACTGAGCCATCCCCTTCAGTCAAACCTCACAGGCCCTCATCAAGAAGGGTCATCCTTCCTATGCTTGCTACAAAGAGATGCTTGCTACAAAGCAAATGAAATGGGCTTCTCTCCTGTTTCCTAGAAAAGGTATCAGACATCTCGCACAAGTATTACAGAAAGTTCCTAGGGCTCTCTAATTCTTTCTATCATTATTTAGTCAGCCAGTCGCAGTTCAGATGGATCAAGCTGTACACATCTTGACACATAGGTGTTTTCAAGATGTGGAAATCAACAGTAACATTACATGATCTCTCAGACTCTTCACTTTCATAATAAATGCTTTACCGAGAGAATCTGGTACTTTATCTCTAAAACTCTAAAAGTTTATCAAGTTTATTGAGCAGAATTTCTAGAACTTACAGAAGGTAGATAATTTATATTGATATGAGACCCAAAGCTACTAATAATTATGCAGTTTAATTATTTCAAAAATTTTATGAGTTTTGCTTAATATACCCAAAATGAGATGATAAAAGTTTATATATTTATTAATGTGTGACAAACTTTAGCATCCCAGCAGAGCCCAGTATGCCCAGTTCAAGTTACATCAGCTGAAGAGAATATGCAAGTCCTGTCTCCATCGTGGTGCAACATACCACTGGGCCTTACTTCAAAAACAGCAGTAATGTCATTACAAAGACTGAACCAGAGTGCTCACTTACAGTCAGCTGTATGATTACTTCATCTGCACCAGGTTATAGCATCTCAAGCACAGGTGATAGAAAGGGATTTTTTCCCCCAAGCTGCCCCACCAGAGCCCTCCTCTAGCTTTTCCTGAAGTATATGAACAAGTTTTTACTTGTTAGTACAAGTTAGTAAGTAAACTAGTAGTTTACTTGTTACAAGTTAGTAAGTAAACTCCCTTTTTAACAAAATCAAATTCTTCACTTCTAGTATGAAGTTTGACCTCTTAGGCACCAAATCGATCTTTCACTTCAGATTCTTCAAGGCTGTCCTAGCTCAAATTAGGAGTATTAGTTGAAATGTGACTGGCCAACACATAGAAAGGATCAAGTCAGAGCAGATACGGTCCTTGCTGATGCAAAAGTCTAAGCCATTAATAGAAAGGTGAGAATTATAGGTAGAATAAAAGCCAAAAGCCAAGTCCTAAAACAAAGTTCTCACTGTAGATTATTTTTATATGTCAGTATATCAGGTACATATCCTACTGTTTCAAGTGTCTGTCCTACTTTTAAAGATAAAATTGCTTATTGCATATTAGATGACTGTCAGAGAAGATTAAAACATCTCCACACATACTGCATGGAACCAAGAGTTTCTTAGCCAATTTTACTCCCCTGTCACCAGTAGAGAACATCAGGTATTTCATACAAAAAAATTATGCTTTGAATCAGCATAAGATACTAGGGTTAAACAGACAAACCTGCACACTACATTCTCCACCTTCAATGAGAATGGTGGAAATAAGATAGCATACAAACAAGTAGCTTGGACAGAATAAGCTACATAAAATTTAAAAGCTACAACCTACTGAATGATTTCTGTGATAGTTATAAATGAGAAAAAATTTAGAATGTCCTGGCCCTGTACAAAATGGCAGAATTATCAGCAGATACCAAATGTTCAGAGATTACTGCTGGAAAGTTCTCTCAGCAAAATACGATAATAAAAATAAACAATGAAAGAAAGCAAATGAAAAAAACTGTTATATATATAACATGTATATATATGTTATTTCTAGAAAAGAAACATAACATCCTCTACAAATTTTAGGTCTTAATGACTGGTTAGTCCGGTCTCACAGAAGGAGACCAGAGATGCATAAAGAAATTTAACAGGTCTCCTCCTGTTCTTTTCTGACGAATGATCTAACTGACATGCTTTCATGATAATCATTATTTCTCACCAGGGTTATATTTGTTTCTTAGTGCACACTGCTGACAATTACAACCAATTATTATTCTTATCTATTAGTTGTATTGGAGTAGCAATTAGGAGTCACGGAGCAGGCCCCTAGTATTCTAAGCATCCCAATCTGGTTTTTTTAATTTATGTTTTGTTATTTGGTGTTCATCTTTTAAAGTTTATGCTTTTTTTCCTCTTTTCATATTTCTTGTCTATATATTTATCAATCCAAGTTACACTGGGAATTAATATCATTAGTATGATAGCATGATATAGAAACAGTAAGCTATACTGAACAGGCACTAAACTTGCTGAAGAGATACGTCTTGCTCGCTGACAGTCAGAGACTCATTCAAAAAGGCCTAGTGTTCTGAAGATTCATGCATACAGTGAATTTTGCTCAAAGGCCAAAGTGGGCTAAATGTTTCCACAGAGACTTCTGACTGTCATAAAAAGCTTTCCTACAGCACAGACATAACATAAAAAATTCCTTGCAAGCCTATTCTGAGTAACTGCTGGGTAAAAAAATACAACCCTAGCAACCCCTTCACCCACTTATGGTAGATACACATTGAACAGCGTTATCTTCTATTAGCAGAGAGCCACAGGAGAACTGGCTATCACCATGAAGATCCAGATTTCGGTTCTGCAGTTCCTGAATGCTCACACATGGAGTGCCCTTGCAGATATAGAGTGCTCTGTGCTGAACAGGGCTGTCTCCTTTTGAACAAGGAGACATTTTGGTGGTATCTGTCAGCTAATCTAACCTCAGGCAAACCATACAGCAACTACACCCACTTTAACAATGGCAGCTACTATTGCAAATGTTTATTTTTTTAAGACAACAACAAGCTACCATGACAAAAAAAATTACAGGAAAAGGCATTCAAAATGTCTGTGAGCATATGGCTAAAAATGTACAGCCTCAGTAACTCTTGTTTTGTCTTCTTTAAAATCTACAGAATAAAGAGAAAACAAGTGCAGGAATCTTACCAGATGAGGAAGAGAGCGTTTAATCTGACAATTTAAAAAAAAAATTAAAAACCAAAGTATGCAGTTAGCAAGCAATAAAAATATTTTTCCATAATAACCAAATAAGTCTGATAACAAAACAAGAAAGCTAACAAGGGACAGCAAGTCTAGCAAGTATACGCCTTAAAAATATACCATTTTTTCTTATCATCTTTGGTGGATTCCTAAGATTTTATTTTAAAATTATGCTGCTTTCACATCTCACGTGCAACAAATAATAATGCATGCTCCTTATGAAGTGTAATTCTTGATACTAATTACAAATTACATACTGTCAGAGTAAAAATGCAGTGAGCTCATTTCCATGTGATATGGGTCTTGGTAAAGGAAAGTGGGTATCTTCAGTATTTGCTTAAAAATTGACTTATAAATTGCAGACACATTCACATAGCAGTATGAAAGCATAACACAAGAGGAGCATTACTTTATGAGAATTCCAGCTTATCACCAGTGACTTGAGGAAACACACTGTTCCATGTGAACCAAATTTGATCAGAAGGCCTTTGCACTCAAGTTTTCAGATTAACCATTTCATCCCAGGTTCCTAGGCACAATAAATTCTACTGTGCACAAGTGACTGCAAGTAACAGTATCATAAAACAAGGGCACCCCTCCATAATAAAAGAAAAATAAGATTACATAGATCTAGAAAGATGCATCAGAATGAAATTATACAGATAGATACTGCACTTGCACAAAACATGCTAGTATATGAAAATGAATTGTCTGATTTCATCGAGACACACCATGCAAAAGAAATCAGAAGCAGTATGAAGCTTTATATAGTACTTGAGGGATGATGTAAGAGTAAGAGCTATTAGGTCAGCTGATATCAGTTTTCCTGTGAAACACTCTTAAAAAATATAACTAGCAAAATTAATTCATTTTTAATCTAGTGACATGTATGTGGTCCTTCTAAGCCCAAGTTCATGAAAGAGTAGAAGTATTTGATATGAAGTGCTAGGTCTTAAAGAGACTCTACTGGTAAATAAAGATGCCTTAATTATGTTCAGATTCCAGTTAGCACACTGACTGCCAGCAGACTATTCCCAACCTGCAAACAAAACCACAGGTTTTGTGGGTCACCAAGAACTGTCATCTCTCTGCTTATTAAAACCAGTGCTCAGGATGTACAGCTCTACACACCAACTCCCCGCATCCCACTCTGACCACCATCCTGAGTTCTCTAAACCCATGGCTTCAGTAATTATTACAGAAAAAGTAGTAAGTGGGGGGAGGAAAAAAAAAAGGCAAATTGCACTTCCTGCAAAAAGTTGCCAGATAGCATTTACTTAATGTGAATTCAAAATGTTGTGGGGGAAGCTGCAGGAGGTGCCTTCACTTTGCCTTTCAGCACTCCACCAGAAAATGCTTTGGCTACTTGTAATTTCTTGCATTTATTTTGGCAATTTTTGATTCAAGCACTTTTTAGTATTCCTATGCTTACCAGCTCTAAGAAATATTATCTTTCCTCCAGGATTGTGTGATCATTTAGCAAAAATTCTTAGAATACCATCACTGTGTGACTACACCATCACTTTGCACACTGAAAGTCACTCTATGCATAAGGCAGTACAAAAAGATTAAAAAGTATGTCCTATTGGAAAAAATAAACCACAGTGTAGAACAATCCCAAATCTACACTGACATTTACTCATCTCCCACTGCTGCATTATTCAAACATTCTGGTTATATGTACTTAAAAGGTAGTTTGAACAAATCTGTCCCTACCCTCATACAGGACTTTGAGACCACAAAATACATTGAACATAAACAGTAACATTTTAAAACAAGTAACGAACACTAGATCATGTCACCTGTATATACGGTTGACAGAATGCTGAACAATTTCCTATTGCTGTTAAAAACCGTTTTGAAGAGGAAGTGAGGAAGGCTTTCCAGAACTGGATAGTTAATATTTTACTGTCCTCTCTAATCAGAAGCACAACTGAGTAAGAGTAATTACTGTCCATTACTACATTCTCAGATCTCCTCCCAAACGTAACTGCATGGGGTTTGGCTAGGGAGGAGTTACAATAATAACTTAAACTTCGTTACGCTATTGTTAAATAAAATCAGAGTAGCTACATTTACCATTTTTTTTTAATTCTTCCAAAAGAATCAAGGAAGAATGGAAAAAAGTTATGAAGAATGTGAAACTTATAAACAGGAGTAAGCACAGGCAATCATGGAATGCAAGTCTTATGGGCATACAAAGCAGTTGAAACAAGTATAAAAAGTTAAACAATTGACTGAAAAATCTCTAAAACACTTATTTCAAAAATACTAACAGCAGTACTCATTGCTTGCTTTATTGCCATGGATAGGTATTACATTAAAGTGACTTTAAAAAAAGCTTCTTCATTTATCCTAACCCACAAGCATAAAAGAAAAAATAACCGTTGTCTTTGAAGAAGCAGCCTCACATTGCTGAAGCTACAAAATAAATAAGATTACAAAAGAGCTCATTTACTTTCTCATTGAGAAAACTACTGCAGTGTTTCTAGGACATGCACCAAAGGTGTTTTCAGTGGGTTTCATGACAAGATAATTATTTATCTTGTCATGAAACAAGGAGCACAGGAATATACAGATACAGGTATACTTCAGGTGCAGGAGATATGTTTTCAATTATAAAGATCTTTCTCTCACCTATTAGATATCCTTAAAAAGGGAACTAAAGAAGCAGAATTAAAATGATGCACTTCAAATTTAGCTTTATCTGGGATTTGATTTAAATATTTAATACTGACAGTCATCATAAATTCAGTAATTAGTACCTCAGAAACTGCATAATGACACATGATTCTTTATAACTATCTGCCCATTAAATTTCTTGCTTTATCAGAAACTGACTGTCAGCATTCAAGACAAAAGGTTATGATTTTCTATATGTTATTGACCAGTTAATATATCCGTAACAATTTAAGATGTATTTTTCTTTAGTCACTTAAAACCAACAACTACTCAGACTCCCTTTCAGGAAGCTGGCAGCAAGTCTGTGTCCATCCAAACTTTTCAACAATAAAGTCAAAGTAGAACTGCAAGAAAAGACTTCAAGCCATGAACCAGCAACCAAGAAAAATCTGTTAAAGAATTGCCATGAAATTAATCCATACTAAAGGACCCTGAAAGTTACAGATAGGAAGCAGTTACTAACCATTTGTGCAGTACCCTTAAGCACTGCTTCAGCTGAGATAGCAGCACTCGGTGAACTCCATGGCTTTGAAGAAAAAAACCAAAAACATTAACACACAAGTGTACTTTCAGATTTTTAAACTGCTCTCCCACATAGCCCAAAAGACAAACATTGTGTTTGTTCTGTAATACTCTACACTAAGCTTCTGTGGACTACTCATGTAAGCTCATCAATGCGATCCTCAAACATCCATCTTCTGTCCACAGTTGTGTTTGACCCCTAGAAATTAATTCTGAAATTTAATGGAGCAGTTATCTAATATTTAGACATTATTATTAAACTTCCATTTAGAAAACTAAAATAATAGCAAAATCCTTTCATGAATATTCCTAATATATGGAAGAATGCTGGGATGCTCCCACATGAGGTTCACAATGCCTAAATATTCATGCACTGTAATGACAACATTTTTGATAGGCTGAAACATCACTTAGCCTCACATATAAGCAAAGAAGTTCAGGGTTTTTGCAAACTTCTCATGAAACATATTTGAGAAACTTGTATAAACAAACATCTGTCTGGAAGATGACATTTCACTATTACACATAAGAAGTAAGGCTGCACTGAAATCAGACTTTCAAGTAATCAAATTTGGGCTTATTAAGAAAGCCTTCTAAAGTAAATTTACAGCACGGTTTTCAAACGTCTTTATTTGCAGACTTTATTTCAAAATTATACCTTTGTACAGAGAAGCCTTGCCTTTCTTATTTTTGCTCAATTTGTTAACTAAACTATTAATCTTGGAGAAATATGCAGGTCCATGATTCAGAAGTATCTGTTCTACAATATAAACTAATCAAGTCAAATGTCCACATCCACCTTTTTTGCTGGTGGTTTTTTTTTTAAGATGTCTTTCCTTACTGTGAAGATTTGGAGATTAATAGTGTAATTCATGTGGCTGCATTTTATTCATTTATATTTGGTCCTTGGTACCTTTAGCACGGAAGTCAACTCTCAAAAACATCCTCAACTGAAAGTACTTCCTTATCCCAACTAGGATTTTTCTACAGTTCTCAGCATGCCTCCCTAAAAAACCAATACGCCAGGTGTACCATCCATTTCAAATGAGAAATATGAAATAAGAAAAAAATCAATTTACAAATATTTTGGTCTTATTCCACCAACTGATTAACAATCACTATTAGGAACTAGAGAGTATGATTCAGGCAGCAGTGGAAATGAAAACATTTCTGTAATTTACTTTAAATAGCTCAAAAGAAACTTCAGTCCTGAATAGCAGATGCTTTATTCAGATTGTCCCAGTATGTTTTTGTTTTTGTAAAGTAAAGAAGTATCAGAACATTGATTTTCAGTTTCACGTGTACTGTACTTGGAATATTTTGGGGGCTTTGCAGTTTGCTTTTTATTGTGGGGGTGGTGGTGGTGGTGGTTTATTAAGTAAGAAAATAACTTGCAGGGCAAGTTAAAGCTGTATGGGAAAAGCATTGCTGTGTCAATCCCTGGTATAAGTGTCTCATTTATGAAAGGATCATGAAATAAATACATTTCATATTCCATTTTGTTGCCATCAACACATAAAGCATTTCAAAAATCCACATGTTAAGCAGAAAGCCTGCTACACAAAGCTCTATGTACAGGAAAGTATTTTCATAGTTCTGTTAAGTTTTAAAGCAAGACGGAAGAACTTGGTATGCTGCTGCAAACATATCATATATATCCCTCCCTACAAGGAAACTTTAACATGAGTGCTTTAATGCACAGATATGTTTTACCCATTACCTGTATCTTCCTTTGTCCTAAGCTTTTATGACGCTCCCCCCCCAGCAATGTTTGATTTCAGATAGTTTCCACACAATTAATTAATAACTAACACTTTAACAGCAAAAGGTAAGAAAATGTGGTCTTGTTTATGGACATGTCTACCTGCTCTAGAGGGATATAATACAATTGCAGCCCTCACCTCTTAGAGCAGGCTGGTTTTTAACTTACTGCCTAATGCTGTCAGTGCAACCAGCGTCACACAAAATTCAGCACTGGGTGGATCATGCAAACCACAGGCAGGAGTCCATGCTACTGCTGAGTGCCACACTTAAACATAGTTCAAGTGTTTGTGAGAAAATGTAGTTACAGCAGTGTGATGTGCATTTAGACTCGCAAAGACTGCTGTGCTCCCCTTCTCAAGGCAGGGCACACTAAGACATGACATATAAAGCTAGCATAAGATTTCAAACTGAAAGCCATAACTGAAAGCTTTGTTTTCTATGCAGTTCACTTCAAAACAACTACTTCCCAAGGCAAATTTTTAAAATTCTACTTCCTAAAATTCAATATATTATGAAATATCATTAGGCTATTAAGAAAAAAACCTGTGTAATTAATCTGTTAAAATCTGTCATGCATAAAAACAAGATGCAACATTTTCCCTAGTCAGCTCATCTGAAAACACAAAATCAACTAAGTAGGAATGCTGAATGTTGTCTCAAAAAAACCCCAAGCTGACAGTTTTATTCTGAATATTCCAACTTAATCATGTACTCATACAATAGAAGGGAAATTTGACACAAAGTCTACTCTAAAGGCCAGAAGTTAACTAGATCGTAAAACAGAAAAATCAGAAGTACTACATTTTTCTGCCACATAAAGAAGCTTCCAGCAGGCTGCAACAAAGTACTAAAACCTTCCTATATACAAGCATTATGTGACAGAGATATTAAGGTATTTTTAGCATTATCATGTAGTTTTAAAAAAAAAGCTCAAATGAGTCTCAGGGGATGTTATCAAACTGAACATCATGTAGAACATGTGTAAATTGGAGGTTCCGAGAGGATAATGAAAGTTTATTCCAGGTGACAACACAGAAAAAGTAAAAACTGCAAGGTTTTTATTTCTTTACCAGTCAGCTTTCAAAAATTTGAGGAATGAAAAGCAAAAAAGTTAAAATGTTTTTCAGAGCATTAATCTGAAAGCAAGGCTACTTAAGGAATACACCCAAATTTCCTTTCTTCTTACTTCCCTCTCTGCAATTCAGTATCAATTAAAGAAAAGGCAAGGTGCTGGGTGTATTTTGTCAATTTGGTAATGGATCTCAACCTCAGACATAAAACATTTAAGACTTATAGATTAAGATGCTTTCAAGCATTAAAAACGTACAGACTATTTAAAAAAAAAAATCGAACAGCAAAGAGTACCTGAAGTGTTTATATGCAAGCAGAATCCTGAATTTGCTGCTAGAATACTCTTAGATCAAGTACAAACATTAGAACTAAAGTGGTAACAAGCCCAGAAACACATTAGGTAATTTAAATGCCTAGGCTCTGAAAAACAGCTATTTATGGCAATCCAAAGGAAGAAGGGGCCAGAAGCTATCCTATCTCGGGTAGGTAACCTGTTGAAACAGTTCCATATACCATCTCTGCAGACACAAAGTCAGTTTAAGGAGTTCCTATTCCCTACCTCGATTACTCATTTCTATTTACCCCTACTGATGTTGATCAGACTTCAGAACAAAGCCCCAAAACACCACCACATATTCTGAAACTCTAAGTTCGAGAGAATATGGAAAACTGTTGGTCTGGGTTTGATCTCCAACCTAATTCATGTGGTTCTTCAACAACTTCTCAGGAAAATAAACCAGGATGACATTTTTGACAAACGAGCTTCTTTTACAGTACACATGCTTTGTAATACAGATTTATTCCAGTGGAGAAGATCCTCCACACGCAGATACGGGATTTACCACACTAAAGACCACAGGATGTAGGACTAAAGACTTAAGGATGTAGAACACACTACACACTAAAGACTGTAGGATGAAGAAAGTCTTATTATTAAAATAAAGCTGCCAGAGCAGAAACAACAGTCCCCAAAAGGTGAAATTTGTTCTCCTTCAACCCAGCAAGATAGCAGGGGTTATGACCTTCAGACAGGAGATTAAACATTTTAGAAAGCTTAACACTGAAAGCAATTCACGCTACGTTTTTTTTACTGTTTTCTGTTCAAGAGGCTACCCCCCAAAAGTAACAACTTCCTTTGTTTTGCATTTATTGTAGGAAGAAAATGCTACATTTCCAGGACAGAAAGGAAACATTTCAGTACGACTAAGCATAAGAATAGAGCTTACAGAGAACCGCAGACTCTGCGCATTCACAAGGCTCCCAGCTGCAGAGTCTGTCACTCCACGGGATCTCCCCATAGAAGCATCTTTGTAAGTCCAAAGCAAGTCCATCCAGCCCAGCATCCTATGTCAAACTGCAACTATCTGTGCGTGCTGTAGTAAAACCACAGAACAATCTCTGAGCAACTCCTCCCACTAGATTCTCTCCGACTTTCACCAGCCAATGTGTGACTTCAGGGATGAACGAGAGGAGGATACCTCCACATGAATTTGTCCAATTTATTTTTTATCTGCTGTATCTTTCATCTGTTGGTTTGTATGTAGACTGCACTCTAGAAACTTAAGGCATGTCATGGGAAATGACCCAAGAGGTTTGAAAGAAGCTGAGCTGACCTCAGGGAAAAAGTAAAAATTGTGTTCATTCACCACATCACAGGACTAAAAAAATCCTTATGTTGAAAATAACTGCAGTACAGAAAACTGTTAAGATACATGTTAGAGATAAATGCCCATTATTTATTTGAATATATATGCCACCTTTGTGAACAAATGTAGGTCAGGGAACAAACTCCCACTGTTATGAATCAGAAAGACTGTAGGCTGGGGAATACAGTAACTTAAAGAAATTACCATAAAGACACACATACCTTGAGCTTCCTGCTTCTTCTAAAACCCTGATATAAGTACAAAAGAGTTGTAAGCATCAAATCTGCTCCTGCAGGCAAGTCAATATAGAGGAGAGTGCTCAGGTACCCTCCTGAGTTATTGAGAAAACCACTGGTCCACAAGTACAGGCTATGCTTTCCTTACGTTTGCTTTGACTAAGTTTGTCTTGAAAAGGTCTTTGACTTCTCTAGGCAGAAGACATTGCATTTCCTTGACTTCATGCCACGCTATCAGCATTATTACACAAGAATGATACAAGAAATTCCACTGTTTCAATGTTCAGAAAATGTTACACCAGAACTGCCATTATATACAACTGAATTTAAACTACAGTAAGAATTATCCAATGAATTATTCAACGAGAAAGTTCTACTCAAATCAAACTGGCAGAGAGAAAAACCCGAGTGACCTTTTGGGGATGGAAGAAGGAGAAACTACAACTACGGTTTATGTTAAAACTCTAAAGGAAGCTGTCTGTGCCAGCAGACATTCAACAAACACATCTGTCAGTGTTATCAAATATATACAACCCAGAAGAGGAGACCTTAAAAATAAGGTCTGTTTGCAACACTGCATGTTAAAAAATGATTTCTAAGTCATACAAAAAGAAATCAGAAGATGATTATAATTACTAAAAACTATGAAAAAAAAAAAAGAAAACAGAAAAAGTGTTCAGTTAGCTTCCTCCCAAACAGTAAAGTTAAAACAGAAACACTTTGTGTCCTGGAACATGTTCTTTGGGATCCCAGTAGCTCTTCCTGCTGTAGGCATTGAAGTTTCTGACAAAGCATAAGAAGTCTGTAATTTCCTGCTTTGCAAAACTATCAAAATGACTGTCACTTTTTCAGCATTTAACAGGCAGGCAGGAACAGATTACTGTACCCAGATGGTGCTAGTGTTTTATTATCACACTAAAAATGGAACCTCAGCTATGAAGGGAAGCTGGCAGCAGAAATTAAGATAAACAAAACCAAAAAAACCACCCCAGATTTCTGAGGGAATCTACAATAAAAAGGCAGTCTCTTCTCAAAGCCGAGACAGAACATGACCAGACACCGATCAAGAAAGATACATTCTCATAATCTCTCTGAAACAGAAAATTCAATACAAACATTAAAGTGGTATTTGTCATAACACAGACAGCATTAAGACAAAGAAAATTACTAATGAAAGTTTAAGAAAGCTTCAAAAGGACTCCTTCTCTTGCTGAGCCAGGAAACAAAAAAGCATTTTGCCGAAGTCAGCTGCATGCTTTCATTTTCTCTTATCTAACTAAGAAAAAGCCCTTCTCTTTTCTTTCACTGCAGCTTGCAAAAATGCCTGTGAAACTCAGTTTGTGAGAGGCAGATATCTGAAAAACAGAAGTTACTTTCAAGCGCTGTTAAAATATCTGAGCATGTTTTAAAAAGCAATTTGATTATTACATTAAAAAACCTAAAATGGTCAAAGTAAAAATACAGCAGTTTGTTTCAAAAATTAGAAGACGGAAATGTGTGTGACTTAGTTTTACATGACTTTTGCACTGAATTGTTCTGAATATTGAAGTACAGTTGACTTGAAGTACATAATAATTAAATAAACTTAAATGATATGATCAGCACAGAAATGAATTTTACTATACAATGTCACAGTTCAGCTTCCTCTTAGATGGCTTGTTTAAGTAATAAACCATTTGCTACAATAGAGCTGTTAAGAACACAACAGGAAGTGTTTCGCTGGAGATGAGGACTTTGTTTTCTTGCACTGCAGAACACACTCACTGGGACTGCTCTCTGTGTTACCTCTTGACTTTGCATCAAGTCCACAGCAAACTCATCATCTGCTAAAGATTCAGCTGCATGAGGTAAGCTAAAAAAAGTGCAAGGTACTTGTTACCTGTAATTTATCTCAGAAGACTTTTATAGCAGTAATTTTAAAGGTTCATCTAGGAGAAAAAAAACCTCGGTCTGCCTTTTTCTTCTAGGTAAAGTTGTTTTCCAGTTCATAAAATGCAAATATTTACCCTATAGTTATTATCTTTACAGCAAAAGAAACTTGTGCTATTCACGTGTAATACATCAAGTTGAAAGTGGTAAAGAAAACATCATCTAATTTAGGAGATGTTACTTTGTAACTAGCAGCTGGATGTTCCGTTTACAACTTCTTTCCAGTTTGACAGTGCATGAGAAAGTAAACTACTTATTCATATCCTATGGGTATCTCTCATCCATAGCACAGCATATGATACTCTCTTCTCAGTCCAGGACCCAATAAGCAAGGAGAGGTGTTCACATTTATGTAACAGCATTACTTTTAAAGCAATGTTCTTACGAAGAAGAAAAAAGATCTTGAAATCTAGCCCATTAATGGAAGTGTTGTCAACAAAAATTATGATCAATGTGGGAAGCCAGTTATCTGAACTTTTAAATTTTATTTTATTCAATCAACATATCCATAATTTTTCTCCATTATGAAGGGCAGCAAAAAACACATGTATGAGAAAAATAAGCATGAATGTCTATGTCTAATTAAAAATACAAATATGCAAGTGGCACTAGTGTCTGGGGGGTGAGGCAGGGGTGTGGGGAAGAAAACGTTATCTTTGTCTGAATCTTTTTCTCAATTCCTATATCCACCAGTTAGTATAATTTTAAGCAAATTATGATATTCTACTGTATATCCCCTCACTGTTTCACAAATTCATTTGATGATTAAAAGCACAGTTTCTAGTGTGAAACATAGTTAAGATGTCATACGATCTAAATGTATTAGACCTATGCTGGTATTAATGTTGGGATCTAAGTATGTATGTACTTTTCAGGACCTCCTTGGTAATAGACACTATTAAAGAGAATTTAATAATTTTAATTAAGTGTTAGACTGAAACACAGGTGTAACAAGGAAAGAATATGCACTTAATTTTAAATTGTGTATTTGAAAGTAATCTATACAACTTCGCATTTACAAGAACAACTTTAGTTAAATAAGCACTGCATGGGTGTCTGAGTTTTCAGGTAAGAAGCCAGAATCATAAGCCCACCTCCCAAAATCTAGTACAGAACCTAACTACAGAAATATTTTGTCCTTAGTTTTCTCCCTGTTTAGTGCAGTGAAGAACAACAAATGGAAAATACCCGAAATACCAACAAGGGCAAACACAGAAGAACAGGCCATAAATGACAATGCTGAAGAGGTCCAGAGTTTCAGTAAAGCCAAGTCCTGACTCTTCCTTTCCACATCCCACTGGCAGACACAAATCCTTACCACCACAGACTACAAGTTTCAAGGCTATCTGAAAACCATCTTGTCTTACAACAGGTACAACAGATTGATGGTTTGCAAGTGTTGTCATTTACTTAATTCACCGAGATACTCTTTCTGTATTGTAGTTTTCACAGGAACTTCTGAACCTAATGCACATCAGTCAGTTTTTACTTCAATTTATTGCCAGTTTCTCATGAAATCTCATATAGTTTTGACCATCACAATGCTCTAAAATTAGAAAGGCAGTTAAGTGCATTCTGTGCTTTCAAGTGTGTCTCAATCTGGTTTCCAGAGCTTTTCCACTTCATTTTATTTCAGGGTTCTAAGGGAAGGTTAAACTAACATTGACTGAATTTTCTATTTCTGTTCAAAAACCATCTTTTAATTTCTTCATGCAGCAACAAACTCTGGTCCATTAAAATGATGACCTTAAAAAAAAAAAAAGCAAAACATATTGGCTCAAATTGGTGGATGAAAGCCAGTTCTCATCACAGACTCTTAACCAAAAGCACCTCAAGCAAGATACGTATTTTGAGAAAAGCAAATTTTCTGCATTATTCTTGGAAGATTCTTAACTGCTTTCAACTTCAAAGTAATTATGTAAATAACATCTAATACTGTGCACTCAATCCTTAAGTTAGAATAAACCACATCAGTTGGAGCAAACTGGCTGATAAATGCACTCTTCTGGTGCTTTGTTCCCACTGTCAGCTTTGAAAAAAATGGGCACCACATTTCTGAAAAAGGTGCAAGACTACTAGTGACTGTTTTCCTGTATTGTTCCCTTCCCTGCCTTCACATTAAAATAGCTTCCCAATTCATAAGAAAGTATCCAAGGAGCAATTTCATTTTCTAAAAAATGTCAAGCCTCCCAAAGCCGTTTTCAAATTTAGGCTTCACATTTAAGTAACTAAATCTGTATCTCAGCTGTATTCAAAACCAACCTTCACTTTCTGCATAAGCAATTCCAGTTAAAGACAGCACAGTAAAGAAAAAAGAACAGAAGAGGCATTCATCTCTAGAAAACACATAAATCAAACACCAACATGAGAAATTCAGAACTATTACAAATGTAATTTAAAAAAAATAAAATTAAAGTTTAAAAAAAAAATTTAGTAAAGAACGTGAGGTTTCTTTTCTGTATGAACATTCACATAGTAGTGTATCAACCTAGAAAGCAGCAATACAAGACAAGAATGTGTTTTAAAACTCCAGTAGTAAAAAAAAAACCATCACCAAAACCAAATCACTTAATAAGTAAGGAATATGACAGTTACTTTGGAAAAAAAGTTCACAATAAAAATGAGACTACAATGAATGAGAATCCAACTGCATAGCAACAAAAAAACCCCAAACAAACAAACAAACAAAAAAAGCCAAGAAGAATTTGCTAGTTGGAAGTTTTAGTATAGTTTCTGAGCCTATTCAAGTACCAGCAAGTACTTAAGGCACAGGTGAGGCCCAGCTCATTTAATCCTTTTTTGATTTGATGAAGCACAACTCATCCAGAACTGATTTCTGTAATTCTCTATATACACAATTATGTTAAAGTATCTTCAGAAAGTAAAAATCTAAATTGCACAGCTCAAAAGAGTATTTATCCTTGTGCTTTATTTTTTAATTCCTTCTGAAGCAAATTTGTCACTCTTTGTATTACACTGATTGGACCAATCTACAGATTTTAAAGTGACTTCATTTATTTGCCAGCAGCCATAACTGCCTTCACTCAAAACTAAGTGAAAGGAAAATAGAGAGCTAATTATATTCAAGAACATTAATTCTTCTTTGGAAAGATGAGATTGTCCCATCTGCCTTAATAAAGTTTTCCTTCAAGTTTCATGGGTGCACAATCATAAGTGAAATCTCAGTCAGTTTTGTGTTGTCCACACTTACCCTAGTCTATTTGAGGATTTAAAATCAGAATCCATACAAAAATCAGTATAGCCTAAACCACAGTGTTGGTTTTTTAAGCAATACATTTAAAGATAAGAAACACAAACTAGGACTGTAACTTCAAGTGATAGTAATGGAAATCATAAAAATATGGGAAATAAAAGCCCAATACTTCACTGAATCAACTTAAGGAAAGGTAAATACCCCACTTATTATAGAAGAAGTGTCTTTCATTCAAAGGACATTGGTAACAACTGAATCTGAATTTCCTGAGGTGCTATCAAGAAACTCATCAGCACTGATTCAGCACATGAAATGGTAAAGCAGCAACAAATTAAACAGGTGATTATCAAGCAGTCTGAGCATCGTGGCAGCTGTATGAGTTAACAGTTCCACTTATGATTACCCCACTGTGCTATGACTTGTCTAAAAGGACTTTCAACCTTAGATGAAACAACAAGACATAGTAATAATTCTATTCCAGAATTTGTCTGATTATTACAATTTCATAACCCAATGTAATTTTCTTTACTTTGCTACATAATGTAAGTTTTACTTTAAAGGAAAGAAGGTGGGGGAAAAATGTCCATACCTCTTGCAACTCTAAAGGTGATCCAGTTTAATGGTATTTCCACATACTAAGAGATTACAAAAGGACTCATGTAAAATCAATGCATGATCAGATGTCTTAAAAGTTTAACCACCATCACTGAAACACATTTGCAATACGCTCACTTTACAGCCAAGAGAATACTATTCTGAAAGACCTTTACAATGCCTAAGAAAAATGAGAAAATGCCTAAGAAAAAAGAGAACAAAAAAGCATTTTCTAGAACACACAGTTAACTTATTAAATTGTAATAAAATATTAAAAGATTAGGCAAACATTTGTGATCACTAAAGATATCACACTAATTTTACTTCTTACCATGAGAACTTGTATGACAGTAGCAGCCTCTCAAATACGGGACAGTAACTGGGAAAGCAGTCTCACTTCTTTAAACAGGTGTGCAAGTGCTTTTCAAATCATTCTGAAACCACAATAATACATAAAAGCCCAGAAGTAAAAACCAGTTTCCAGGACACACTGGTGTAACTATAGTTGGGGGAGTCTGCATGTGAAACAAGTCATGACCTTGTGACTTACTAATGGACTGTTTATGGAAATACTTTTCCCAACAAGTTAATCTTTTACTAGGTACTGAAGTGACCCGACTGTGAACTAGAAGTTGAAGACTGATGTCACACATTGAATTAATTGCTACATTAAAATGTCAGGCAACCTGGGACAAGAAAAGGGTGTCAGAGCCCCAAGTTCATGCAGATATGAGAAAGAAAACACGCCTTTGAAATGTTGGAACAATGCTGACTGCAGCCCAGGACCAGGGAAGAACACAGTCACATAATCCTTTCCTGGAAAACCAAAAGGTATTTGCATAGTCAGCCTCAGGAACACTCAGATAGGTAACACAAACTGTATCACTCTGAATATTCTCGACAGGGAAGGTCATCTCTTTCAGAAGACACATTTCCCGTCTACTTGCTTAGTATGCCTGGGTTAAGCATTAGCCAGTCAGTCATGCACCTACACAAAGTTAGGAACAAGCTGCTGTATGAATATGGAACAGCAGAGTTCTCAATTCTTGTTCCTTGGCTGCCCACTAACAACTACTGAAGAACCAATGCAGTTACACAGAAAGGGTTAAGCATTTTAAATCCTATAATTATAGATTATTTTAGCAAAGTGCAAGTAAGTATACAGTAACCCAACAAAACCTTATCAAAAGTCACCATGGTACGAATCAGCTACACTAACCACTTCCCTTGTGAGAGCCAGCTTCATCCCCTCCCAGTTATAAAAACATGCCATTTATTTGAACATGGAAAGGGAGTGACAGTGCTAGACCCATATTGTGTCATTTCCTATTTCCTTTTATGTATCAAAACGCAAAATCTCTTTTCACAATGAGATTCAGAAATGCAATGAAGCATACATTGGGCCTTCAGGAGATAAAGTGAAATGTTGGTTCTCTAAAATGAACTTAAGGGGGGAAAAAGAGGAAGTTCTACAGAGCTTTTTTTCTTCCCCTAAAGTGATTATAAAGAAACATGAGGAAAGATTAGACAGACCGACAGTTAAGAAAAATGCTAAAACCTTGCCCAGTAATAACTACACTGAAAACTTTGACTGCATTTCAGCTTTTGCACTAATTATTTATGGTTTCAAGCAAAAACCAGTAGTCTAAAAAATGTCAATAGGGCAAAATCCACATACCTATTCTGCACCGCCACCAAATCAGAGAGCAAAATCCACATACCTATTCTGTACCTCCACCATATCAGAAGTTTATTTGTCATCATGTCTGATGCACAGATATTTTGAGATCTGGAGGCAATGGTGTCTTCTTCTTAACTGGAGATTAACTGACACTACTTAATGAAAAAAAGAGCCTGTCCTTCCTAAGGTATCAGCTCCCATAACACAAGCTGTGTTCGCCACACAGAGGAGAGACAGAACACAGCTGGTCCTAACTAGCATAACCAGTTGAGCTCTTTCGCACAGATGACACGTCACGTCTCTGAAAATGCTGCTATAGTATAAATTAGTCCTCCATCTGGTTTTGGCTTTGTTCCAATCCAGTTTCCCTACTTACTTGTTGTGCAAATCAGATCTTTAGCACTTTTGGCTCTATGATCAGAGAAACTTAATGTACCTTTTGTACCAATGTTAACCAGAGAAGGTAAATTTGTTCAGTAGTCTTTCCCCTTACAAACATTAATGGAACAGATTTGAATTATTTCCCAAAAAGCTGGATAAAACAAACTGAGTACTTTTTCAAAATCTTACACCTCCTTAAGTATAGCTGTTTATAACTAAAGGTCCTAGGTACATTAAAGATACACTTACATTCTTAGTTTTGACCACTTTCACCATTATGTCCATTGAATCCGGGTTTTAATCATGACAAACCCATGAGTTTTAGAAATTTAACAAACCAGCATGCACCAAAATGCTATCAGCATAGCCTAGGCAAAAGCAACTTAATTGTGCTAATTGAAACACACACTTTCTATGTAGAGATTCTGTTACAGTCAGGAGGTCTTGCAGTTTGTAGCACATCCTACATTACCAGACCTCGCACACTTCTTTCCCCCCCGAGTTCTACAGAGGTACGTAGTGCCTGAAGCATCAGAGGCAGTCCAGCTTGCTAACTTTAAAAGTCCTGGAAAAAGTTTAATGTGGCTGAGCGCCCCAAGGTACAGAAAACTTACCTAGTCACTGTGAGTACAACAGGTTTTATGGTAGTTTCATCCTGCTGCCACCTGCTGCACAGAGCTGGTGAGCAGAGAAAGTTCACTCAGAACCCTGACAGAGTCACATGTAGGGTAGGCATAGTGGTAAATTTGGGTCCTGATTTCCTTCTGAAGTGGGATTTATGTTTTGAACAAAACCCAGACTAGTTAGTCACCTACTTAGTGATAAATATTTTGCTTTATTTCAGGCTAAGGTACCAATACCACAAATATGACAGATACACAGGAAGTGAACACTTGTTCACAAAGAATACCAATAAAGCCTATAAGGCTCCACCACTGCTTAAGGGTTCTGCTAGATGCTCACTCGCAAGATTAAAACCTGAGTTTTTGTCTAAGTCCTAGCTACTTATGGCTATGTAGGCCTCAACTACTTATGTACTTGCAACTACATTAAATACAGTTGAAATACAAATGCATACAGCTATGCTACTTCCTGGGAAGAAATACTTTCAAAAAATTATTTATTAGATAAGAAAAAGTGAAAGACCTATTTTGATGAAGATCCTATGGAACCCTGTCTACATGGTAGAAACTGGCAGATTTCCTACTAGTTCCCCTTACTAGTTCCTCAACAGTCCACCCTGTAGGCTGCAAGGAAGCCAAAAAAATCTAGAAGTTCTGGCTGTGCTCTCCCCTGCAGTCTTGATTCCCAGGGCCTACAAGTGGCTTGCCCTGGCACTGGACCTATATTCTCATTTGCAGTCAATTTTAAAATAACGGAATGCAATTCATACATCGCTCATTTCAAAAATGTCAGAGCAATTCTCCTCCTCCACTTAATCTCCACTTGGCTTTGCTGGGCATCCTCACTAGTAGCAGCAGAACTGTAAAACACTGCCACAAACATGCAACTCAGAGCAGGTCAGAACAAGCAGACAGTAGACCATACTAATTTACTGCTGAGACACCAAGGAGAATTAAATACTTCAGCACATTTACCGGGACAAGATGGTTTACCATTGTACCTGAACATGCTGGAACTTAACCACACACTTAAAAGACAAATCTGACAATACAGTAGCAGTATTCCACTTACCATACACGCACTTAACTTTTTATAAAGAGCTAATCTATACTTGAAAAATTTCAGTATAAATAACAATTTCAAGATCAAGTATCATTGTACTTCAAATGAGTTTAGAAAGACAAACAGTAAGCAGTTTCATTAGTTTACTATCATGAACTAAGGCTTGGTTAAAGACACTTTTTCTGAGATACGCCAGAGTTTTCATAAAGGTTTGTGACATTATTAGTAAACTGTATCCCAAAGAGCAACAGCCAAGGAAAGTTACTGTCAGTGTTTTATTTAGAACAGAGAGCAAACATTTGAATGAGATGTCATCAAGACCTTTTTCATGGACATGTCATTGAGCAACATTCAGATCAAACCTTTCCAACAATTTTTTTTTTCTTCAGAAAGGGAAGTCCATCTTTTACTGTAGAAAAAAACCAGGATTTGTAGGAGAGTCTAGGAGTCTGCAAACCCTGACTTCTCTCTTTTTGTGGAATAAAAAACCCCCTCAGACTGAGAAATTCTTTTTGGCTAAAATAATGAGCATCCCAGGTACAGGGAACACTTCACATTTTTTTATATTACTACTCTGGTGCTTTCTAAGCCTTTTGCCGTATTTTCCATTCCTAAGAGAGTCAACTTGAACCCATCGGGCTTCAAAGTATCTCAACAAGGAAAAAGTTTTCTTTTTCAGAATTGAATCCTCTGCTACTAGCAATACAGTAGAAATGAGTGACAACAGTAACCATTTTGAACAGAGGATGCTGGCGTGCAGCATAAGCCAAATGCAATGGTCAGGCATGAATCACCCAAGTCAAACACTTCACCAATCCATATCTTTCCTCACTCAGCTTGCTGAGTGTATCAGTATATGTTGGTTTACAATACTGAACATATCCTTACATGAAAGCACCTTACAACTTTGAAAAGATGAAAGACACCTTAGTTTAATCCAAAATATTTTTTATTTTGTTATGTGCCCTCTTACCACAAAAAAAGGGCACTCAGTATCAGTCTGCGTGTTCAACGTGAGAGAAACCAAGCAGATCAAACTTTTCTGTACTGGTTTGGCACGAGGCATTTCTAAAATTACAACCCTGAAGGCCACCTGCATTGCCCTCAGCCAGAGCTCTGCATGGCTTAAGGTGTCTCATTTAATGCTTTCTTGTCCATATGGGTGGGGGGAGGTGGAGTGGGAGCTTCTTCTCCCTCTTCTTGTAATGCTGGCTTAAAGCAAATACAGAACAATCTGCATGTCCTTAAGATCTCTTTTCCCTGTACCCCTGCTCTTCCTCCCAAGAGCCCCTGGGAAGGGTAAGAAACATGCAGTTGCAACTCAGAGTAAATTCTTCTCCAGGGAACAAACTCTAGCTCTTAGTTAATTTAGGAAGATGTTTGAGGAAGTGTGTAAACAAAGCTGTGGGGAGCAGAACGTACCAGGTCACCAGTCCTAGCCCTAACCTTGGAGGTTCAAAGAGAATATGAGTTATCCTGGTTACTATGACCCTGCCAGAAACCAGGAGCCACCCCTCCCAGGCAGATAGTGCAGAGCTTGGCTGCATTTACTGGGCATTATAGAAATAGTTTCCACATCATGGAAAACCTAATAGAAACCCCACCAAAGCCCTGGCGCTTTCTACAGGCTAGGGCATTCGATTTGCCTGCAGAGATCAGGAGATCTACTGTAATAAGCTGTTCATTACAAATCAATACAGAATTTACAGTTAAAAACCCTGACAAATTAATGTTTATTCCATCTTTACAGAAGAAGTCATTTTCTGGACCTATATGCAGGCATTACTGAATTATCTTTCTAAGAATTATGCATATTAGTATAGTTTTAAGAAAAACTCCATCCAGCTCCACACAATTGAAAAACCAGTTCTCCACACTTCGATTTCAAGTATGAACTGTGAAAGAACTTTACACAACTACAGAAGCCACCCCCTATGTTTTACTTATATGAATAATCTAACAAAATTAATATGCAGTACAGATCCTTAACATGGAAGATCCTTTCCAAGTTTTTAAGAATATATTAACACTGTCTCAGCAAGCTTCCATGGTAATCAAAACTGCAATATTTTCCTACATTAAGCAAAGAAATCTGTAGTTGTAGCCTAGACTTCTGTAGAGGCATTTACTTTAGTGAAATAACAAACATTTCAGATCTTTTTTTATGGAAAGATTTAAGACACTAATTAAAGATCTAGTGGTAAAGTTGAAATGTGCAAGCAGAGGAAAAAAATTGAAAAAGACTATTAGTATCAGACCTGGCAAATTCACAGTCGAAAACCATGAAAAAAGTAAATAAAAAAAAAAAAAAGTAAAATATTGATAGAACAAGAAACTGTCACTGACTACACAAGAATTTTCAAACTATATATTCAGCAACCAGAAATTTAAAGTACCATCATAATTCAAATCAATTAGAATATTGTCTTAGCCATGGCAGCAAACAAATACTAGCCTACTAGAGTGTATTAATATGACAACCTCAATAAACTGGACATGAACTGCAAACTAGATGTCACTGCAAGTTTCACCACACCTTTGACAGATATTTACATTTTTGTATATGTCTCCAAACGTAGAACACTTAAATATTATCTGAAGGCGAAATATCATCCACTGAGCTTAGAAGCCTCTCTTTTAAAGAGTACTAAGAATTACTAAAATAATACTGTGCAGGCATTTTATTTGCAGTAGACTGAGAGGTAACAGAAACAATGTTCAAAGACTCCAAAACGGTTTCTCAATTTGTTGTTATCACAAATTAGGGTTAGGGTTTTTTCCCCTTCAGCATTTTAAATATTGACACAAAGATCTTTCAGTATCTGAAAGGAAGAGTCCTGGAGATATGAACATGATGGTTATACAGGACAGCAAAAATCATCAGGATGCAAGAAGGTGATTCAGAGAAACAACTACTGAAATGAAACACATATATGCACACCTTTGAAGGTGAACTACCAGCTCCCAAAACTACCTCATCATTACTGCTGACAGCTGAGTAAGAACTCATTCCAGTTTGCTCAAAAGCAAGATTACTGGAGGCTCAAGAAGAGGATGGAGAAGAGCTCAGAAAACAAGATGTCAGATGTGATCAGATGTCAGTGAGGTCAAGCAGATGCAACTCACTTCCCAGCACTCTATTTCCACCTTCCACAGTGACCCTGGTAAGTTACAAAGAGCTGCAGTACCAAGAGCAAGGTGAAATCTATCTGAAGTTGTCCAGCATAATAATCATATTAGCAGTCACTTCACTACCAATTAGAATACTAGGACAAGAGAGATGAGAACAAACAGTGTTACGCTGTATTTCCATGAATGATTTGAATAGTTTACGCTTTTGGAACACAAATGAAATATATGGAGACACTGTGAAACAAAGGTAGACTGACTTGAATTCCAGTTTAATCTCAGAAACAGGAATACTCTATGACATTCTGAGTTTAAAGAAAAAAACCTACTTTTTGCAAACACCTTCAAATCCTTAATCATCACATGCTGAATACTATCAAAACAACAGGACATTTATGAGCCAAAAAGAGAGACAGTGATGCCTCTATCAGCTTTTATTAAGACAATTTGAAAACCATTTCATCAGTTTCCAGACAGAAGGTAAATAATTCCCAATTTCAAATTACTCTTAAGCAGCAAGTAAATAGAGCTGCTGTTTTTTCTGGACATTTTTCAGCCAAGATCCAACAAAACTGATCTTCTAAAAGCACACCAACAAACAACCTCAACGAAATAAAGTAAACAAAACCCCCAAAACCTGCAAGACAAGAAACAGACCAAAAAAACACCAACCAACCAACCCCGAATCAACACACAACAAAAATCCTCAAAACTCCAAACATACAGGAAAAAATTAATCAAGACACTTCAGCACCGACCAGAATTCTCCAGTTCTACAGCGCTGTGAGACTGGAAAGCGGAAACAAGCCTGCAGGCAATACACTCAGCCGCTGGGTAAAGATAAGAAGGGAAGGTAGTAACAGAAAGCAATTCTCCACTTAACCACGTTCTCCTAGTCACACAGAGACAAGTAATGAAGCCCTTTTAAAGGCTTTCTGTCCACTCTGCCTTAAGCGAAAGAATGAACTGTAATTCTAGAGCTTTAAGTGAGCGCACAGCAGATAAAAAGTAAATTAAGATGACCCTCAGGTCTCTGCAGAGAATCCTCTGAGAACACTCAGATTAGCCTTAGAAACTCAGAACTCAAACCAGATCCGTCCTCTTATCACCACTTCTGCTGAAAACTAGCTTTACAAGTTCGTTTAAAGAACAGCTACATGGCAACGTATAATTTGTATTTTAAACAAGCTTAAGCCAAGTTTCACCACTACTGGAAGCCAGTGAAAGCCAACAGAAGCATTCTCACAGTCACTCCACCCCCAGATGCTTGTTTCTACTCCTGCCTCATGCTCCCCCTGCAGCAGCATAAATCTCTGCACAGCTGCACCATTACTTTTAAAAGCGTTAGTACACTAAAAGGTCTTGTGAAGTTCAAATCCATCATACAGAAGGAAAAACTGGTCTTCAAATCTTGTGCTCTACATGTTCGACCTTTGGGTAAGGTACAACTGCTCATGTCTTCATACAGGTATTGCACTGAGCAGTACTTAGACTCCACTGAGTGACAGTAGAGACTGAACCTTTAGTATCACTAAATCCAATGAGACAGAAAGCTCCAGATTAGTTAGTTACAATCTATTTACTCTGCACAGGAACAAAGAAACTGCCATACCAGATCAGACCATTTAAGCAGAACCCTACCATTTGCAATAACTAAGAGTGATAAAAATCAGACATGGTAGAGGGTGACCCTCTTCCAAATGTACTCCCAAGCCACAGAGCACAGAAGAGGTAGAAAGGCAATCTTCTCCGACCGCAGCATCCGCTCAAACTGGAAGCAGAAAATTTGGTGGCTTAGTTACACAGATGGTTATAAACATCAAGCATTAGGGACTTTGCTAAAATACAGAATTATATTTTACCTTAGCTGAGAATAGCCAAGATCAATAATAAGCTATATTTTTTTTACCTTAGCTACATTCTGTCATGAACAGAGAAAGTCAGCATTTCAGTGACAGAAAAATCCTTGGCCATGCTGTGCTGTCACTGTAGGTGCTCTCCCTCTGTTCCCACTCCAGCTCCCAGGGCTCTGTTAAAAACATTCATGTCCTCCTTTGAAAGTCATCAAAGGTACTACAAATTGATAAACAGAGATGAAACTGATGAGCTTTTACTAGTACACTTATATACATAGACAACACTTCTATTTTGCAGTGTCTTTGGTGTCTCTAGCATGTGACAAACAGCAACTGCAGAAAAATACAGTATAAACATCTACAAGGGTTGCCTTGCAGCTGAACTGTCTAGCACATGCCTTTTCAAACACCTAATTTTCATGGAAGTCACACAGCATGTGGTTACTGCACACAGAAGAGATGAACTGCACCATTTATTTCTTTACAAAAACATGATTACAGCAATGTAAACTAATCTTGTACTTGGGGAAGTAATAAGGCATCTACACCAATTTCAGCCATAAACATCACTAAAAGGTCTGGATGCTTTAAAAGCATATCGTTAAGGTCACAGAGAAGGAGGTGCACTTTGCCTCCATGGATTTCCATCAGGCTACAAGAAATCACATTACAGATATCACTGAACTCACTATTTGGATCTTGTTACAAACAAAAACAATATACTGACACTAAACAATATATATGGGATAAGAGATCTGAAGTGCTTTATTATGTTGAAGTTGCAATTCCTAGTAAAACAGCTCCCTTCTTCTCTTACAGTGATATAAGATAGCTTACACCCTTCACTGCTTTTAGTGAAAATATTCACTCTATTGCCTGACAAGCAGAATGCTTGAGAGCTTAAAGAAAAAAAAAAAAGTAATATTTACGTTTGTAATTTAACAGCAGTCAGTTTCCCTTCTCAGCTTCATTTTGAGGCTCATGAAGGTCTTCCAGCATAAACAGAAACAGAGTCTATTTAAAAGGAAGTAACTGTAATACCAAAGAGACTGATAGGGGGACTTTGGAGCAAGCACAGTATCTTCTAACTAATAGTAGATCCTTACAAGAAAGTACAACTATCTGTATTTAAAAACAGAATATAAAACCTCCCCAAAATACATTATTTAAATTATGCCTTTCAGTTTGTGTCTTAATAAATATCTGGGCAACAGCTGCCCCAACAAATTCAATGAGTATTATTGTTACTCACATATAAATTAGCCTCTCTCCTCCAGCTAAAAGAAGTCAATATTAAAATGAAGGCAGATAGATGTTTTAAATTCTTTAAACAGCCTGATAAAATAGCACGTGGTCTAATATCCGTTTAATGGTAACAAAGCACACAGAATTACTGAGATACTCTACATGAGCAATTATCGGGTATTTCTAAAGGACAATCATTATTAAAGTTGTCATGTATTTTCAGCTGCACTTAAAGTAGACTATCTCACTAAAATACTGAAGAGAAAAGCATTTGGCATTTAGAATTTTCTAAGGTTTGTTAAAATTCCTAGTCAAATATCAGAGACCAATTACAAGTGTTTTAACTTGTATACACTCTCAATACACTGATTTACCCAAATGCAGATACTTAAAAGTAAGCAGTACTGTCCATGCGAAAAGGAAAAAAATCCACAGCTGCTCTGTCGTTGCTGCTGTGGGACCAGCTACCAAGGATGGATGCAGCATTTCAGCACTGATGCAATATACATTGACCTTCCTGCACCTCTAATGTCAAGCCTAACTCCCACTTGCTATCACCATGAGACTCAGCTGTTTTAAACATATTCTGATACAGGTTCTTTATTTTCCTTGAAAGCCATGACACTGGATACAACTGTATTACAATATACAGTACATTATAATTTCATTACTTGATAAAAACAAAGATGGTGCTAAGAGTTTATAAAAAAGATAAGGCACTCACTAAAATTCGTATATCATTCCCCTTCCCCAAAACATTTATGATTTCCTACTAATCTTTCTGTAAGTACAGAGCCATTTCTTATCTGCACAACCAGACCATAACAAGTATTTTTATACTGCCCTAGGAACAGGCCAAAATACATCTAAATTGCTGAGAATACATATAAACAGGACATTGGTCCAGAAAACAGTTCTTATTACGGAACTGCCATGATAAGTCAACGTTTAGAAAATATTCCTGAGGTTTGACTGACACAAGTCACAACTGAAAAGAGCACACAAGACTTAAGTCCAAACCGGAATTACATTTTTTATGAGGTTTAAATGATTAGCCAAACTGTAAGACATCATTAAAACAAATCCCTGGATGTTAACATTAAGTTCTTAAACTACAGAGTCCACATCAGATAAAGCCTTACAAAAGATTCAGAAGAAATTGTCATCTTCACATCAAAATTACATGGTCATACTGCAGTGCCTACGCACACACACGCATACCAGTAAGACCCAACGAGTACATGTCAAAGCTGAAATGTGTTCTGAAGTACTTAAACTGCTTCACCACGGGCATGAGTTCGCTTTCATCCTGAATATTAGCACACGTTAAATAGAAGAAATGCGGGCAGTTCACAAGAAAATGGACTTATCAATTAATACATATGGAAGGCAAATATGGGCTGCAAACACCAGGGCACTGAATATAACTACTGAAATTTATCACCTATCCTAACCCACGACAAAATTACCTTCTCTGAAAAAAACAGAGAGGACATCTACGCTTCAAAGCCTTTCCTCTTCTTACTATAAGAACACAGTTCTACATTATCGCGAAGCTGCAAATTAGAATCTAACTTCGGAGAAGTTAGGAGGGTGGCAGTAGGAGGGGAAAATAATAATAATAATAAAAAAAAGTAGATTACTCAGTTTTGCAGTAAAGTGCTCGGGCAGCGCCTGGGGAGCACCCAAGGCAGGCGTTCAGCCGCCGCTCGAACCCCGGCGCAGCCCGGCCCCAGCCCCGCGGGCAGCACCGCGCTCGCTCGCCCCGAGCCCCAATGGCTGCTGACACATCCGGCCCCGGCCCCGCCACCGCCCCGAGCTCACACTTCAAAGCCTTTCGGGACTCCGGCAGAAGTCAAACACAGACGCACCCCCGCAGCCAGACGGGCCGCCCTCCGCAGCTCCGCTCCTGCGGCTCGGCTCCCGCGCAGCCCCGCACCGCTGACAGCTGCGGCCGGCGGGGCAGCCCGGCCCGGCTGTGCCCCTCCCTCAGCCCGGTACCAGGTACCCCGGGGGAAGGCGGGCGGCGGACGAGCTCTGCCCGCCGCGCCCAGAGCTGCGCTCCGCGGCAGCTCCCGCCGCCCCCGCATCCGCTACCGGCCC
>VZTH01006313.1:0-99122 GCA_013397815.1 Aleadryas rufinucha
CCGCCCGCTCCCGGCCGCCCGCTCCCAGTTCCCGCTCCTCTCCCGGCCCGATCCCGCACAGGCCCACGTGAGTCGGCCTCCCTCCCGCCGCCTCACGTGACCACCCGCCCAGCCAATCGCCGCTCGGACTGCCCCTGGCCAGCCAATCGGAACAAAATGCGCGGCTCAACCCACTTGTTCCGCCACCTGGGCGCAAGCACCCCTGGGAAATGTAGTTCCTCCTATGGGGTATCGGCTCCCAGCGGTTCACGTGCGGAGGGGATCCCCACGAATGGGGAGAATGACCTTCTATGGCCGCGAGAGGAATCCCGTGTTGGGAGACAAGGGATCTCCGTAGCGGGGGTAAGGGATCCTGCTGCCCTCTGGGACCGCGCGGCAGCGCGGTCTGCGGGTGGCGTGCGATGGTTCTCGGGTTCCTTCAGCCACTCTCCCATCCCCCCGGGCTTATCTCAGGGACCACAGATCCTCGACATTCCTCGCTTTTCCTGATAAGGAAATCAGGACTCGGCTCTGCTCTGCAGGCCTTGCTGACGAATAAGCCGTTTCTCCTGTCTCTTTTTCAGGCTTATGCCCCTCTCTCCTTCCAGCTCCTCTGAGTGGCAGGTGAGGAGCAGCCATCAGGGTCTCCAGCCCTGCAAGGAATGACTTAGCGATACTGGTGGGCTAAAAATTGGACATGTCCCAGCAATGTGCACTTGAAGCCCAGAAAGCCAATTCTACCCTGGGCTGCATCCAAAGCAGTGGGGCCAGCAGGGCGAGGGAGGGGATTCTGCCCCCCTGTTCTCGTGAGACCCTACCTGGAGCATCCAGCTCTGGGATCCTCAGCACTGGGAACATATGGACCTATTGCAGTGACTACAGACGAGGCCACAAAGATGATCAGAGAGCTGGAGCACCTTTGCTATGGAGATGGGCTGAGATAGTTGGGGCTGCTCAGCCTGGAGAAAAGAAGGCTTCTTTCTTACTGCAGCCTTTCCAGACTTTAAGAGGGCTTATAAGAAAGACACAGAAACCTTTAGTGCGAAGATAAGGGACAACGGTTTTAAAATGAAAGAGTATAGATTTAGGTTGCACATGAGGAAGAAATCCTCTACTGTGAGTGTGGTGAGGCTGTGGCTGTAGCTGCCCAGACAAGCTGTGGCTGTCTCAACTTTAGAAGTGTTCAAGGACAGGCTGGAAGGGGCTTGGAGCAACCTGGTGTAATGGAAGCGTCCCCTGTCCCTGCCCTTGTTGAAATGAGATGATACTTAAATGTCCCTTCCCAAACCCAAAACACTCTGTGATTCTATAAAATGTGTAAGGTCAGTGCTGCTTCCCCATGCAGCCTAGTGTTTGCTGCTCTACTTTCCCAGTTTGTGCCTGTCCCTCTTCTGCAGCATCACTGCAGGAAAACAGTAGCTGAACATGCCTGCAGTGCTTGTGGTCAGAGGTTGCCTAATTTCTGTGCTTTGATCATTGGAGCACTGTGGGTGACACAAAAGACAGCAGCAGTGGGGTGCCCCAGGGCCAGGAGGTGCTGGGAGGCAGCTTTGGTAGTGACACTGCTTGTAGGGAGACAGATCCCTACCTTGCTGTAAAGTCCCAGGTAAGAAAGGAATTGCTGGCCAGAGACTGCATTTAAAGGAAACAAGCTGGGCTCATGGGAAAGAGAGAGGAAAGCTTTGTAGATGCCTGGTTTCGACTTTCCCATGTGATTCTTTTTATCTGTGCATGAAAAGCTTCTTGTCCTCAAAGTCCAGTGCTGCTTGCCAGGGCCTTCCTTCACCTCTGCTTTTGCTCCAAGTAAGCTGATGTCCCCACCCCCGACTTAGTCTTGACCTGAGCTCTGACCTGCCTTGAAATGCCATCCCGAGGAATTAGAGCTGCAGGGCAGGGGCACAGACATAACCAGGTGGATGAGAAAGATGTTGAGAGGTAGGACAGCAGACCTCAGGGGTGGGTACAGGGAGGGTAGGTAGAGGGAGGGATAGAAGAACATCCTCAGGCAGCGAGGACAGCTTGTCCAGTATCTGTCCTCTGTGCCCCTGCATGGAATTGAGCAGACTGCCTGGACACACACAGGTTACTGCCTCAGTGCTGAATGGAAACACAGGGGCACGCATGTCCTGGTACTCCTGAGTGAGCAAAATTAGTTTTATTTTAATGCCAATCACCATCCCCTCCTGTGAGGGCCAGCATTGAGCATTTGATACACTGCTGTGATGTAGTTTCTTAGAAAATCACAGTGCAGGAAGGAGCTGCTGCTGCTGCAGTGTCAGGCAGAGATACAAGATGTAAATTGGTAGGACATTAGGCCTTTGTTGTTCAGGGAACTCCTAGTTTAATGTCAGAATTAAACATGTATGTAATGACTGCTCAGCACATGTTACATGTTCTCTGTGCCTGGTCACAGATGGTGCATTTATTACTGCTCTCAGCTACAGGTTTTTTCTCCTGTTCTGCCGTACTGCCCAGAATATTTTTCCAGGGTTATTTGACTCATAAAACCCTCTCCAGGCCAGATAAGCAATTAATTTAAGGAAGAATCAGAGGGTAGCACCAGTGACAGTGACTAAACACACCAGGAAAGGGGTAAGGTCCTTCCCCTCAGACCCATCTGTTCCAGGACCACCTGTGGGTAATTGAAGGCAAGGGCACAACACAGGAAAGTCTGGCCTCACATGTTTTTGGACTGCACTTGAACTTTTCCCATCCAGCTGAAAATCCTTCTTTATAAAGACCAATTGGTACTTTTGGGGGAAGTGGAGGTGAGACCATAGTAAAATCTTCTGTTCCTGCTGTCATAAGTAGTGGGGCAGTCACTTATCTGTAAATGAGGGATTTCAAGAGTAACAGAGAGATTACAAAGGCTGTAGGTCTTGTGGAAGGGTGGAACAGAACCATGACATCTTAGCATCACTCTGTCTTCCACCTCTTGCAGTGATGAGGGTCACCCAGCCTTTACCTGATGAACTATCCCCCCATCAGTCTTCATGTCCGCAGGAATCCCTTAGCCACACATCTCACAGCATAATCTCAGTTTTGTAGGCCTCAGTTCCTATAGCTGCCTATCTTCTTTTCACTGCTGGATGCTGTCCTCACTGGACAGCAGTTTGGCAACGTCAGAACCACGAACCATAGCCCCAGGGATGACCCCCGATCTCAGGTTCTTTGAGTAGGTCCATGTGGGTCAATGCAGTGCTGAAGCTAACTCACAGCACTGTTCTTCTCTGGTACATAAACTGGGTGTTTTGGAGATGTTTCAGGTGTCGGCAAAGACATGAGTGTGTCTGAATGCAGGTTTTGTTTCTTTCCATGCAGAGCAGAGCCCTTCTGAAAGCTCTCCAGAGAGCACTGGTGCTCTTTGTGGATCAGAGTAGTAATGTCAGTCTGGGCTGGGAAGTAGGACGCTGGTTGTCAGGGTGTCTGCGGGGAGGGAGGTTTAAAAGGATGGTGAGAATGGTTCTTCTGTACTTCCATCTAGGTTTAGGAGACATGAAATGTTCCCAGTGGATGTGTCTGGTAGAAGCAGAATTTGTCTTCTAAGATGGTCCTTCACTGAGGGAAGAAAGAAAGAGGATTGAAGGTGAATGTGGCTGGGAGATGTGTAATGTGAGGTCATGTTGAAGGCAGTGCATTTGGAACAAAGGATGGAATGACAAATGGTTTGAAGGAGTAATCTGTATGATATCCATTTGTCCTATTGCTAGGAGTGATTCCTGAGGAGGACTGGCCAGCACTCTTCATCTCTCTCTGTTTCAGTTAAACAGCAAAAATTTCTCCCAGGGAAACAGAGCTGTGGGGCTATCTCAGCTAGCTGGTTTGTTCTGCAACAAGGTTTTATCCTTCTGAAATGAAGATCAAGTGCTTCAAAAATGAGCAGGACGTGATGGACAAAGTTGTATATGAGGACCAGCTCCTAAAGGGAGGTTAATCTTTCCAGATCCTGGCCATTTTGGGAGTCACACCATCACCATGGCCCAGGGTAAGCAACTGGAAATGGGAAGATGGAAAAGTGTTGGGAAGAGCTGTTCCTAGCTCTATGGGGATAGCAGGAAATCAGAAGAGATATTTTGAGGGGAAGCAATGTCTATGCCCATGCCTTTACTCTCTGGACTCCTCTTTCAATAGAAACATGCTCTGGATCTACTGTGAGGAAAAAGGTGGCTGGAATGTTGGGCTTTGTGCTGGCTTAGTTCATGGTGGTATGATCAGAAGAAAAAAAAGTGAATTATTCATGAGCTCAGTAGAAACCCATTCTTAATGGGGCTGCAGAGAGGTATTTTAAAGCCTGTAAGGCTTCACTAGAATTTAGATTTACCATGATAATTTCCTTGGGTTCCCAGCATTCAAGTGGGTTTTATATGGTCTAATCCAATATCTGCAGAAGCCAGTGATAGCTTTTAATTTATTTTAACTGATGTTAGATTGGGCTTTCACTGATGAGAAGTCATTTTAGAACTATCATCAGCTGCTAAAAGGTCAGCCCAGATCTCTGAGACAGAGTCCTTGGCTGTGGTTTCTTATGAGTATCAAATTAGCTACTTCATTCCCAAATGTCTCCAAATTGCTTTGATGCAGACATATTTTGTAGACTCTGAAAGCAAATACATTCATACTTATTTTTAGAAGGATTAAATACCTTTATTTTGCAAGTGCACAGAGGAAAAAAGAGAGACATTATCTGTCGCTGTTGAGCGCTAGCCGAGTGCAAGAACCAGACCGGATCGGGTGAGGCGGAATTCTGATTTTATTATTTAATTCTAAAACTTATATAGACTTTTAAAAGTTTCTCCGGATTGGGTCAATTCAAAACCTCCCCCTAGGCCCATAGGCCAGGTAGAACTGTCCATCTTTCCAGAGACAGTTTCAATAACATCCAAACCTTATCTTTATTTATAGAACACAGGGAGAAGAAGAGAAAAATTCCCATGGGAAAGAATCTGTGCTACCACAATTATCTTCCAAAAAGCTGTAATCTTGTTCTCAAAATGTAGGTTTGCTTAGTAACAGTACCTTATCCCAGCCTTTGCTCTCTACTTTCTAATCATTTATAATTATTAGAATCACAAGCAAGTACTGGGTAAGTCATTGTTCAGGAATATCTTTCCTGGTGCAATGAGGAATATCCCTCAGCTTAATCCTTTACTGTTAGTTTTTCCTTAGCAAACTCCCTTAAGCAAGCCACATCTAATGTAGCCCTTTTCCGTTATTAATTCTCAGCCTATGAGTTTAGGTCTCCAGCATCAGGAGAACCTGAATTCCCTGCCCACCACCACAGCTGTTAATAACTAGGGAAAAAGCGGCTTGGTGCTAAAAATGCCAAAACCCCCTTTGTTGGACCCAAACATCAGTTTCTCAGAGAACTATGATTTGAGTCAGATTTGAGCAGACAGATTTGAGTCCATAGGTATCAGTTTTCCAGCCTGCCCAGAGCCTGAGCTCAGTGCACCTGTGTTGTTTGGAGCCCCACATTATCCAAGTGATAAATGCTTTGGGTAAGTCTCCAAGGTGATCTCAGAAACTGGATTCCTCTGCCATAAATAAATCTTTCACGAGAACAGCCTCTGGCAGTGCTGCCATGGGCTCTCTGAAGGTCACTTGACCCCATAGACCTTAGCAGCTCTCTCCAGTGGAGTAGCATGGATTGTTGGGATGAACATGGAAATCACAGTGTAATCATTCAGTGTGGTGAAAGCTGGAGACTGCTAACAGGAGCCTGGAGGAGCCTTTCCTGTCCCTCAGCCTAACTGGCACAGTGACTGGCAGTGCGTTTGTTTTTTTCTTAATACTTCCTCCACCCATTCCTGCTCTTTCTTGCTGCAGGGCTGCCCTGCTTGTCTACTGCGGCCACAGAGGAAGCTGACATGAAAAGGGACACACAGCTGGGTGACTTAAGTCCACAGCAAACCTCTGAATGTGTGTGTCTGTCAGAGTTAAGAAAAACTGTTGCTGCCTGCTTTTTTCCAACACTATTCCTTTCCTACTAACTGTTGTCCATGTTAGCAGGGCACTGCCTCGTCCCCTCTCAGAAGAACTGTGAATTTGCAAATTGGCAGACTTGCAAATTCAAGGGTAGTCTCAGGGACTGATGCTGGGCCGCTGAGGCTTGAATGGAGACTCTACTCCTGCATTAAGCAGCAAGAGGAAAGCTGCAGCTTCCCAGCCCTGCACCTACCTGGAGAGAGAGAAGAGGGGAGTACATAGTAGCATTTCTAAGGAATGTTTTGCACTTTGAACAATTTATCTAAGGGTCTGAAAGAATTTAATAACTGTGAACTAATTAAACGTGCTAATTAACCCAGTGTTCAATCTCAGCTCTTCGTTAGCTTTCTGTGCTGCTGAAGCAGAGACGTAGGCCCATATATCATGACATGCAGCCACTTTGCTTAATTGTGATTCCTCTGCACATGGTGCAGGCATGGAGCCACTAAGGTGATGAGAGGAACACAAAAGCCCACGTACAGGAGAAAATTAGAGGGGTGAAGCAGCCCTGTGTGACTAACAACGTTGAGATTATTTCCATGAAGAGGATATTGACAGCCTAATTTGTTTCCCCTCCCCATTATCGCTGGTTTGTTCTCATTGATACTGCTGTTTTGCTAAGGGAGATGGAAACAATCTGCTTCTGGGCACATGATGACAAAATGGCCATGTTATTCCTTTGTCCCATCCTTGTCACTATGGCTCCAAGCTGCTCTGCTGCAACCAGGAGGGGGACACTGCTCGCTTTCACATCTCACCATACTTCCCCGTGGACTTGCCTTTCCATACTGGTGCTACTGGTACTATTTTTGTGTAGAACCCACAGAGCCAACTCTCAGATCTCCATGACCTGTTTCCTCACTGCCACAGAAGAGGGGACATCTAAAATGAGTGCCCAGAGCCAGCTCAATCCAGGAGTAGGTCAGGAGCAATGTGACTTTCTTGCTTCCAGAGCTAAATAATTCCTCCTGGTTCTACAGCTGTGGGAGACCCTGGAGCAGGCTGGTGGATGTGGTGGAACCAGGAGACAGTGTGCTCCACAGCAGAAACAGAGACAGGACTCAGAAGATTGAAAGTCTTCATACTCATGAGGGCCATCATCCCATCACACTCCTTGTGGATGCAGTATTTAGTGGGGGACATCTGTCCTGTCATTGCTTCTTCTCACAGCTGGCCTGAAGACTCTGCCTGGGAAGATACCATGAGCCCCAGACTGCACAGTCAAGGGCAGAATAATTTCCCCAACAGCACTGTTTAAACCAGCAGCTTCAGTTTGTTCCCAACTGTAACTCCATCTCCACAATGTTTACTTATTACTACTCACATAAACGTGGGATGGAGGTGAGCTTCTTTCAGGCTCATAACCTCAGCTTAGGTCACGATTCCTTTAGGAGCTACTAGTTTAAAAGTGTCTGGAAATGAGTCTGTGTGAGCAAAGGGTCATTAAATTAGCTGAGGAAACAGGCTGCAGTGGGGGAATGCGGCAGTCACCTTCCTTGGAAATCACCAAGGGAAATCCAGGCGCAAATCCGTATCGGGGATGTCTTAGGAGAATGAATCAGACCTGCCAGGATATGGGGAGAGGGGGGAGATGACCCACTGGGGACTTTTTTTCTGAACAGAACAAGAAAATGATTTTACAAGACCAACAATCCCCCTGTGTCTCCTTGTGCAGCCCTATGCAGCCAGCGGAGGAAATTGGTAACTGTACCCAGCAAGCCTGTTTTTAATTAACAAATAATTATCTACAAATTGCTGTAATTATTGCCTTGGATTCCAGAGGACAGGGACGTTAGTGCGAGATGAGCACAGTTTCCTTGCGAGTGAAATATTTTCCCTGCCTTATCTACAGAGCTCTGTTGCTGTGAGGTTTGGGAACTCGGCAGCGCTTTCCTTTGGAGAAAGTGATAAAACAGCTCGGGCTGCCTGGAAGGGGAAGCACACTGAAAAACGCACCGGAGGAAGGGCAGTTTCTTACATTTATCAGGTTATCTGCCCTCATGCTGGAGTGGTTTGGGGGATGCCAATTAAGACATAAACCTCATCAATGAGTGCCAGGAGGAGGGTGCTTACACATCCATGAGCTGGCAGAGCACAATGAGCATCCTGATCTGCAATCTTTCAATGAGGAAAGGATAAATCCAGCTTTGGAAAAAGGTGGTTAGTGTTACTTCAGATCAAATGGAAAGCATGGAGGTTCCCTGAGCCTCCAGCACTGAAGGATGCTGGTCTGGAGAGAGTGCATCACTGGCCATGACCTTCTTGATCACATTTTGGAGGGAGGGCATGCCCTTCCACCTCTTTTTCTTCAGGTTCTGCTGCCAAACCTCATGGTGGAAATCTGCAACAACCACTTTTTCGTGGTTACAAAGAATCTTTCCCAGGGTAGCCTAAGTACTGACATACAGAGATGTTTATTGTCCCGTAGGGCTTACACCCTTTCAACAAGTCTAATGGGGAAAGTCCACTCCAGTTTGCAGGAAAGGCACTGAAAGACAGCGGTGCATCCTGGCTGGATGGGCACAACCTGCTGAGGAGTTCCTGAGCCCAGACTTCAGCCCTGCTAGGTGTGTTTAATCTCTGAATTCTGATGCTAAGAAACTTCGACTTCTTTTCTGTCACTTCTAACTGAATCCCCTCAATGATGCCCCTCACTGCCAGGGTTTCCATGACAGCCTCTGCTTCAAGGAAACGGGGTGCTTTTTATTATTCATCTAGGGCGTATTTACCTGAGGTGAGCTGCCTGTACCATATGCTACTGTGAAATGTTGCCTTTGTTTTGCTGCCATGTACTATGTCTTCTCCATGCAGATACTTACCATTTGGGGCTTGGGGGCCCTGCAGCACCTTCCAAGGTGATGTACATTGCCAACTCTTTCAGCATCCCTTTGGCAGTAAGAAAACTCCTTCTCAGTGAAGAGATGTGGCTCTGTGCTGTGGAGGAGGGTAAAGAGTAGGGCAAGCTGAGCCCTTGGCCCTGCCTGCACCCTCATCTTGCTTCTACCAGTGGGACAGCTTTTATGCTGCTGCATAAAACCGTTTATTTCCTGCTCAGAAATATCCCACTTTGCCTGAAAAGACAGAAATGGCAGCTGATTTTCTTCTACTTTATGGTGTAGTGGGAGGAATTAATTTGGATGCATGAACCTGTGTCCCTCCTGATGCCCAGTATAGTCTCCAGTGTTGCCTGGTCTCAAGGAGCTCCATGCTCTTCAGACTCCCTGAGGTTTAAGCTCCCAGCATGAGCTCATCCTTTCAGAGCTCACATTGGGACCTCATCTGGCACAGAAAGGCATCTCTCAATCATTTCAGAGCTTGTTGTCAGGCTTCGCTTGCTGATCATGTAAGTGAAAAATTGCCCGCTGTGAGAGCTGGGTCTTTGCCCTTAGTGTGGTGCCCTAAATGCTGGGACCTTGTTGAGCATCTGTAATGCATCTGTCTTGTTCAAGGCATGGCTATGGCTCAAATATGTGACTCTAACAGGAAAACAAAAATACACCATGTTTTGGTGTTAGGATCAAGAAGTGTTGGTTTTGTTTGTTTGTTTGTTTGTTTTTTTCTTAATACCTATCCTCTCCCATGCACTGTGGCCTTTAAATAAATGTTTTCTAATAAATGGAAATAGTTCATGGACAAAGAAGGTGTCATGAGGAATGACTGATTGTGCTTAGTATTTTATTTTCAAGATTTAAAAGGAAATCTCTGAAATATCCTTTGGCAGGTCTGTGAACCTAATGGAGTGATTCATAGAGAAAGAGAAGGAACAGAGGGCTTGTTACCAGCAGAGCGGGACAGTGTTGGTTGTGTTTCATACATGCTTTTGCAACACGGCTGGAAAATACTGTTGGGGAAAGGCAAACAAAGGCAAAAATCATTTGCTTCTGCCCAGCTGACAAGAGAAAAACTGAGGTTTTCTAACCACTGCACATCCATAATATTTAAAAAACATTTATCTTTGTATTTATCTTTGTTGGTGAAACACGAATTTTCTTTCAAATTGGAGTGTCTGCAGGCTATTGTGCCCAGCATCACTGTGGTATTCTGTACCAGCAAACTTTAATGCCTTTGGCGTGTTCCCATGGGAAACCAGTATCCTGTTGTTTTACTGGGCTGCACTGGTGAAACAACTTGTCCTAAATCACACAAAAGGTCAAGGTCACACATGGGATTTGAACTCTGACCTTCTGATGTCTCCTTCTGTGTATGCACCATCAGCTCTTGTTTTTCTCATGCCTCATTTGACTCCAGATAGTTTCTCCTGCCTTCAACCTCTCCCAGCTGCCAATGATGCTCTTTGCTGCATCCTCCAGCATGTCCCTACAGGGAACATGTCCCCATGCAGGACATTTTTCCAAAAGGCTGGATGAGCTCATCTTTATGTGTGAAGGAAGAGACAAGGTCATGGTCTCTTCTCGAAAGTCAGTTGCTTTGTGGGCTGGCTAGTTGGAATTTTCCCTCTGCAAAATCAACAAAAACGAGGATAGGAACAACAAGGTTTCAGGAGGAGTTCTGACCTGTTCTCCAGGTGAGAGTTACCTTCCAGTTAGGGGACAGCAGTCATCTTGCTTAACTCTAGAGCGCTGCCATGCAGGTGCCTGCATTGGAGATGTTCCCACTCCCTTCACAGCTGTTGGAGACAAATAAGCTCCTCTAGGGACCAAGATGCCCCATCCTGAACTAGACATCTAAAACAGCCTAGGTGCATGCCCTCAGGAGTGGTTGTGATGGCACCCTTGGATGGTGAAGCCTCCGTGGTTGGATGTACCCATTAGAGCTTTGTTGGCTGCAGGCGATCCTTGAGGAGACAGATCCATCCTGGAATGTGAGGGGGAGATCTTAAAAATATCTCAACTGGCTCTGCATGTACAGGTGAGACCTCACTGCTGACAGTGAGCTTAAGGTGTTCAAAATGCCTTCTTCCACGGCACAACTTCCACGGGCATTTCTTTCACCTCGATTTTCCTTCTTTTGCGGCTACTTCTTCGCTTTTGTCACTAGATGACAGCAGAGGTCTCGTAACAACAAGGACTGCTCTGAATCCAGGGCAGGCACCACTTCTGTACCAGGCAGTTCATGGCTGGGTGCCCCAAAGCATCCTGATGACTTTTAATAACACTTTACCTACTTATTTATCTGCCAGATTATGTACAAATACAATATTTAAGTCAAATCTTCAGCTTTTTGTGTGGAGCTACTTGAGTGCATTTTCCTGCTTCATCACTTCCATCATCCCCATCATATTTTTAAGACTTTTTCCCTCACATTTACTTGATATCTTTTGTTTTATACTTGGCTTGTACTCTCCAAATCCACCTTATTTAATCCAACAGGATCCCTCACATATATAAGTGACTGGAGCACACTCCAACAATTTGCCTTTCTACAACACTGTAAGACACAGAGCTGAGCTCCCAAGAGATAGGTGGTTCCTGGAGAGAGGATTTCTGTGATAACTGGAAATTGGCACCTAAATATGAGTGCAAATACTTTAGACAGGGTGGATAAATGCATGGATGGATGGATGGGTTTTAGCACGCACAGTAATTACTTCTTGGTGGAATATGGGTCAGATAACAGATAGTTAGCTAAAGAGTGAAATGGGTGATTTAAAAAAAAACCAACTTAATTATAAATGATTCTGTTATCAGAAATACCCTTACCAGATAACAAGAAAGAAAAGGCATGGATTTTTGACACGAGTCAACCAAAGGGGTGATTTTTGTACCTGGGGTGCTATGAAGGAGGCTGATTCAGGCCGTGGTCTAGCAGAGAGCTCCGCATGAGCACATGGACCTTGTCTGATGATTAACTGAACCAGGTCTCTGATCTGTACAAAGGTATTCTGTGGGGAAGGTATGATCTATGTTCTTAGGAAAGGCCAGGACACTTTGGGAGACATTCTGTTTGATTTATTCATAGTTTCTTAGGATATTCCAGGACAATATTTCACAAGGAGGATTTTCATTACAAAATTCTCAAACCTACATCCCCAACAGCAGTCTTCAATGCCTGCAGCTCTTGGGCATGGTCCAGGATTCTGTTCTTGTCAAAACAGGAGCAGAGGAGATACTGAGACCATTTGAATCTTTCAGATATTGCAAAACTAGAAAATGTATCTTAAGCTTCTTGTCAGTGACTACAAGCTTACACATTGTTTCTTACAGAGGTTGTGGTTGTTGCCTTTGTTTTACCTGCAGTGTAATTTATAATCTCAAAGGCAGGGATAACCTGCAAATACTGGTAGTCCTTCATAAGCAGTCCTGGGCCCTCTGCTCCTATTGACTTGAACCATGCAAGATCACAGCGCAAAAGAGCTGTTGTAGTGCATCACGATGGAAAAACTAAAACAGCCAGCATTTTCATTTCTGACCACTCGGACTCCGTCCCACAGCTGGGCGAAGGACAGAAGAGGATATTGTTTCTTTGGTGTCATGCCCTAATTGTTCGTAGTGGATGGAGCTTTTTAGGGAATGGTGCTTCCCAGCTTATTGTAACTGGGAGGGGAGGGGAGTGGAGGAGAGGAGAGGAGTGGAGAGGAGAGGAGAGGAGAGGAGAGGAGAGGAGAGGGGAGGGGAGGGGAGGGGAGAGGGATGGCATGGGCAATCTGAGAAAGATATTTAAGCTTCTGCAGCTGTAGGTGGAATATTCATAAACAACCATGCAAATACCTCATTCCCACTGGAGTCACTTTTCCCTGATGTCACATGCTTCATCTGCAGATTTGGGAGCTGCCCTGTCCCCATGCTCAGGTGGTGGCTGATGGGTCACAGGGAAGGTCTAGCTGTGTTTGAGAGCATGCCCATCATCAGCAGAGGACCTTGAACATCATTTGACATGTCCCAGAGCATGAAGCAGTTCTTATGTGAACCAGCTAGGATCTGTCCATCTGTTTCATGTCCTGTTTTAAAAACTGTGAATTAAGGTAAAATCCAGCCTGGAGGTGACAAGTATCTAGGTCATCCTGGCCATGTCCACAGCTGGCAGGGTGGAGAAGGGAGGGGAGAAGGGTGGCATTTGCTGATGAATCAGAGCTGAAAGCAGCCCTTTAGAGACAGCGGTGCAGACTGAATGTTACAGATCAGCTACTACTGACCTAAAACATTCACCTTGAGGTTCAAAGGACGACTTCTAAGCCTTGTTACTGCGGTTTTGGGACTAAAAGGGGTCCTGAAAAGCCCCCACAGGCTGAGCCTCAGGAGAAACAGCCTGCAGTTAGTCAGCTACGTGTCTGTGGTACCAATCAAGCTTTTAAATCTGGAAGCATCTGCCCCAGCAGTGATTTGATTTTACGCAATGTGTCTCATGCTACCGTATTGCTAAGCATGTCGCTAAATCCTTGCACATCAAAGGAACAAGTAAATCAAGCAAAACTGCATAAGCCACTCTGCAATTCAGTTTTGGCAAAAGGTGCTTAGACAACCCTGGAGGCTGCAGTCCTCTAGCTCGCAGCAAAACTCACATAAGCCCAGCAGCAGTGCAGTTTTTCCTGTACCACCAGGCAAACAGCTTGCAGCTGAGGTTGGATTAGGAACTGGTCTGGAATCAAGTGATCCAGAGGTCTAGTTCTGAATTTGATTATAATTTTCCAGGTGGATTGAAACATTTTACTTAACTTTTTTGTGTTTCTTTTTCTGGGTCCATATTTTTTCCCCCATCTTCCATGGGGAAGATGAGGATTAATTAGACAAGGCTGTTTAGTGGAAACGAAAAATCTTTGCAATTGTTAAAGATTCAGGTTTACCCTTTGCTAAGCCAGTTTGTTGGAGTTCCTGGTGTCAGTATTGTAGTGCAGAATTTGTCTACAACGTTACTGTTAGTATTCCTTATTTGTACTCCTGATCATACAAGAACTGATGCCTTTTGCTGCTTTGCAGGCATTGGTAGAAAAAGGAAATGTTAACTTCACAAGCTCAGCACTGTCTCGCTCCCTTGGGGCCATGTTCCAACACAAGAGCTGTCATTCTGCGGCACACACTGAGGGAGAAATCCGTGGCACAGGTCACTCATTCACGTCTGATGGGTGACAAGGGTGGACAGACTGCTTAAAGGCTGGGTAGAGGCCACCATGGGCTGGAGGGGAGAGGATGCTGTGGTGGCTGTGGTGGAGAAGATGCAGTGCAGAAATTGGTGTGGCTGAGTGATAAGGTGAACACGTCACCACTGCCTGCACTGATGATGATTCATTTGGATGCATGAACCTGTGTCCCTCCTGATGCCCAGTATAGTCTCCAGTGTTGCCTGGTCTCAAGGAGCTCCATGCTCTTCAGACTCCCTGAGGTTCAAGCTCGCAGCATGAGCTCATCCTTTTAGAGCTCACACTGGGACCTCATCTGGCACAGACAGGCATCTCTCAATCAATGATGGGGCTGGCTTAGACTGGATGCCCACTATGACATGATTTGTATTCAGTCAACGGAGGTCTAAGGCTCATTGCATTGCCCAGGTGGAAGCACTTACTGCAGTACAGAGGCTATGGGGGTCCTGGGACATCTGAAAGAAGACTGATACGTCTGACACAGAATCTATGAGACACCTGTACAGTCCTGGAGATCCAGAAGGACACCTGAACAATTCAAATGCACTGACCAGATATGTGTGGGCAGGCAAATAGAACTGCAAGTCAATACACCCATTGGGTAACAGGGAATGGTTCAGCCTGTATGGAAGCAGACACCTACATCTGCATGGCTCAGTTGCTCTCCCAACTCCACAAGTGCCCTGACTGGCTCTGCACATACTTCAGCAGAAACTCACACAGGTGGCTCAAGTAAACACTGCATATAGACACCAACATGTAGGGATTAAACCAATCTCTGGGTTCCTCCTAAATCAGATCCTCCAGCAGCAGTGCTGAGGTCTTCCACAGAAGAAAGGAGAGATCCACTCAGGAGGGTGACCATACATCCTACAGCAAAAGGAGGTAAGAGCAGGGTTCTCAGGGGGTTTGTTCTTGCCCCCAAATGGGTTTCCATTTGAGACTTTTCAGGTCAGGAGAGTTAGGGAATGCCCGATATCTCTTGTCCAGAACCCTTTGTACTATAATTTCCTAGATCTCTTCCTGCCTGAAGTCCTCTCCATCACAAATCCAACTCAGAAGCTCGAGGCCTCTACTCAAATATCCCAAACCTCTTGTCCCATACCAACTCTTTACTTTTTTTTGCCATAGCACACTGTTCATTGTGCCTGTCTCACAATAAAAGGACTACAGTCACCAATGTCATTTAACATGGATAAAGTGAAACCCAGTTACAATGACTTTTGGTGGATTAGAACATGTTGAAGTTTATAGAGCACCTTCCCCCCTCCAAGCATTGCACAAGAAACAAATGGAACATGTCTCCTGGGGATCTTTTTCTCTAGAGAATCCAGATGCTTTCAAGGCGCCTGGTAACAGTACAAAATAGTCTGCTATTAAAATTCAAAAGCAAGTAAAATAGCCCTTCCCTGCAGGCTTTCTTTCTATGAGGCATTTCTGATGAGAATCCAGAGCCTCTGCAGAGGCTTGGCATATGAAATACAAATTATATAGCTAGCATTCCCCTCTTTAGAAGTGACTGAGTGAAGCACAAAATCCCTTTGCAATTCACACTTGTGATGAGAGGCAGCTCCTTATGTTCAGACCACTCCTCTCAGCATGCCTTGCACATGAAGGCCTGCGAGGCTTGTAGCCCAGGAGCTACCTGCCCTTCCTAGGGTCATCCCAGCTCAGGGGAGAGCACATGTCCTACATCCTTCAGAGCACACTGGAGGATCCACAGGCAAAATCACCCTCTTGCTTTCTCCAGCCCCCTAGAAACACACTGGGACTGGCATTTGTCCTCCTATCCCCATCTCTGGAGCCTTCCTGCTGACATCGGAAAGGGCATGTGTACAACTACACATTTTGGGCTATTTTGTCATGGGGATAGGGTAAGAATGAGTCATGGTCTTTTTCACAAATGACTTGCACAGTGGAGTTTTTCCACACAGTGAGCCATTATGAGCCCATAGGTGGAGAAGATAATTATGACTGGTGTAAAGCTGTGCCTAATTTCCCACTCCATAAAGGGGAGACAATAACTCTCTTTCCTCGTGGAGGTGTGTGATGATTTAATCACAAGGCGAGCTCTATATTTATAGATTTTAAAGACACTGCTATGATTATGTAGTCCTGCCTTCTGCATAACAAAGCTCAAAGCACATCAGCCATGGATGTCTATGTGAAGTTCATAATTTTGAGTTTGTAGCACATTTCTTAGAAAGACATTAGTGTGACCAATCTGAATGTATGTGTGTCAAGTTATGAACCCCATTTTCTATGCTGACTTATGCACAGCATTGTATTTTCCATTTATAAATTCAGTTTGGGAGTAGAGTCTCTGTTTTGTGCTATCTGTTGATTTTATACTTACACCCCATTCACTGCAAGATTGCAATAATGTCAGCCTGCCAGTGCCCTTATCCAAGAAAGAGTCTGCCATATCCCTGAGAGATCATCACTGAGAAATTGTGGATAAAACCATGTATGGTCCTTTCACCAGCTGAGTGATATGGCAGAAAATTATTTTCCTTGGGCTGTGAATGGCAGCAGGAACTATTGCTCTTTGAAGCGGGGTGGGTCTATGTGTTTAGCCCCTCTAATTTATCATTTGCTTTATGTTCATGTACCAAATTACAAAGGACAAAGGTTTTATTTTGCATTGTTCCCAAGAAAGTGAAGATAATCTCTGCGTGATGTCCTTGTGAATAAGTGTAATATTGGCTGGGATCTCTTTGTAGGCACATATAAGGATGGGTCAAAATGAAATTGATAGGAGAGGTACGCCCATATGCCTATGAGTCCAGTTTAACAAACACAAGAATATACTTGGTGAAAGAGCAGAATTCAACTCTCTTGAATTAAAATGGTTTTAATATGGTGAAGAACCTAATTATTTTGAGAAATCAGTTTAACCTGATGTGTTTCAAAGGAGGTTCAGTTTTGTTGTTTGGTAATGTGACTGGCAGAACTAAATTTTGTTGTCCCTGATCACAGGATTTTGCTCTTGCAAAAGCATTGCCTCGCAAGAGCTAATAAACCCTAAGTTATTTTTCTTGTGCTGTTGAATGTGGGGTCACCATCATAAATTTGAGGACATTTTGCTCCCCTACTCATCATGGGAGGAAGGGGTGTGCTTCCTGATGGGATACATGGAGAAAATGAACCTGTGACTAGCTGTGAGAAGATTTAGGGCTCAGAAGGCAAGTTTATCCTTTGTCACATGTAAGTGAGCTAATCTGAAGACACAAGTGCTGGTTGACCTCTAAAATGCCAAGAAGGTCTGGCCCAGGGGCACAGCACCCTCAAAAATCTTCAGGTAATGAAGACTGTAGATCTCTTGTTCTTTCTAAAAGTGACATGACGTGATTAAAGATGTCCCATGCCGAATGTTTGTGTTTTTTCTCTCACCTGCTGATCATTGTGTCCTCTAAAGAGTGAAACTGAGAGCAGATAGGCTTAGTGGGGTGGGAGCCAGGGAGAAGATGTGGAGCCTGAATGCAGAGTGTTACGCCTGGAGGGAAGACTGAGATGAAAGAGCTGTGCTAAAGCATCTGACATGGGACCCAGAGCCAGGAGGACCAGCTTGAATCCAGACCAAAAAAGATATGAGGGGACTTACTAACACTTTTTTACAGGATGTAATTTTTGTGTCCACTTCTGGTGACCTTCCTGAAGTCACCCACGCACCATGCGCAGCAGGATCAGCAGCAGCCGAGAGCTCCTACGAGTGCCCTCTCTTGGTGCTGACAGTGAGGGAGTTGCCTGGATTCTCTGCACTCAGGTTGCTTCTCCATCCTCCCTTCAAGGCCAGGAGCCATGGCTCTCCCTGACTCAGGGAAAGAGCATCTGACTGACCATTGCTGAGGAGAGAGGTGACAGACTGGTAGCCAAACAGAGCCGGGGTAAAGTGTAGATCTACATTAAAGACCCCAAGTTTTATGTTCTCTTCACCTACTTGATTAACATGACCATTAACATGAACAGTGCCTGCCTGAGCTGTGTTGTGGGAGGCTGGGGAGGTCCCAGGGCACTGGAAGGTGAACTGTTTTCAAGAAGGAAGGGCCTGGTGATAACAGTCTCTCTTCTGTGCCTGGTAAAATCATGGAGAAGTTTTTTCTGGGAGTTATTGCAGTAACGCTTGAGGGACAATGCAGTCATTAGTCATGGCCATCCACATGTGTTTTGTACTCGTGACCAGATGAGGATGAATGAATTCACCTGCTGTGGTGTGGCGACTCTGGCCTTTGTAGGCATGAAGCCACAAGGGCTCGGCACAGTACAGGCCATCCAGAGCATACTAAATTGTGTCCTTTGCCTGCTGAGGAGCGAGACAAGGACACTTCGTGCATAACTGGACCTGGCACACAGCAGCACTGGGGAAAAAGCTTCACTAATCTTTATTTGGAAGAGGAAGTGGCCAGTGATGGACCCAGTGCAGAGCCTGGACGAGTGTGTTCTTCACTGGGTGAGAAACTGGCTGGATGGCCGGGTCACAGGTGACTGATTAGGTGACAGGGCAGAACCACCACTGCTTGTGATGTCACTGGTGACTAATTAGCTGATTTGGTATGAATGAACACCTGGCTTTTGCAGTGTCTGACCACCATATGTTATTGTTCCTTTTTCCAAGGCATGAACATCGTCCAACAGGGACAATCTGCTTACGCAGATTGCACAGAGTATCTGCTTACACAGATACTGTGTTCATGATCCCCACCTATTTTCCACCAGTAGTCAGCTGGAAGACAATATTACCTGCAGGACATCCCAGCACTGATAACAGCAATGAAATTCCAATTTTATTTGGAATGAAAAGGATGTACTCCTTTGAGGACCTGCATACTGTGAGAGGTGGAGCAGTAAAACCAATAAGGGCGCTGAAGCAAAGACAGAAGAGAAGGTTATGAGACAGCTGGACATTTTTATGGAGAAAAGTAGAATTAAAGGATATGATGATTAATCAGATAGGTGGGGCTGAGACTCCCAGAAACCAGAGAGGCAGATGAGAGGTGAGATAGCTTTTTCTTGTTTAGTAGTTCCCTAGCTCCCTTTTAATACCTGAGAGAAAATGTTCTTCATGGAAAAATATTTTACACAACTTCATGGAGGAGCCTCAGATGGCCAGAGCTTTGGCTCATAGATGTGGGCATGGCTGATGCTAGAAATGCCTCACTGTCCTGTCCCATCACTTGTCCAAGAGTGGCACCATCGCTGTGTCTTTGGGCTGTGGGATGCTGACTTGGCAACTGAAAAGTAATCTTTTTGCTTTTTCCTCCACTCATTAGCATCCTTAGGTGACCTAAGCTTCTTTCCTCACTCCAGCTCCTCCTATACCTTAATGTGTCCTTGAAAAAGCGCAACAGCAATTTGAAAGTAATGTTGAAAATCAAGAGCGATGCTTTTGGCTTTTCATAAGGATTTAGAATGTTTGACCTATTTTCCTCTGTCATGGTTTAACCCAGCCAGGAACTCAGCCCCACTCAGCTGCTCTGTCACTCCCCCCCGGTGGGATGGGGGAGAGAATCAGAAGGGTGAAAATGAGAAAACTCGTGGGTTGAGATAAAGACAGCTTCCTAGGTAAAGCAAAATCTGTGCATGCAAACAGAGCAAAACAAGGAATCATTCACCACTTCCCATGGGCAGGCAAGTCTTCAGGCATCCCCAGGAAAGCAGGGCTACATCCCATATAACGGTGACTTGGGAAGACAAATGCCATCACTCGCAATGTCCCCCACTCCCTCCTTCTTTCCCCAGCATGGCACCATATGGTCTATGGACTCGGGTCAGTCAGGGTCAGCTGTCCTGGATGTGTCTCCTCTCAACTCCTTGTGCACCCTCAGCCCCTCACTGGTGGACTGGGGTGAAAAGCAGAAAAGGCCTTGGCTCTGTGTGAGGACTGCTCAGCAATAGTGAAACCATCCCTGTGTTATCAACACTGTTTCCAGCACGAATCCAAAACACAGCCCCGTACCAGCTACTATGAAGAAAATTAACTCTACCCCAACCAAAACCAGCATATCCTCCCACTTGGTTACTTCTCTCCTTTTAATAAATCAAATAAAACTGTAGGAGCACTGCATTTCATCTTGTCTGAACTGTTATATTTAATCTTCTGAGTGGGTGGGGGTTGGTTTGTGTGGAGGGGAACAGCTCAGAGCCTGAAAACATGAGAGATGACTCTTTTAAGCTTTTCTGATTTCACGGAAAGTTGCCAGATAGCATTTTAATTAGGACCTATCAAAACCAATCAGGAAAAGAAGAAGGTTTGTCAAGTTGTTAGCAGCCGCTAAGCTTTTTAGAGTTTGTAGGATGGGTTTTTTTGCCTTGTGCACAAATTTATTCATCCTAACAATTTTACAGCTCTGCTCCCTTGCTTACAGCACATCTCTCTGCATGAGAAACCTCTTCTATCATCTTTGCCGCTAGCTCCATTGGTAATTTTCCTGCTGGGATGGGCAGGAGTGCTCAGGCATTGCCAAGGTAGAGATTAGATTTTCACTTTGCACTTTGGGATTTTTTTTCCTGGTGCTAAAAACATTTTCCTTCTGTGTTGATAATGCCATTATTTCTGTTTCATCTGCAAAGCAAGTTTGGAACTCAGGGATCCTCAGCATTCACTTAGTGATGTAAAACATAAGCATGATAAATAATCATATTATATAGTCTGCTAGGGAAAAAAGGGGAGAGCAGCACAATCTTAAAAGGAGAATTAGAACATTTTCTTTAGCAGATTTTAGTGGAAAAGGTTTTTTCTACCCATTTGTAATTCCACAATGTGGTTCACATTATCTCTGGAATTCTTTGCTCTGTTTGTTGTGTTTTCAGAGATTTCGGTCAATAGGGAGTGAGTCAAATATTGAAAGTTAGGATCATCTTGAGGTGTTTTGCTGGATCAGAGATTTCATTATCAAGATACTGGTCACATCATCTCTGACATCCGGGAATATTTCTTGTTCAAAAACACAGTTTAAAATAAAATTGTTCACTTTTGTGTCTAATATGGCCACTGAAGGAAAAGATATGACAGCTGGAGGCTGTAAAAACAGGGTAGGATCACTGAACACATCTGGAAATACTTTAATTACTGCACATTTAACTTTGAACTATTTGGTTCCTATGTAAACACAAGACTAGTAATTAAAGTACAAGACTTAACTCATGTGGATTGCCATCTTTTAACTACTGGTTTGGAGAAGGGAGGGGAAAGAGAAGGGGTAATTTTACCTTTGTAGATTTGAAGGCCAAAAGGACCATTAGATCTGACCAGCTGTGTAACAGACTGGTAAATTCCACCTCATTGCTCCTCTTTTGAGCCCAAACCCTTGAGTCGACTGTAGCATATTTTCCTGAAAGATAGTTAATCTTGATAGAAGAACATCAAGAAATGATGCTACACCTTGGACAGTGGAGGGAGTACTTGTTAAATGAGCTTAAAGAAAGCATAAAGTTAATTAAAAGCTTTTCAAGTCCTTTTTTGAAACAATCTAAGAATGTATGACATTTAAACTTGATTAGCAATAAACCAGTTATGAAGAACCATAGTTTTATCTGTAATTAATTATATATTTAACTTAAGATGTGTTAATAAAAAAATAATGGAGGCCTAAAATATACGCAATGAAAAATAAGTCAACTTGGTAAATTATTCTGAGGAATTGCTTCGAATAAGGTTAAATTTGCTGACTTGCCATGAAACTTTGCACAGTTGGCTCAAGATGATAAATTAACTGCACTGTAAAAGTAAAACTGCTTTAAATATCTTTTTATTGCATGGAGACGAGTGGGGTTTTTTAATACAGTATTAGAGAGAGCCTCATCTGCTGGTCACCCTTTTGGGTCAGCAAGTTTTTTCTGTCTGTGTGAAGGCACAGTGCATGCTTCAGCCCTCTGCAGGTGACTGCTGGGCTCTGTGAAACTGTTGTAGACAGTGAGCCCATGGCAACAGGGATTATGAGAACCCCCTGGAGCTAAGTGGAGAAATTCTCCCCAGGTTAAAGTAACTAANAACCATTGCCAAACTGCAAGGTGATGTTACTGCAAAGCATTGCCTTGCCTGTCTTGAAATGCTGCACACCTTGGCTCTTCTGGATTTGCTTCTGTGCTCAAAGGATATCTCTCTGCTGAGCTGGTGGAAGCTGCATGAGATGCCCTCATTGGGATACTCATCACCAAGCTTGACAGAAGGCAAACTGAAGGTGGGCAAAGCCAAACTGGCATGCTACACATAAAAACAGCAAAACTTTTATGAGTCAGTTTGTCCTTGGAAAGCCAGGACTCAACAAGCCCAGGAGCCTGGCTTGATGTCCCAGCTCTGGTCTGTGTTGCCAGTAGAGGTGGGAAAACCTGTAAAAAAACCCTGAGTTTTGCAATTTCTCCTCTGCCTGCCTTTTTTTTTTTCTTTTTCCTTCTGGGGTCTAGTGTAGAAAAACTTTAAAATTTGGGGAAATGCAGAAAATGCACTTTATGTGAAATACAGCCTTCAAAATAAAACCTGGACATTTTTAGAGTAAGTATTATATTATTGCTACTGCACTTCTACCTTTTACTAATAAATATTCCCAATGATATCAATGTATATCAAATTGTATAATGTTAATAGCAATGATTTCCACAGTTTTTAGACTTTACTACTTGTACTTCACAGTGCTTTGTTATACTGAATTATAGCGAATATACACAGCAATGCCTTTTTCCCCAATCTTTCCTCCTGAATGATGATTTTCTTCTCTGTCTGCAAGACAATATGAGAGGATGTAACCTTTCTTTTTTTTTTGAAAGTCAACAATATTAATGCTTTTTATTTTCAAGTCTGTAATTTCCCTACCTATTTTATCAGTATTTATAAAGATAAAACATATACAGGCACTTTAGTATGCAGCACTATTGTATGTATGGAGTGTATTTGTCACCATTGGGAAGTAAAGAATTTAATAGCACCACCAAAATGTTTATGTAGCATATAATGATAAAGAGTATATTGCTTATTAGATTTTAAAAAAGATTGGTTTCAATAAGGTAAGTAACACTACAGATCTGTTTATCTGAAATTTCAATGGAATGTTTAAGGAATAAATTAATGGATATCTGGAATTTTAAATCTTTTTCAAATTTCCTGCTGTGGAGGCTAAAAAACAGAGCAGCGATTTGCTACAAGGTGATGGAAAGCCCCAGGATGTAAGTATAGGTTATAGGTAAGAGAAGAAGGGGCATTAGAGGAAGGACTAAAATACAAGCTACACTGGGCTGCAAAAGAATCAAATGGGAGGTGCAGAAGACACAAACAACAGGAGACATTCGGTGATGCCCGTGGGTAGATCTCTCTTTGCAGCTGCTAGGACTTTACCTTTCAGGGCCTAATCTCACACAACAGGTTTTCTCAGAGGAAAAACATGGGACTGCTGTGGAATGCCAGCCTCTTCCTCCAGATTCAGGGGTGGCAGATTCACCTGAATGTCAGTGTTACCAGGAAAGGGTTTTCACACTGCAGTATGTCATTGCGTATCTCATGGCTGCAGAGCAGAGAAGTTTTTGCATCTCCTCTTGTACTGTGGCTCTTATGTCTCGAGGTCTCTCTGGCTGGTGCGGTACAAAATAGTTGTAAAAGTGTAGGATTAGAAAGTGATGCACTTAGAAAAAAACCCAGTCCTAGTTGTATCCATACAGAAAGGCTCTGAGCTGATTGTCACCTCTCACAGCTGAGATGGTAATAAAAGTTTCTGAAGAAAGCAGCACCTTGATGCACAAGAGCTGTCAAAAAATCCCCAAATTGCATCTTAGGAGCTGTTAGGAAAACAATACAGATCAAACCAGAAGACACCATCATGCTGTTGTAGAAAACCCTCAAAAAGATCTTGTGCAGTTCTGCTTCCCTTGTCTCAAAACTGATTTACTGGAAGTGGGAATGGTGGAAAGGAGAATAGCAAGGATAATGAACGATATGGCTTGGTTTCTGTACGAACAACTGAGGAGACAGGAGTCTATAAAATCATGAGTGACAAGTAGAAGCTAAACAGGGAATACCTAATTGGGGTTTCCAATGCAAGAATCATTACATTCGAATGATGGGAGTATTTTACTGCTTAAAATGAAATTAAAAGGAGCCATGTTCCCAAGATGTACAAGGCTTTATTTCTTTCCACAGCAAGGAGGTAAAATGCTTGCCATAGAGTATTGCTGGTGCAAAAAGTTTGGAGTTAAAAAGGATGTGGTCCAGCTAGACCTTTGGTCTGCCCTGACAAGGTATTTCTTTTGTGAACTTGGAATTTGGTGAAAAATCCTTATGTACTGGACTTAGGGAACTCGAATTTATCTGCGCAAGAGTGTCTGGTACTGGGGCTTTTGATGAGAAATTTTATGTATTGATTCAAAGCTTGTGGCAAAAACCTGACTCTGGTTACCATATATCCATGGCACTAAAGGGGCTGACTGATGTCACTCCTGTAACAGAGGTTGCAATTCCAATGTCAGTTGTAGGATTTGAAGTAGAGAATAAACCAAGAAAACCACTACTGATAGCAGATATACTCCTGAGAGTACTTCATGAGGCTGTACTTGAAAATGATACAGGGAACAGGATAATAGATGCATGTTTGACCAAAAAAAAATTATCCAGTTTCAAAACCAATGTGGAATAAATTTACAGAAGCTGCAGCTGAGTGTGACACATCACTGGAAGCCACCATTGGTTGTGATTGTGCACTGGCCAGGGAATCACACACGTAACCAATACTTCCAGTTCCAACTGAAGCATTGTGGCAATTCATGGCAAGTTATCTGAAGGCAACCACATTGGCTTCAGAGGTGCTGTATTATTTGAAATGCTTCAGAAAAATATGGGAGGGGTAGGTGGATGTAGCTCAAAGAGCCTAAAGAAGTGTGTAAAAAGAACTATTCAGGGCAAAAAATGCAAAGTGGACACAGAGAAGATCTTGAAATGCATGAAACGTGCTGAAAACTGCAATGAAACAAAAACTTGTGCTAATAAATCAGGACTTGAAGCCATGGACCACATGTACATGACACAAGAGTGATTATTTCTCAGCTTTGGCGTACTCATCTTAACACTAATTGCTTTAGTGGAAAAACTAGCACCAAATCCATCATCACTCATGTTACTCTGATATTTGCCAGATGTAGGATCCCTGCAATAATTAAAAGCAAAAATAACCTGCTGGTTCAATAGACAAGACTTTAAACAACTTGTAGTTGCTCATGGGTATGAGTTTCTCCCTAACTAAAGCCATACAAAAATGTGGTGGAGGATATCAGCAAAGGTAGATATCTGCACAGAGGACCCCAAAATCTGGTGAGTAGGACCCAGGGGTTCAGGACCCTGCAGTTGGTGTACGCATTGTTACTGCAGAGGATCAGAGAGGTACAAACTCCGGGGGAAGATTTGTGGAAGAATCAGAATGCACTTGCAAGCTATTCTGAGTAAGAGGAATAGGGTTATGAAACCTGTCAAAATAGCCCTAAAAGTAAAGGAAAAAATGAGAACGTTGCAGAGCTGTAAAAGAATGAGCAGAGGGACAGAGATGGATGGGCCTCTTAGAAGAGCAGCCAGCACACACAGTGCTTCTGGGAGCTCCTGAGAGACCTACTGAGTGCTGTTAAAACAGTTAAAGTGGAGCTGAATGTGTATTTTTTTTCTAAGTGCCGTAATACAAATTGCAATGTGAGCTAATTTACGGCTGAAAACCAGGGAGTTGTGTTATGAGGATATTGATTTCCAGAACAAGAGACAAGGTGATACTGGCCAGAGATGCCCAAAAAGGAACTGGCAGGCTTCTGGAGTCAGTTAAATATCATCACTATAACTTGATTTGTCTACTGCATGTTCAGCTCAGGCTGCCGTCCTGATGGGAGCCTGAGCCAATGTCTTGATTCTTTCTCCATGAAAACCATGGCCAAAACCTTTCCCTTTGAGCATCCCAGGCTGGTGACAGAGCAGGACATGGCCTCTGGCTTCTTGTCTTCGGTTTGCAAGTCAGGTAACCCGACTTTGAGTGTCTCAAGTCAAAGTGTTGCCAGTTGTTTTACCTTTACGATCAGAGGACAGAAATAGGCTGCTCCCGTGGTGTCCCATTGCATCTTTCTTGATGCTGAGGTACATGGGGACTAGAAAACTTCCCAGGAATTCATTTGGAGCCAGACATAACATGGCAGAATGGTATGGACAAGATGAGGCCCACAAGACACAAATTATGAATTCTTGAAATAGGGTAATAACTTGTTAAGTGGGGTGAGCTCAGCCAGTCTGAGATCCACCATCTGTGGATCTTCACTTATCTACAGCCGTAGGTGGCAAGATGCTCAGGTGTTACTCACCTCCTTACTATTCACCCCTGGACAATGTGCTCTTCAAATTAAATACACATACATCATTCAAGGAAAAAGCCTGAGTATCCTCATCTCTGCACCTTCTTACCCCAAATTACAGTTGGACAGTTCAGCACACTGTGCTCTGTTAGATCTGCATAGGTTACCTGGCTTCAGCACCATCAGTATTCAGTCCATCAATGTGCAAATCCTACTCTGGGAAATAAACATCCATAAAAGGTTTTGCTGAAACTCCCAACCAAAAGAAGGGCAGATAATACTCCTAGCTGAACTGGACAGATGATTGGAAGTAAGAGCTTCTGAAATGGGTTCTTGATTGAGAATATGTGTCTCATTAATCTTTTAAACAGAACAGTGGGAGCTGAGCACAAAAAGATAATGGAGTCCCCAATAGCATCCTTGGTCCTGCCCTTAGGACAAGGGTAGCAGTGCTTGGGCCTGATTAAAAAGTCATTTAGGTGGAGGTGGTATTCTCTGGAGGTGCTTAAAATACCACAGGCTATGTTCACTGAAGGACATAACTGCTCTGCAGGTACTGGGTCCAAAATGGAGATCCTCCTCCAGTCCTGCTTGGCTGCTTCTCTTTCTGCAGGTAGCTGTGTTCTTCACAAACTTATTTTTTGCCACTTAACCTTCCCTAACACCCCAAATCTGTCCCGGGCCTAAAGCTCTCCAGTATTATGGGTAATGAGCATGAACTGAGGCTGAGTGATGAAGTAGACCTTGTATATCTGGCTTGTGCTGGTTTTGCTCCACACTGAGAAGGGCTGAAGGAGTAGAGGATCCCTACCTCCACCATGTGGTGCTTGGGGCACCTCTCCAGAAGAAGAAAGACTTACATGATTCCTGTTGGAGCAAGTTTTGCATTTGGATTCATGGCTGTCGCCAACCGTTGTCCCAGGGTTAGTGGTCTCAGTGTGTTTTGCTGAGCTCGTTTGATGAGGGGCATCATATCATATGGCCTGAGCAAAAATGTTGATTATTCTGTAGTCCTGCACTGAGAGAGTTCCCAATGAGAGAAGGAGCTCAGAGCTCTGGGCTCTGCTTCAGCAAACATTTCTCTTTTTGCTTAGGGTTGTCTTTACAGCTGAGACCTCAACCAGGTCATCCCTCTTGAGATGATTTTGTATTCTTCCTAACTCCTGGCTCCCTGTGTTTCAGCTGTTGCAGGCATTTTTTTGACTAACTAAAATCAGGAGAAGTGAGATTATCCACAGCTACAAAACATCCAAAACACAGGTGTCTGGAATAGCCATGGGGGCACTCAGATTTGGACTGAGGCAGAGCAGAAGCTGGGTGGCCCACAGCTTGGATGAATACTACCACAGCTGCGTCACAGCTGCGAGAGGGACACAGCAGCATCCAAGACTGTAAATGCAAGCAGGGCTTGGCAGTGGTCCTGAGAATGCTTAACTCCCTGGTGTAGGTAATCCATTAAAGGTGTGTGGTGGTTTTTCACTCCCTTCTCATCCTGTTATAAGACCAGGAGCATTTTTGAACCACTTGCTCATCTCATGAATATATAAGACTTTCCTTTGGCTGTAACCTCCAGTGGAGGCACTGCCAATGGCTCACAGGAGTCTTGGCAAACCAGAAGATTTGCTTTTCATTACCATTTGTACCAGTGATTCATGTTACTTTGGCTGGTTGGTTCATTGATGTTCCTCCATTTCCTCAGGTCCTTAAACTCCGTAGCCCAAACGTGGTATATACGTAAAATTCTTAACTGCTGCGGTTGCTTCTCCTTCACACAAATTCAGACATAAACACTTCACAAATTAGTACAGAGCAAACAAAGCCAGATTAGAAGAATAGCTGAAGCTTTTCCTCTCTTATTTTTTTGAAGTGAGGTTTAGTAAAATCAATTCTAATCTCTTTTAAAAAATGATGCCAGTAGCAAAGTTCTTCTGAACTTTAATGACTATTTCCCAAATATGACTGGGAAACTGCTCATATTTTAAGCTGAATAGGGAGTTTTACAGAAGGTTTTTGTGAAAATAGATGAAATGTTCTGATAATAAACAGCAAGTGATAAAATAAGGATCTTCTAAACCAGACTGAAAACTGACTGCTCTGCAGTGCAGCCAAGAAGCTAATGTTTGATGAAGGTTGCCTGCAGTGCAAGTCTGCTGGGCTATCATTTCTTAAATCATAGTGGTTTGCTCGATTTTCTTTTGAGGGAAGAGAAGGGAATGTGTAAAATTAATGTCAGCAGACCCCTAGTCTCTACCACCAGAATGGGTTGTAAAGTGCATCTTTGCCATTCTCCATCTTCCCTCCAGAGATGGAGGATATTCTTCTCCCTTTATTGGTTTGCTGGAAAACCAGTTTATTTTGCAATTCATCACCAGTTTTGGTGTTTTTTGCTCTTCCTTTTATTTTTATCACCCTGTGATGTCATATTGCAAAGAAATAACATTGTCTTTTTGAGGCACTGGGGGGAAAATCTCAGTGGCCCATGGGTATTTGTACATATAAACTTCTTTGCCGTTCTTCAGGGCTCTGCTCGTTACCACCATGAGGCATTTGACTCAACACGATTTATTTCTTAAAATGGCCTCTTACAGTAATTCAGTTCCCAACATGGCTCTGAATTTGCCAGTGGCATCAGTTACAGATTGGGTCACACTTACAGTTCTTTGTCCCTTTGTGAGCCCTGAAGGAACACCAGGAGCAGCTGGACCGCCTGATATTCCCTGGTAGATAAATTTAAGTGTGATGGAAGACCTGCATTCAGGTTATACTGTAGCACAGAGCAATGAGCTTGACTGGAAAGGAGGAAAGCAGAGACCAGACTGAAATGCTGGATCAAATCCTGCAGGTGATGAGGATTTACACCTCCAGAGAATTTACATCCACTGTGGGCACAGCTCAACCCAAGTGCCATAGTGTGTGATTCTGCATGAGAGTCAAGACATCATCTGTGCTCATTGGGTGTGTCTCCTCTCATTTCAGTGGGGTTTAGATCATCATGGATTTAAAACGTCATCTTTTCCGCTTCTGATAGAGCTCACCTGTAGACTCTTAACATGCTCCTTGGGGAAGGTATCTTCCTTCCCCTTCTGTTTTCATTCATGCCCTTTCCAGCATTCTGCCCTACTCCTTTTCCCCAGGCTGGGAATGTCAGTGTGCAGGGGAAGGGAAGCTTGGGACACTTCAACTGAATTTGACTGAAACTTGCCAGATTCAGAAAGAACATTCATAGATATGTCTCACTCAAGTCACAATCAGTGGAACAATTAAAAAAACCCTGAGATTTCTTACATTTTACTATTTTTTAACCAGTTGGAAAGCCACTTACACTTTGGGAATTCTCATCAGAAATTTCAAATGCTATGAAAAAAAACGCAAAAAAAAAAAAAAGGCCTGCAACTTTTGGGGAATGTTCTCCTCCTTCTGTACCTCCTGTTGCCTTGAGATCTGTGTTCCCATCCCTACCTTGAAGAAAAATCTCAGTACCAGTTTAATGCCATTGAAAAGACCTTGACACTGGAGGAAAGTCATACTCAGGAAGGGGTCATAAAGGCAAGGAGAGGGACTGCAGCTTGATCTTGTTACAGTTCATCTCTTTTTTTGTAAAAGCCTCATTTCAGAGGATCATAGAATGCTTTGGGTTGGAGGGGACCTTAAAGACCATCTTGTTCCAACCCCACTACCACAGGCAGGGACACCTTCCAAGAGACCAGACCTTGTCCAAGCCAGTTCGACAATAAAACCCAGCATAACGGGATTTGAAAAGCCACTGTAGTAACAGCAACAACATAATTGCTTTGTTTATCATAAAGTTCCTTTTAGCTAATTTATTAAGGCTCTAGGGCTTAGGTGCTGATAAATTAACATAAATTGCCATCTTATTAATGGCTCCCACTCTAATCTTGCTTGTGATGAGAAAAACTGGGGTGAAAAGTCTCAGCAGAACTTGCATTTTCTGGCATGTTGTTTTATTATTATTATTGTTATTATTATTGTGTAGGTTAGTTTTTATTATTGTGTGGTTTGTTTTTATTATTGTGTGATTAGTTTTTGGGGGTTGTTGGTTTTTTTTTGTTCTGTCTAATTGTAATTAACTAATAGTTGAGAAAGTCAGCCTTGCTGCATCACCCGCAATTACTGGGGTCCAAGCTGCAGCTGTAATTTAGAGGGCTGGAATAATCACATAATTACTCTGCAGTGATTACAGGAGGCTTGCATGGTCAGTGGATAAGACAGATTAAATGGCAGGGGGAAAAAAGAGGCAGACATATGTTGCTAGTTAAGTTAACTGCTTTATATTAATCCTGGCCCGCCCAGGGAAAGTGCCACACTCCTGCCAGAGGATGGGATGCAGGAAACCTTTGCCTGGACTGTGGGGAGCAGAGAGGCCTGGTGCCTGGGTTCCATTGAGTGGAAAGATTAATTTTCATAGAGGAAAATAGGAAGTAGGAAGATTAACTCCTGGAGGTAATCTGCTTTTCCTCACTCTGGCATTGCTTACATGCATTTTCCTTGAGATGGCAAACTAAACCTTATGGGCTGCAACAAGAATTGAGTCACACCTGTCTGGAGTAAGGTCTGGGACAGCATTTGGCCCAGCAATGCCTGGACATGTGCCTGGGAGTTAAGTAGTCTGATAACCAAGTCATGTTGCTCTTCTTTGCTAGAACAAGATATTTTAAATTAGGTCTGAATGCTTGACAAGGCAGTTTGGAGGGGCTTAAGTCAAGTGGTATTTTTCCCAGGTTATTTGCCATGCAAAAAGAAGAAACATGATTTTATGTCTGTTACAGATTCTCCATTAAAAGCAAGCCTTAAAATCACAGTTGTTTTAGTTAGTGAAAAAAGGAGACTGGTGAGATTGAAATGGGATGCTGCAGCCCTCCTTGTCACGTAAGAAACTTTTAGGGATCTTTGTTCCCACCGCAGCTGGGCAAATGGGACCAGCAAAGTGAGGAGCAATGTGGGATTGTTGTTCCCCTTTACTAGCCCTGGGGCTCGCCCACAGGTCTGGCCCTGCACAGAAACATATGTCTGAATTTAACAGGTGTGTGGCAAGATTAGGTTCAAGGTGGCCACAGGCTTCGGAAGCCATTTATGGGCACAACCTTGGAGCTGTGTTGCCCAGGCATCCCTGGGTGCTGCAGGGTGACAGAATAAAATAGAATATTTCAGTTAGAAGGGACCTACAGGAATCCTCTAAGTCCATCTGTCTGACCACTTACAACTGACCAAGTTAAAGCATGTTTTTAAGGGCATAGTTCAAAGGCCTCTTAAACACTGAGGGGAACATCCCCATGCTTTGGGGAACATCTCTAGGAAATCTGAAGACATGAAGTGTCCCATCCCTGCTCCCAGCCCTGTTCTAGCTTCTCTGCCTGTGGTATGATTTTCAGGAGGGTAAATCCACTCATAGAAGTGTCCAGAAGAGCTGCCATCAGGGATGACCTGGAAAAACTGATTACTTCTGTGCATGAGGACAGGGCTTGGCTGAGAGCAGGACGTTCCAGACTCTGAGCAGAGGTGACCGCTGGAGATGTTGGCAAAGACCACATTTCCCAGGGGGTTGGCTTGCTTTATTCCCCTAAAAGTTTAGGGGGAAAAAACTTCCAATGAGATACAAAACCTGCTTTAAAACAGTGCTGGATGGGGTCCCTTGGTGGGGAAGGGAGGCTGTCTGAAATCTGCTTCCCAAACACTGCTGTGTTATCAGTTGCACAGGTGCAGTGTACACGATGGTAATGGAGACAGGATAGGAGGGGATTAGTAGGACATTGCAAACAAGTTTGTGCTAAGTGGCTTAGGGTTCATCCTGTCCTGCTTCTAAATACTGACTTCTGCTGCTTTCACCTTCCAAAACACATAAACTGTTGATTTTGATTAGTAAATTAATTTATACAGATAAGCTTCGGCCATCTGTTAACAGCAAGATGTGCCCCACCACCTTGTCTTTGACATTCAGAACTGAACTCGTGGCATTTTGTTGTGGGGTGTCCATGCTGACATTCATCTGAACTGCCAAACACAGCCCCATCCACGCTATGAGAGTGTGTAGCACATTTACCCCCTCTGAAAATCAGTCCTAAGTCCTATAACTCATTCTTGTGAGCCTTGAAAACGTGGCATTACAGTGCAGAAAAAGATGGAGAGTACTGAAGAGCCCCTTAGTTCCCATCGCCATGTCTCTCTTTCTGCAGCCATTTAGGTCAGGAGTAACTGAAAATAGAGGAATAACTATATATAGCTATTCTAGAAGAACAGAAGAAGTAACTAATAACAGAAGTTGATTAATGCTCCGCTGACACAGTTCACATGGGGGAAACAGCCTTTCTTCAGGATGAGTCACGTTCTTGGCTTTGGCTTTCACTGAGTTTCTTACCACTGTTTTCAATAAGAAGGGGCAGTTGCATCACATCTAATATTTAACGGGAAACTTGAAAATATTCCTAAACTCTATGTCACCCTTCTGCATAGCCTAGGCCCTGCTTGATTTGATTATCCAAATCTACCCAAACTCTCAGCCACAGACTAGATTCTAAAGCAATTTAAGAGATCATTACCTCTAATTTGTTTTTAGTTCCTCTGTCTGAAACCCAGAAAGCTGCTAGCAGTTTCAGAGTGATTATGGGGGTTTGCTCCTGGTAAGTAAAACTCCTTGGAAGGAGACAGAAACTTCTTTGCAGGATATGGGGGGCATTTCATGCTATCACTTCCAGGTTGACTCCTTGCAGCATCCCATTCAGGTTCTGCCTGAGCAAGAGAGTCTGGCAGCAGCCAACAGCCTACAAGTGAGCAACTCAGGCTCTTACCCACTTTATTAGGAAACTTGGGGGCTGTGAGTTTTTCTTTCCTTTGCTTTAAAGGATCTGGTTGCTTTTGACCTTACATAGGCTTTTGCCACCTTCGTGTCCAATGTATGGTAAGGCAACGTGCCTGTGACATGAGAGGGAGTCTACTTGACTAAACCTTTCTCTTCTGGTCTTGAACTTGGGTTGCTTCCCTTTAATATTTGTTCATGTGCAGAGCAGGGGACTTTTTTCCTGCACTAAACAAATACCTTTATGCTCCTAAAACTTATCAGCATCCAGCCTGCCCTCTGCCAAGGGTAACCCCACCATCCACAGACCCAAAACTTGTCCATCGCATAAGACTGCTGCAAGAGCACCCAGATTGGTCCCATCCCCATAAACAATGGCTGCAATCAATCCCTACTCCCACACAGAGCTATTCTGATCCCTGTAGATGGAGTCAGAGCACCCAGAAGATGTGACTATGAGCTGCATAGTCACAGCAGGTAGTGGGGCAGCTCTCTCATCTCTCCCCTCTCACAGACTGCTGCTCACCCAGCAAAATCTGTCAGACTCTGTGTCCACCTCTGTGGTGCCATTGGGTTGCCCCAGTAGAGGGGAAAGAGCACATGTTGCTGATTGTGGGCTGGTGGAGCCAGAACGGGAGGAAACACTTGCAATAAAAGAGCAGAAACTGCAGTAAATGGGGAAACGTGTGGCTTTCTCCATGAAATGCTGCGTTCCCTAGTTCCCTCTGTCACTGTTTCAGGTGCTAACAGGCACATCCACCCTCTCCACTCCACACCTGCACGTTTAAACTCCAAACCAGCTTCTTAGAAAACCTCTCCACTCTCCATAAAAGCTGCAGATGGTGGCATCAGTTCATGGGCCCTGTGAGGTGATTATTTCTGGCTTAAAATATCAAATTCAGCAGCATCTCTGGTGGATGCCCTGGTGTCAGGGCTGCCCACTCCAGGAGGTGGCAGCCTCGCACAGCGCAGGGCTCTCATGTGCTCGCCTGATCCCACCCAGCTATTTGGAAAGGGCATAAAATATTTATCTGCAGATATATTTGGATCTGATTCCCGACCACCACCTCTTCGCATCTGAACGATCTCTTTCTACCCTTGCCGGCACAGCAATTTTTCAGAAAAATGAGACTTTGCAATCTTGTCTACATTCGGACTAAAGCAGGGTTGTGGGGTTTTTTGTTTTTGTTTTTTGATTGTTTAGGGGGTTTGGTTTTGTTCTGGGGTTTTTTTTTGTTGCACAGTGGAAAAAAAATAAACAAAATTACAGTTAAAGGCGTTAAAGCTAATCTGAGGTTTCTGGTACATAGAAATCATTAAAATCCAGCATGTTTTACAACAGAAAAGGTGAACTGAATTTGCAGAGTGCGTATTTTTCCCTTCCCTGTGCTCATATTAAAGCTTGCTCATAATATTGAATGAGCCTTTGGCCAGAGACATGCCGAGCCTTGCCCCTGTTGATCAACAGGGATTAAAAAAAGACACCTGGGACTGCTCAAGCCGAGGTAATGAAACAGGAATCTGAGGGCTCTGGAGAGCAATTTGGGAAGTTTCTTTTCTTATTGCTATGGCTGGGGCAGGCTTTTCCCCAAATTTAGTATTCTGTCTGGGAGAATATAAAATAATGAGACTCCTGCTGCTTCCTAGGGGAGACCCTTGAATTGCTGTGGAGATATCACTGTCAGCCTGAGTTTTTTTCCTTTCTCAAGCCGACCTGAACAAAGGAGCAAAGAAGAAAGCATGGGGAGAATGAGCCTGTTTTGATGCTTTCTGGTGGTCAAAAATTACTTTTAGAATTTGGTTTTTTGTTGGGGTTTTTTTGTGGGAGGGAGTTGCTTGTTGATTCATTTTATGTAAGAAATACCATAGTTAGGGAGTTCACGATTGAAAACATTTCTCTTTGGAAAATGAGAGGAACAGGGTATTGGTCACATTGTGCTCTCAAGGTCTCTGCAATCGATGGGGATGGGATGCTATAAGGCTGAAAAAACAGGGTGTTTCACTGCTGTCCACTGAAAGGATCAAAAGCTGTCACAGTAAAAAAAGAGTGAGTGGCTGCTGGAGCAGTCAGGGGAGGAGAATCTCTCTGTGAGACGTGGGCTTTACAACAGGCTGGCTTTAGGGCATGAGGAATGCAAATGCCACGGAGTTCCACCAACATATTCCTTGCAAGTCAGGAGGAGGAAAACCAGAGTGCCCCATGCAGAGGGCTGGAAAAAGCTGCTAAGAAAGAAAGAGAGTGAATAAGGAGAGATCCATTGCTGTTTTAGCTTGCTTTTAGCAGCTCTAAAGCTGCCCTGATGCTGAACATGGACTGTTGTGTCTCTGATGTTGCCCCTTGGGCTCTCACTGCCAGCTGCAATCACCAGTGGTTCCCCAGGAAAGCCATTATTCCACACATTTATGATACACTTGGGGCTGCTCTGCAGAGCAGAGCTCTGGCTGGCTGCAGCTGGGCTTGCAGACAAGGTGGGAAGGGCAGATGTGCCACTACAGTGGCTTTTTTTATGGGGCCCTGTGTGCAAATTACACCTGCTACACAGCCACCCCAACTCTTAGGAATAAGTGTGAGAAGTTTAGCAACCATCTCTGTTAGCAAGTTAAGTGAAATGGGGAGCTGGGCAAATCATAGAATGGTTTGGGTTGGAAAAGACCTTTAAACATCAAGTAGCCCAACTGCCCTGCAATGAGCAGGGACACTTTCCACTGGAACAGGTTGTCCAAAGCCCTGTCCAGCCTAGTGTTGCACCCTTGCAGGGATGGGACGTCCACCACATCTCTTGGTGACCCATGCCAATGTTTTATCACCCACATCATAGAAAATTTCTTCCTTAAAATAGTGGCTCAACTCACTGCATAATTCACTTCCAGTCATTTGAGTGATGGTGCCTGGACATTGAAGGTTCGGGCACTTGGAGCTGCAGCTGCAGGAAGTGCCACCCAAACCTGGCTGCTTTTGGTAAGCAGGTCCCTGAGATTTGGGGTAGGAGAAAGTGTGCTGGGGGCACTTGACCAGCTGAAACAGCTGGGACACCAGAAATAAGCAGTAGCTTCAAAGCTGTTTAGGAGGTTGGATCACAGTAGCCACAGGGATGAGCCAACAGAGGATAAGAAAAGTTAAAAGCAGAGTTTGCAAACAGTGCTGGGGATTCAGTGAAGGAAAATCCAAGGATAAATCCTCAGTGAGAGCTGCTTCCCATTCTCTATCCCTCTGGATACTGGTGACTTAGTCCACTCATCCTATTGGGATGTAAAACTGGCTATGCAGCTTGTGGAGGATATGCCAGCCTTCTGATGGGTATCCCTCTTTGTTAGAGCTGGTGCAGAGCTGGCATGTCTGTCATCACCCTGGACCCTTTCTGAGCTGCTCTTTTGTTCACTGGAGCAAAAAAACCAAGTCTCACATGAGGGGCTGAGCAGCTGGGGCCACCACCTGAAAATAAAAGGCCACAGGGATAAAGGAGAGCTGGCGGAGCCCCTTTTCACACAAAGGAGAATAAACATATGGAATAGATTAACATGTGAGGTGGCTGAAGCTGTGCTATAAGTAAGTTCAGGAGGCATGTCAACAGGCTGTTGGGAAAAAAAACATGGTAGGGAGGAAGGGATTCAGGATATTAGGATGGGGGTGAAGGGACTCAAAAGGGAAGCTTATGATAAAGGGAAAATAAGATGGTGAAGCAGTTTGGTCTCTTCTTCCAGCTGTGCTGTGAGTTGGAGGAAAGAGCTGTTTCTGACCCACATGTCTGAACCAGCAGTGATTGGTCTGTTCAGCATAAGGAAGGTTTTGCCCATAAAACTGGAGTGTGTTGAAGAGAATCAGCAGCATGGTGTAAGAAATTGGGTGTTACGTGCCTCTGGTTTTGGAGCTGCTCTAAAGGGTGGATGTGTGGGTCCGGAAGCTTGTATTGATCAGAAATACATCTGGAGGCGGAGGATGTCTCCTGACAGTGTCTTGCTGAGAGGGGAAAAGGTGAGGGTACAGGGGAAGGACCTCAGCTCCACAGAGCACCTTGGTGAGGAGCAGTGGCGAAGTGCAGAGACCCCTCTGTAAAGCCTCCCAAGCAAAGAAGCATGAAGAGGCCAAGTTGTGATGGAGTGAGAGGAGAGAGGGGAGCTGCACTGCAGTGGTGCCTGGGGCTGGTGGAGACATGGAGGTCCAACACTGTTGTGAGAAAGAGCAGAACCTACTCCTGCCTCAGCCCCCAATAACATTAATTTCTCAATGTCATCAACAGACATGGGGAGAAAAGAGTGGTGAATTCAAGTAAACTACTTGGGTGTAGTAGATGATTTTTGGTTGCCTTGGCCAAGCGGCTCTTTAGGAACTAAAGTGTGACCCAAGTCCACCAAAGCCATCCATCTCCAAGATTTTATGTAATCTTTTATTTTCTGTGACAGACCTCTTTAATAACTCTGCACTAGAAAATACCAGCACTTAAACAGAAAATATGTCCCAAGCTTTGCAAAGGAAGATATTTCTGAAATCCTCACATGGACAAGCATCCGCTGGCCAAACCGAGTGAACATCCTGTGCTGTGATACTTGCAGATCCAGCCAAACTCATTTTATCAGCTATAGTAGCCACTTTTTTGGCTGCCATGGTGGGAAATGAGCTGGGAATCTCCAGAGTGAGAAGCCAAGGTTTGATAAACTGGAATTTTAAGTGATGTTAATAGTGGGTTGCACTTCCAGGGAATGCAGCTGATGGGTTTTAGGGGATTTCTGGTGCTTATCCTGACAACAAACTGCTGATGTCTGCTCTGACTTACTGGAGCCTGGCAACATTCACAACAGAAAGGAGACATTAGAGCTCCTGAGTTGCTTTCTTTGAAAATCAAACTCTTATGCTACCCAAGTGAACACTAAAGACATCCGTGTGTCTTGCAAAGGTGGCAGAGCATCTGTTCTGGGATTTGGGTTGGGACTTCCTTCCCCACCCGGGCCATAACAGGCCTTTCTGAGATTTCAGGCAAAAGTTTTGAGATGCTATTGCAAGTCCAATAGCTACAATCTGAGCAGTGTGACCTAAGGGGCAACATGTCTGGTGAAAATTGCTGGTGAAAATTGAGCCATTGAAGGAACATTTATGGCGATCATAGAATCACAGAATTCTTTAGGCTGGAAAAAACTCTATGATGATCAAGTCCAACCATTAACCCAGCAGTGCCAGAACCACGTCCCTAAGTGCCACATTTACATGTCTTTTGAATATCTCCAGGGATGGTGACTTCACCACTGCCCTGGGCAGCCTGTTCCAATGACTCTGGTGCCTGTGAATGCTGAAATGCCTGGGCAAGTATGTGTGGCTTCTGTGAGTCACCATATTTTGTGACTTCCAAAATTCCAGTTAAACTGAAATGCAGGCACATAAGTCCCTTTGCAGATCTGGGCCTTGGAGCAAATGTTTTAGTTCAAAGTTTTCCCTTTAAAGGTACAGAAAGTAACCTAATGTGATGTTAGCCTATAGACATCACAGCTCGGTGAAAGCATCATCAGATGGTTCCTAGAGTTAATTCATCCATTCATTATTAATGTGTGCCTGGAATTTCAATTTACTCTCATTAAAATGTGATTGATGGTGAAGATGCAGTACATAACAATCACACTGCACCAGCTCTTTCTTTACACTCAGCAGAAAAAACCAAGAGCTGCTTCATGAGCAAAATCAGGCCTTTTGCTTTGCTTTCTGTGCAAAAGTTGGACTTTTCTGGTCTCTCTATAGTAACTGCTTTTCCTTTGCCTCTTACATACTTCATTGCCATGCTGTAAATTGAGAAAACCAGAAAGAATCGAAGAGCAAACATAAGAAATGTCACTACTGGGCTTGCAGCTTTAGTGCAGGCACAGTAAAAAGGTGCTCAAGGGGGTGATGCTGGTGCCCCATACCCGGAGCTGGTGATGGGGCCCTGTTAAACAGAGTGGTGTCACCATGGCACACGGTCACTGCCACCCTCCTCCTCCTTCTCTGAACGTGGGCGGTGATTTCCCGCGTAGCCTGGCCAGGCTCCAAGCTATGGTCTGAGCCAAACCCTGGCCTGCAGTCATACAGGAGTTAAGGCCTCATTAGTTTCTTATTCCCATGTCAGCAGGCTGTTAGCAGGCTCTGAATTGGCCAGCCAGTTTCTGGAGAAGAGCCAACCTGCAGCAGCATGGGCTCAGTCCCCCCAGAAGGCACTGCTGCTGCTGGAGAGATGCATTTTGCATGCATCCCATGGCACTGGCCCCAGTTCTTCTTCTCCCAAGGGATCCCTCTTGAATTAAGTTGTGTAGTAGATAGTCCCAGAACCTCCATGCCAGACTCTGCTGTCGATCCAGGCTCCTTGGAAAATGTTTTTCCACCAGCAACTTTTCATCTCTTCCCTGCTCTCCAAATTCCTGGGTGTCTTGATCCAGAATAAGCTTTTCTTGATTGCTTAGTTCCCCAGAGAGCTGTCTGTAACCCTGTGTGTTGTGTTGGATGGTGCTCTCCTCTGTGAAGCAAACATCTAAAGAGTTGGCTACCCTTTCATCTCTTAAGCCAAATTTTCAATGCTAAGTCGGAGTCAGCAGGGTCTAACCTGGTCTTCAGATCTTCTTCTGGACATCTCCAGCCTCAGCCTGCAAAGAGCCACTCTTTTCATCTGGCACTAGGCACAAAATCCATTGGCAAGAGATTTTCTTCCCTTAGATGCGTGTGGGGGAAGAACCATTGCAAATCATGCTTAAAATTCAAGCTGGGCAGAAAACCTTTGAAATGCCTTTAAAACTCTGAGCAAAACATTTATGTGTGGCTGTATAACCTCTCCCTGGAGAAGGGAGAAAGGGAGAACTGTGGGTGTCCCACCACGACTGGGGTATTTTCACCTATTTCCCCTTGATCTCGTACATACCTTTTTTTTTCTTTTTTTTCTTTTTTTTTTTCCCCATCCTTAGATCTCCCTGGTAATATGGTCCATATGTTTATTCTCCTTCCAGGGAAAGCAATGCCAGCATTCACATTGCACTCTTCTACATTGCCATGTTTTCCCAGTGTGCAGCGGTTTGTTAGGAGGAATTTCAAGCCTTTCCATAATTTCCAAAGTTGGCTATTAGATCACTGCCTCCCCTCTGCCTCTTGCAGTGAAAATAAACTCCCATTTCCTTTACTTTCCCTCATACCGATACCCAGGAATTTCCAAATGTTTTGTGGCCTTCTCCAAAGCTTTGTTCCTCCGGGTAACTGCAGAGTATCTGAGACAAGGTTGTGGTGAAATTGCAGATTCAGAAATGGAGGGGCATTTTTTCCAGGCATTTTCTCATTGAATCGCATCGAGTCCCTCATTCAGGCAAAATTTCAGCTCAGGACAGCAAGCTCTTGCAAAACTAGATTTTACCATGTCCCACTTACCTTTAAGAGATGGACTCTGCAATGGTATGAGCTTACAAGGGAGATTCTGGGCCTTTCAAGGCATTCAGTGCCACTTTCTGAAAAGCTGTGAAAGCTTGCCAGAGATTACATCAAACTTACCTGCAGGAAAATAAAAAATACAGACGGTAGGAGCTAAGCAGTTAAACAAGAGGAGAGAATCCAGGGCATGCTCATGAAGAAGTTTTGCAAATCCCCATTAGAAAATCTCAGTAATATTTTGAGGTAGGTGAAACAGAGACTTAATAGGAAGAAAATATCCCATGTACTGTGGAGGAGCTGTTCCTAGCCAGAAACCTTGAGCAGAGGGGATCAAGTACAGCGTTTCTTTCAGAGAAAGAAGAAATTTCTGCTGAAAGCAAAGATCTCTGTGTCTGAGTAGCCGTACGGATTGCTGTTCATTCATGCTAATAACTTTGAACAAAGAGAAATTTCACCAGCAAGTGGTACTTTTTCCAGACCTGTGCTGTCAGGCAGAAAGCTTGATATAGATTTGAGTTGTTTGAGATCTGAAACTTGAGTCATTCAGAAGAGCTAATGGCCTTCCTGTCAGATTCTTTAAATTAAAAAATTCAAATCTTCTATCGGCTGTGACTTCAGGTATGCCAAAATTTCATTGACTGTTTCTTCAGGCTTTTTATGTGAGTTATCACAGTCTGAGATGGGAGCATTATCCCAATGCCTTCATTCCCAAGAACTGACACTTCTTTCTTTAGCAAAAGAAGAGGATGCAAAGTTGGGAGTGTGATGAGCCCTAGAGTTAGGGGACAATTTCTGTCCTGGTTTAGGAGGTGTTTGATGGTTGTATTGTTCTCCTTAATTATTTACAGGTGGATAATAAATGTACAGTTTTCTCTTTCCTTGTTGAGTGTAGGAGCTCTGAGATCAGGACAAAATGATTTCAACATCTTGATATTTTATTTTATATATGATAATGAACTTTCACCTCATACAAATTAAGGCCACATGACCAAAAATCTGTGATATATTTCCTTCTCCTCAAGTGATGACAGTCACTGAACCAACCTTGTGTTTGGTATAGCACTACACTGAAGAGCAGCACGCAATGACATTGCCTGGTTTGCTATTTCAATAGCAATTCTGGTTGAGGCCCTTAGAAGGTCTCCACCTTTTCTCTCATGTCCATACTGTCCAACAGTAATGTATCTGTACCATTTCCATGATTAGGAAGGCTCTACTAAGGTTCCCATGCTTTAGGCAACAAGATAATGAAGGATCCTGTGTAGCATTTATTTTAGACTGTACTTGAGCCTTTGTTTAAGCCATCTTCACTTCAGGCATCACATCATGCAAAAGGAAATTTGCCTACCTTGAAGAAAACACAGAAAGCAATTTTTTTGTGTTTCAGGTGGATTCTAAAGTTGTTAAAAAATGTTTGCTGACTTCAGAAAAATGGAGTTCTTTTGCATTGCAATGAGTCTTCAGGCCAAACAGCACAGGAAGTGGAGAGATGTGGCTTGAGCTGTCACAAAGGAATCAGATTCAGTTTAAACCCCTAGATTACCCATTTATTGGAACTGGTTTCCCAGAGAGCGGTCTTTTCTCTGAATTACACAAAAAGATATATCCTAGCTTGCTCCTTCACTTCCAAAGAGTCTGGAAAGATCCTGTTTTCCAAAAGTACTGAAGGAAGTTCTGGATGCTTAGCCCTATACCTGATTTTATACTCTAGGAATGTTTTAAACTCCTCACAGACATTTTATATTCATGGAGTGTGAGTTTTCTGTTATACAGCTCTGGGTGAATATAGATTTTGTACCACGCTATGCAAAGTTGCACTTGTGCACTATGGAGAGAAAAAGTCCTGGATTAAAGCTGATGTAAGAAAATTCAGTCATGCAACTCGTGTATGGGGACTTGTATAGATTATGGCCATGTTTTATCTCCTGGATTAAAGCCTCCTTCCTTGGCCTGAGAGCTGGCTGCACATGGACACACAGGGCACGTGGGAATGCACACTCAGTGCCAACTCATTTTGTTGCTGTCTCACCACAGTTCATTCTGCCTTCAGACATGAGACTCTCTGGGTGTAGGAAAAATAACCTGGCAAGGGAAGGGAAATCTAACCCAGCATGAAGACTTAGATGCTTCCTTGGAGCACACCAGCCCCAGGCAAGCTGTCCAAGGCTGCCCTCTGATTTTGGATCTTAGCGCACAATGACACATCTCATTCCTGGCAAGTGAAGAACCTCTCTTTAGGTGATAGTGGCACGAGACTGAACATGTTGGATTTCTGTTTCCATTCATCTGGAGATGTGGATGAAAATCTGAAACAACACCTACTGACTGTCAAATCTGAATGAAGTTGCTGGGGGTGGAAAGAAAAATGGGGAGAAGAAATCTACTGCTGCTTTTGCCCATGTTTTATCTTTGGCACTCATCTATTAGGTAAAATCATCGACTGTCTGGGCATCTGCCCGTTGCTTAGCAGTAGAACTGCTCTGCTGATGCTCTGGAGGACTTGATCTGGGGACATGTCAGAGGAAAGGACTGATCCATTATTGCTCTCAAACAGTGGATTTCTTTTTTTCTTTACCCATGAATTAGAACAGCAAGTAATTTACAGAGAAAATACCTTGTTCCTCAGTAATTCAGTTTAAGGATGTGTAGAAAGAATCTGGATGTCTTATTTAGTACTTTATGTACTCTATGTACTTTAGAACTCTTATTAATTCTCTAGAACTCATGAATTTTTGTTATTCACAAAATTTATCTGGGTCTTCTTGCTGCCAATGCTATCATGCCAATGCTTATTGAATAAGACATATGTGTCATTCTGGTTTGTTGATAGCATCATGAATCAATAGCTGTCAGTGGATGGTAGATAATTTGTGCCTTGCATTATTGCTTGGGAGAGGGAGGGGAGGTGTTCAGGAAATCGGGTAACACAATAAATAAGTAGGCGTGTGGGTATTTGTTTTGTTCTGCATTGGCATCCAGCTAAGCCAGAGGTAAAACTTCATGGTTTTTGATGCAGCACTGGGTGACTGGCCATGAGGATGGCACAAGGGAAGCAGTCCAGAGGTACATGCTGGCTCTCAGTGCAGTGCTCAAAAGCCACTCACACTATTGTCCCATTCCTCAGCACACCAGAACTGACATGTGCACTTTACTAATTGTAAATCCCTTTCTGCCTCTGCACAGCCTTGGTCAGCCAAGCCCAATTTTGGAGGGCTTGCACGCTTTCAGCCAGCACAGCTGGACCCAGAGGGGCAGCAGCTGAAGGAGCTGATCTTTGAGCAGATGATGCACAGTGAATAGTTTGGAGAAGACACATGACAGCATGGGACAGGACAGGAACAGAAATCCAGCCTATGCACAAACAGCCAACTCCTTATGAACAGCACTGGAATCATGGCCTGTGAGCTCTACTCTGCTCTACTGTCTCCTTTCGGAAAACCTCATCCAACTTCATCCAGTTGTCCAGTCTGGTGCAGTTGCTACACTTTCTGCCTTCAAATTCCTGTTGGCTGATCTCAACATGAGAGATGCTCTCCCATAAGGTCCTGTGCCCAGGGTTGGACCTGCAGAGGCCACCACTGCTCTGAGCCACCTCTGGCTTCTGCTGGGGCTGAACACATGCTGGCCCGTGGTGTTTTCCTGCAGCTCAGCTTCCTCTTGCTGCAGCTCAGTGCCAGAAGAATTAGGAAATTCAGTGACAGAATCACAGCATCATTAAAGTTGGAAAAAATCCTTAAGCTCGTTGAGTCCAACCATTAATTTAAGAGTACCCTCTTGCACAGTTTAACTGGGGAGGTTGTCAACAACATTTACCTCAGGGACCAAAGGTTGCAGAGAGCCCTGGCCCAGGCCCAGCCTCTCTTCTGCACTGCAGTCCTGTTGCAAGCAGCCAAAATCTGCCTATCAGGTTACTTGCTGTCTCCCATCCCTGTTTTCCTATCTACTCTCTTCATGTGATGTTCTTCCCTCAGAGCAGAGCTTTACAGGCTGCCTCTGTGATCCCATCACTAATCAAGGAGCCAGTTGGACCCTGTGCTCCAACTCACACCAGTCCCAATGCACCTCCTGTTGCCATTCCTTAGGACCCCTCAGCCTTCTTTTTTCCACTTGACTTTTTGAAGGTGTGACCCAATCTAATAATTTTTTTGGCTCTGATGGCCAGAATGAGGCTTCATGTTGGCCCTGGTGCAGCAGAGCAAATAAATGGGGGACGAATTTAGACCTGGAATGCAGCAAATGGGGTGGATGGACATTGGCTTTCTTACCCAGTTACTCTGCGATGTGTTGGCATCTGTTCAAGCAATTTCTTGCTCAACCTGGACATTCCTATCTACTTCTGTAACGTTAGTGGGTAATGTTATGCAGCACCGAGGATAAATTCAAGGCCCAAGTGATTTCTGTGTTGTAAAGAGGTATTTTGAACTTCTGGCACTAGATCTGACTGATGGCGCCCGTTTGAGTCGAGTCTGTTGCTGTACACCAAAGCTCACCTCTTCCAGCTGGCACAGCGAGATCTGGCTGCGTTTCATCTGCTTTGCACCTCATCAGCAGTGAGGATGATGCTGGAACCAATTTAGGTGGTGATGTGGTAGACAGTGCGTGAGGCAGAGCAGGATGTTGGGAGTGGCTCTGCATCTGTCTCCCATCATGGGGTCTGGCTGGGATTTTTCGTCTGGCTGTGGGAAGAGCAAATCTTAGTGAGTGAGGAGCACATGCGCCCGCAGCACACAGTTGTGCTTGGGACTGCAGCTGAGGAGGGAGCAGCCTTTAATAAGCAAGTTTATGGCATTAGTTAGGGTGTTGCAAGATCTGGGCTCTTCTGCTGGGTCTGTGTCACTCACTTGTGAGATTTGGATCTGTTTTTTCAACCCAGCAGAGCCTTATGCTCTTTCCGCAGTTGTTAAAATGCACAAAAATGGTCTTGATGGGGTGTGGTGCAGCTTAGCATTTGGAAAGAAGTGTGAGGCTGGTTTATTGGTGAAAGGAGCCTTAGAAAATTCAAAGCATTGTTCTAACCCTCATTCACAGAGTAGTTGAGGTTAGAAGGGACCTCTGGGGGTCACCTGTCCAATTTCTCACATTCAAAGCAGAGTAATGTTTCTTGAACTGCTGGCTTCCAGCACTTTCTTTACTGGTTGTGCAAGGTTAAGTGAATTTTGAATTTCTTAATACTGTTTCTTTCCAAAATTCCTTCCATTGCTTGGCTGGTTTGCATATCTTCTGAGTCTGAGAGAGCTATTTGGGCTGCATAATGCCAAATTGTGGAGTGGAGCCTTTCCTCTGCACACCCTCTGCTCCATGGACAAATGCCTGGAAAACAGTCTGATTCACAGCAGATTTCAAGCCTGTGGATCCTCAGAGGGACCCTCTGTTTATGTCTGAGGGCTCTGGTGCATAAGGGAGATTGCAATGCATGCACAGAAGTGTTTGAATCATATGAGGGCCAGTTCCTAAACTGGAGCAGATGCCACCCCTTTGGCTTTGCCACGAACCTGGGCTATCAGCAGCCCTTGGTTGAGCACATGGACGCTGAGCAGCTCCACTGTCCCAGGAGGAGGGCAGGAGTGAGCAGCTGGAGGAGGGAGTACCAAAAGGCAGAAGTCTGCTCACCACAACCATGTCTCCAGCACAACTGCAAGCCTTAGCTCACAACAGGAGCTGCTGAAGAGTGCCTTTGGTTTGAGAGGGTTGGGACAGGGCTTTAGCCTCCTCTTCACATCTGTGTTTCCTCCAAACCACTGCCCTCTTACAGGCTCTCAGACATTCCTTCACCCCTGTTTTAAATAATAATGTACCCTTTTTCTGTAGTTATCTGTCTCCTGCCCAGTGCCTCATCAACAGGGCACAGAGCTTATGTCTGCCTCACGTGGGCAGGCATCCTTTTCCATTTTTTTGCAGAGTATGAAAGGCTAACAGAAGAAAGCTGGTTGCTATCTGTGCCGCTGCTTAATCCTCAGTCTCCAATTCCCGCTATCAGCACTATCAGTGAGACTTTTCTCTCTGCCACCATGTTGCAGAACAGCAGATAACATAATCCTAAATCCCAGGTACAATTTTGACCCTTCCGCCGTGCAGCTTTATTTTTGAAAGCAAAGTCTCTTGCATCGGATGAATCACGGCTGGTAATATTCTCCTTCAGCCTATATTGCCTTAGCATCAAACCAAGCCCCATGTGCTTTCTCCTGTCTTATTTTCTGAAACTATTTTCAGTTTTCATTCGAAAATGTCTTTTAACGTGGCCTTGCATGTAAGACTTTCTGGGAAGAGGAATCAAAAAAGTTCCATGTTGCATCTTTCCCTCCTGAAAAGCTTTGATTTATGGCTAAGAAGAATTATTCTTGCTGCCCATAAAGTAATTTTTCCAGCATGTTGGCTACAGATAGGGTAAGATTACTTCCAAATCCAGATAGCTGTGGATTTATCAAGCCATCTTAAATGCACATACACATGCACATATGTTTAAAAATATCCAGGGGGACTTTTTTTTCCTGTTACATAGAACAAATTCAGTCAAATTCATTAAGTTGCCTTGGTTTATTACCAATGGAGTTGAGACTGGGCTATGGTCCAGGGACTGCATCTGTGCAGGTATTATTATCATGATCACCTGCACTTGTCATAGACCAGATTTTTTCTCTGTGTACTAATTACAACCATAATATGTGCTTTAGTTGCAAACAATAATGTCTTACAGGAACATACTTTCATTCTTAACTGCATTACAGTAAAAGCACATGATTCATGATGGCATTTTTTGGAAAATCCCAAGTGATTGGAGTCTTAAGCAGTATGGGAAGTTATGATGAGCCAACCTCCAAATTCCCGTGGGTGCTCATGATACGCCTGTTCAGGGAAACACAGTGGGTGAACTTCATGGGTTAATGCACTAAGTAGAAAGGGTATGTGGAAGCCTTTTCTAGCCAATGAGCAGCTACAGCACTGGGTTTTCATGGAAGCAGCTGTGTCCCTGCCATCTCCAGCCATGTAGGCTTGCTTGGCATTCACAAGCAGTATTGGCTTTTATGTGGATGTGGGTTAAAACTTTTTTGCTGACATCTTTATGGTGTGTTTAATCCTGCTCCAAGATTAGGAGACTATTATTTTTGCCCAAACATCAAGTTATCATTCCCACTTGACAGTGTGTCTGCAGAGGCAGGAGCTGGAGGAAAATCCTGACACATCACAAGACGGGGGATTAAGGATCTTGCAACCATGGTGTCTCCTCTGAACCTCACTGGTCCCAGGCTGCTGCTCCTTAAACAAGTTCACGGCACCTGTGGCTGTGCCACTGGCACTTTGTGGGCTACAAGGAGTTCAGCAAATCCAGGCTACCATGGTTAATCCTGGAGGTGCCAATGGCACCTTCCAGTGCAGGTCCTGACCCGTGTGGTAACTGCTGTACCAAAAAAAGGGCAAACCACCTATGCAACCTTTCCTAAATTAACTTGGATTGCTGTGCAGAAGAGTTTGACCTGTAAATTAGAAAGCCATTTGGAGGAAAAACCTGGCTCTGTATTCCTTAATGTGACCACATGCTGCTAATAGGGTGTGGTGTCCCATGCGTGCTGTGGTGTCTAATGGCACCTCCTGCTCCTGCACCTGCCCAGAGTCAGTGGCTGCTGGAAACCCTCCCTAAGCCCTGAGCCAGTTCCATAAAATGGGAGCAAAATTTGGCTGCTTCAGAAAAGCAACCTCAAATAGCTTCCCCATCCCTAGAATCTCAACTTCTTGACATGAAACGCCTACTCACACTGTTTGAAGGCCTCTTCACGGTCAAGTCAGATAAAGCACCAGAACTGTAGCCATGATTTTCTGAACTTGTTTGGAAAAATTCTCATTTTTGGCACCTGGTTTGCTGTGGTTCTCTGGTATCTAAAGGCTGTGCTGTGGTCCTGTTGACACATGTCAGGTTGCTCACATGAAGACCCCTAAAATTTTCCAGTGACTAGATCTTTCTGCCTTCTCTTTGTAAAAAGAGTTTGTCACTAAATGTCTAATACATGGTTATAAAACCTCCCACCTTATGTTTTGGGTCTTTCAGGGTGGAACTAAGACAAGCCACACACAACAGTATCTTTTTGGGGCTTCATACTTAAATGTTATTTTTTTTCCCTAGAGTAACAGAGGAATAGGCAGTGACAACTGATGGAAGAGGAATTTGAGCATCTGGAACAGGGTAAAATCCAAGAAAACAGTGAACTCTGCTGGATTTTCTCCCTGCCCTGGATTCTGAATAGTTTTTCCATCCCACAAAAACATTCATGGAAGGGAGATGCTTTTCTCCCTGTTTAACTGTAACAAAAAGCATGCTGTGAATCAAAGGTGCTTCCAAGAGCATCTGGAAATACTTCCCACCCCAAGCAGAGACTGGTGATGCCTGCTGTGAATGCTTTGCAGCATCCCCCCCCCCCCCCAAAAAAAAAAAAGAAAGAAAAATGTGGGTGAAAGAAAGCTGACATTTTCAGGGGTGTGGGGGCAGCAGGTGGAAGAAACAAGGGCTGGATGTTGGGCAGCAGCTGGTACCCCATGGTGACACCAGTATATGCTGCTGTAAATACGTGCCACTGGTCCTGGGCAGCTGCTTGACTCTGTGATGGGTCACACATGACTTGTTTCCGGCTGTCCTGGTGCCTTTTCCAATGGGAACAACGTGGTTAAGAGCAAAGCTTGGTCTGTGAAACCCCTTGATTCCCACCTGGGTGGCAGTGTCCTGATTGGCAGTGGGGGGACTCCCCAGGTTCATAGTTACTGTTGAGTCCAATTGCTGGGTCACATTTCTGTGATGCTCTTTTGTTGGCAATACCTGACTGTGGCCATTTCACAAAGTGGACAACATCCTGAAGCAATGGTGAGGATCACTTTGGTGGGTCTGGTAGATGGAGTCATCCCCTTCTATATCCAAATCATCTCTGCTCTGAGCAAGTGCCCATTTGAACTGGAGATGAAGTGAGATCCTGGGACTGTGCTGCTTCTCCCAGGGAGATCAGGAGGGGTCCTAATATCTCACCTGACCCTCTCTTATTTTAAGGGGGGAAAGCTTTATAGCCAGTGTGAAACTGCAAGAATTTGCTCTTCAGTTGACATGCTCTGACACATATTTCCTACATGATCTTGGCCAGTTATTTGATCCCTTAGTGTTTCCCATGGGAAGATTAAGACTTTCCTTACCTTGAGGTTGTATTCCTTATTGTCAGTGAGGGGCTAGGTGATCATGGGAGGGATGGATGCTACATGACTTGGCACCTACATGTGCTATAAACAGCTCTCAGCAAGATGCCTCTCCCTTTCTTCTCTGTTCCTGACTGTTGAGGCCTCCTGTGTAGCCAGTTCTGCTTGCAATGGGTTTCTAAGAGCTGGCAGATATGGGCATCTAATGATGCCACTTTTCCAGAGCAAGATAGCCTTCAGAAGATGCATAACTTTGACTGCAGGCTCGCCAGTGGGTCACAAATCCTGTCTGCGAGGGCATGGTTAATTCACCCCAGCTGCCAGTGCCGCCTGGTGCTCCAATTCTTTCACCTGCTGCCCCTCTAACCAGGGTTGGTTGGGTCTATTGCTCAGTCATGGACAGTGTCAAGTAATGAACATAGAGGGGGGTTTTTTTGTGACTCATTTCTGAGCCAAAGACAGAATGGATTAAATGGATGCTGTTAGGCACAGGCTGTTCACTTTTGCTGGTTTCCTAGTGGTAAACTCCCAGCAAAAGCCTTGGAGAGTGATACGTGGAGGATAGATAAAGACATAATATGGCAGAGAAGAAAATCAGAAATTTTTCTCATGAGTGTTTCTCTCTGTTGAGATGTATTTATTATCAGTTTCATATAATTTTATATTTTCCAATGTATTTCAGATATATGGTGTGATATAAAAATATGGACTCTCATGACAGTGTTATAAATGATTGGAAATTACCAGCTGGGAAGTTTGTCTTCTGCAATATATAACACAATGGAAACATGTTGTATTAAAAAAATCCCCCTATATTTAAAAAATTAAATAATAAAAAAGAAATACTTGTCATAAGCAATCTGTTTCCCAGGAATATTCTGGATGCAAAGTGGAGATTTATAAACCTTGCAGTGTGTGCAGAGAAAATGGATGAAAACATGAGCCGCTGGTTGGCGTTAAACTGCAGTGGCATTCCTGCAGCTCTCTGCGTCCAAGCCATGTGTACAGCATGGATCACTTCCAGCTGGGGATCCAGCAGCGCTGCAGTCCTCCTTTCCAAAATTTGGGAAGACTGCACTTCCCTGGTGGGGTTTGCATGGGTACAGGACAGATGTTTGCTAGTCAGCAATTGGCCTTGCTAAGCTTTGGACGTGATTCTGGACCTTTTCTTTTTCTCTTTTTCCCTCAGAGACAAGGAAATAAATTACATTAATTCAGCTGAGGATGCGAAGAGCTGCTGTTCATCATGGAAGAAGTAGACGTTTGCATTTTTGTGAAGGCAACTATGTTTTTGAATAACATGTATTTCAAAACAATTGTGCATCCATGGGAATTCAATTCCTGGTTTTGTGCCAAATAACCAGACATCTGTCAATTGACATAAAACTGAATGTATTCAACTTAATAAGTAGCAGGCTGTTGTTGTTGTTAGGACCTGCCACCCGGCAAAGCCGTGGCAAATGCTATGCATTTGACTGTTGATGACTGTTGATCCATGTGCCAATAGCAATAATAAGGCTAACCAAACTGGCTCATAGAAAGATGAAAAAATTCCCAGACTTTCATCCCAGGTTTGGAAACAGGTGGTGTCTACCATTCTTACGTTAGCCAACACACAGAGGGACGTGGAATGAGAGTGGAAAGGCCTGGAAGCGATAAAAAACATACTTCACATTGCATTTCTGTGAAAAATCGCCTCCAGGAGCATGATGGTGGGAGAAATGGGCCCACTGACCTGATCAGTGAAGGCTTGCATGAGTAGCAGCCAGGGGCTTGGCTGGGACAAGGATATAAACCTGCTTGTCTTGGCCTGAACAGATCAGTGTTGGTGGATTCCATTCACAAAAGGAGGACTACCTCATATTTTAATGCAATGGGTAGCCTGATGTAGGAGTCCTTCTATTTTATGGCATCCTTGAACTATCTGTTTTTTCTAGTCTCTTAACCATCTGGTAGTCATTAATATCCCCTTGGAAAGGTAGAGATTTCTTTTCCTCCCAAAGACACGTAACTTTCCATGCTTCCTTGACTCTTCACAGAGCCTCCAAGAAAATCTCTCCCAGCTACTTGCTAAAAAACTGGTTTTAGGGAATAGATTTACTGCTGAAGAATATTTCAAGCTTTTCCTTCCATGCAGGCATCTTCCGAGGCCACGTTCCCAGTCTGTTCCCTTGGATGGGATAAGTGCATATACCCAAAGAGGTGTCGGTGAAGGAGAGACTCATGGCAGCCAAAGGCAACCACCATCTGAGCTCAGCTTCACCTCCTTCATAGCCAGTGAAGAGAAACAGTGAATTCTGGAGTGTGAAGCATCTGCTCCAATGTAGCCATCTGTCTTGGGATGAGATAGATCACAGCCCTATTGCTCTGGATTGACTGTAATGGGAGAGTATCACAGTTAGTGGGATGGATGGCAATACTTTGGAGCCTAATGGTGGATAGGATGGACACCTCCTTTGATCACCTGCATTGGAGGAGAAGCTGCTTCTACTACGTGTGACAGGTCTGAAAAGGATCACTGACAGCTCTGGTTTCAAGTGTGCACGAAAATCTATCTGTTCTCCTGGATGGCTGGTGGCACAGTGACCTCAAGGCTGGAACAAAATCCTGATGCAAAATAAATACCTAAAAGTGGGCAGAGATGTATTTATGGGGCTGAGAGTGGATTCACTCAGTCCTTTTTGAATATACTAAAAATAAGCACAAACACTAACGGCCTCTTTAATGTTTAGAAAGACATTAATGTTAATGGACTTCTCTCCTCGCTATCCACTCTCTGCCTAAAATGTGTTTGGTATCATTGGCCAAAGTCAGACAATATCACCCAAGCTAATTCTGTCTGAGTTAACGAGCAACATGGGCACTCCTCTAGGGATTTCAGGTGGCACAGCTGTAAAATATTTAGTGAGATAAGGACCGGTGCTGTTTCAAAATAATCCAAAGAAACATATCAAATCCAATTTTTGAAATGCTAGGACTATGTCCTCTGCATACTGCTGTATTTTTTGTCCCTGCTTTTTTTACAGAAATAGCCAGGGAGCAGGGCAGGGTGGAGTGGGGGAGGAGGGGAAAGGAAAAAACCCACTAAAGGCAAATGTGGGAGAATTTGATGCATCTACATAAACCTGTATTTTTTCTATTTAAGCTCCTTTTTTTTTTTCTTTTCTGGAGATGGAAAATTTTGTTCTTGCAATTTATAATCTTGCAGTATCACCTTCGCACGACACTGAGAAAGGTGGGGGGAAGATGGGGAATGCATTTCTGGTAAGATCCAGCTGCTTTTGTTAGATCACAGGCTAATTCCCAATCTTTGTATTCCCGAGCCTTATTTACATTACATTATCATTTCATTTATGGGCCCCTCGGAGTTCTCAGTCACTTTGGGGAGCTCTCTAAATTTGCCTTTCATCACGTATTAATGAAGTGCTAATAGCTCACCCAAGCCATTTTTGAGCAAACACCATGTGATGTGTTTGTGTTGTGCAAACAGCCCGTGTGCTTTGCTAATACATGACCGGTGGGGACAAGGCATCTGCCACCTCCCTGATAACTTCTTCTTCCTCTGCTTGCTTTGCTTGCACATGACATCCCTGCCCTTCGGAGGCCAGCATGGATGTCTCTGCACATAGCTGAACTCCTGAAGCTCTGTGCACCACGTCTGGTGGCAGAGGACAGGAGCACAAGGCAAAGTCACTGAAAATTGGGCAGTTTCTGGAGGCTGGTCCTAGGCAGGGCGTCTGCTGGATGTGTGCACATCTGGCAGCTGGCATGCTCCAGAAATCAGGCAGAGCAAGGGGAGAGGCAAGGGTGGTCAATGACCTGTTGCTGCTCAGATTGGTAGGACAGGAGGTCTGAGCCTGTGTCATGCTGCCCAGTGCACTCAGGGGTTTGGGGGTTTTGACTTGCCTGTTGCTGCCTGTCCTTTAGCAGTTAATTCTGTCAGTGCTTGTGTCTGGTTATTGATTTCTGGTGACTTCTTCCATCCAAACCAAGAGCAGTTTTTTGGGTTTTTTTAATGAACTGGGCAAAAATTGGAAAATGTACAATCAGGAGCAAATTAATTCTTCTTTGCTATTTTTTAATTTTATTTTTCCAAAACGAGCAAGTTCCAAATGCAGGGGGGGAAATCCAACCCTTTTATTTTGCCAATCCCCACTATGAGGGAGCGTTTCATCAACTTTTTTCTTAGGTAGTCAGGAGCCATACATTTTCCATATTCCCTTCTGTGTTGCCTCTTGTGCATTTTCTTACCTTCCCTGTTTTTGTCTTCAGTTGCTGCTGGACACCGTTTGCTCTGACCTGGCAGCGCTCAGATTGCTGCTCCTGAAATACAGAGAGGAATAAAATCTGATACTTTGGGGGGTGTTCTCCTGGGCATCACACTAAGCTCTTGCAGGATCAGGCTGCTGCATTCATGATGGGAAAAGGCACGGTGATGTATTTTAAATACACTTTTGGGAAGAGCTTATTGACAGGTCCTTAATAAATGCTAAATAAATGCGTCTTTCAGATGTAATTTCCGTGTGGGAGCGGGGGTGATAGGCCTTCTTATGAAGGTTTTAATGTCCCAAAAAACCCCTTCCTGAGGTATCCCAGCATCTCCTGGCTGCCAAGGCAGTAGGACAGGGCAGCAAAGAGCTGTGGTGGGGATAATGGAGACTCTGGTTGTGTGTCATGAGCCCTGATCACTTGGAAGGTTGTGGGGAAACATCACCTTCTACACGAGCAGACCTCATTACTAATTCAGCATTCCCATTAGCCAGGGATGACATTTGCAGCCCTCTCCAAAGGACAGGGATGTGTTTCTTGCAGACTTTGCAGCCTGGACCACACTGTGTTGCAGGATCCATCACAAAGCCCAGCCGCAGGGATGCTGTAGCTTTTAAACATATTCAAGAAGCACGGTGCCTCCTTTCTTATAATGCACCTCCCATTAATTCTCTAGGATATGTGATAGGATGAGACCCTCTTACCGCTGACCTTTTAATAACAATAAAATCACTCAGTGGTGCACTTTATTTTGATTTATCATTGCACAACATAAAGGGATTATATATCAAAGGAGGCACTAAAATGATAAGACTAATAAGAAGAGACCAGAGGAAGATGGGGAATAACTGGAAGAAGTTTCATTGGTATTTTCAGTCAAAAGAGATAGAAAACTGTGGCTTATCTTGAATGGCCTTGGGAATGATTTTTTTCTCAGTTCCAACAGCTGAAAATGCATAGATCATGTCAAAATAAACTCATATTAAAAAAAAATATACAGGCTATGTAGAATTTTTCTCCAATAATTGGAGTACTGGACATTTTCTGCAGGCTTCAGCTATGCTGTATTTTGGATTTAAATTCTTTTCAGAAAAAGAGATTTATCCGTAGCTTTCATATATTTTGATTTTATTTCCTTTTTATTATCAGGGCAGTTTGATCCATTGGCAGAGCAAATATCAAAAGCTAGGCTGACAAACACCTCAAGATTTTCTTTTAAGAGAAGAAGATATTAAAGGGGAAATGGTTGCTCTAAACCTCTTACTTTATTCCCCTTACAAACAAGCTGACAGGTAACAACCGGGGTGTTTGGAGCAAGAACACGTTTGTCAAAGTGACGTTTAGGATCACCAAAATGCTTTGTGAGTTTGAGTTATGTTTGAATAGATTCAGTAAAAATTTCCAGGAAAACTTTGGGAATATCAAAACATGACTTTTTTCTTTTATGGACTGTTGAAAGTGAGTGTTTTTACTTCTTTAAGTGATATTTAAAGAAATCCTCATTCTGTAACCGCCTTTTCCTAACACAGATTGACTTCTGGTAAAAGAATAAAAATTTTTAAAACATGCCCAGATCATTCTGTACAGAGCAAAAGGTTTTGTGTGAGCTTTTTACCACTGTTCAGCCAAAAAGTCCAAAATCTCCATCCCAGTTCTACCTGACCTCCTTTCTCCTCCTCTTTTTTCAGCAGAGCAGTAACTGCACCAGAAAAGGACCGAAAACAGGACGCTAAAATTCAGCTCGTCAGTGTAGACACAGGACGTTGCCTAGTCCAGCCTTTCTCTTCTGCTGTAAGCCTTAGAAATTACCAACCATTAACATTTCATCAGCTCAGGGATTTGGATGGCAGCTCGCACAGGAGCTGTCTAAAAGCAGCACAGGCTGTGCTGCAAGCCAGCCTTTCTGAGGGTGTTTTAGGTGCAGCTGCTGTGGTTAATTCAAGTGCTGATTGTGACTGTAAGGCTGTGTAGCCTGACCAGACCACTAATGTCACAGCTGGACTCCAGTCCACCGTGTGCCTAGAGAGGCGTAAATCCACTGCAGACTGTGAAAAGAAGGAAAACAAGCAGGAAGGAGGTCTGAAAACACAAGGAAGAAGGCCTTGTAAGGAATGAAAGGAAATAAATAATTCTAAATATGGGGCTGGCATGCTGTTTTGTGGGCTCCTGTCTTTGAGAAATCCACAGACGGGTGTAAAATGAGGGCTAATGGGGCACTGGAAGGTCATAGACACTGGGATGAGGGGAAGAAGGTAGGCAGCAGCCAGAGCTGGAGAAAAGAAAAAGGAAGAAGTGAGATACAAGTGTCAGAGCAAGTGCAAGTGGGGCTCTGATGCTCATTGCAGTCCCAGCTGAAATGGGTACCTCAGCCCATTCCTGAATGAGGACCTTTATGAAGGACATTTTTCGCTTTGCAATTTCATCCTGTTGGCTGGTTTAGGAGCTGGGTTCCTCACTGCGTGTTTCCTGCTAGGATGCTGGGGAGCATTTCATTTCTTATTCCAGGAGTGGAAAATAAAAGATGAAGAGGAAAAGCCTGAGTTCAAAAGCTTGGGTTGGGTTTTCTCCATCAAGCTCAGCTGACTTAATTTTTCTGTAGAGCCAGTTCACCCACTTTCCTGAGGATGCTGGTCCCGTGGACAGGGAGATGACCAGAAGACACAACCAGTCACCAGCCCACCTAAGACCTCAATCACTTTTTCTCTATTGGTTGTACAGGAGTGTGTGGCAGTGGGTTCTTCTTCTACATGTGAGCTAGAAAACTAAATTTAGGAGGAAAAATTTGGCCATCTCTAAGTAGTTTTATGTTGCAAAGTGTAAAAATAGGACTGCTTTTTATGTCTTCCCAAGGTTTTTCATAGAGGTCTCTGCTTTTCCGTGCTTGATCATAGAAAATATTGAAAACATCCTTGGACCCAGATCACCCTCTTGCACAGGTTCAAGGCCAGAGCCAGAGCTTGTGCCAGCACAGATGTTGTTGTTAGACATGTGAGGGGAATATAGAAAAAAAAATAAAAAATACAAGTAGAAAAGTGCATTTCAAGAGTCGTCAGCCCTCCAACTTTGAAGTGCCAGAGCATGTTTGCTGCAGTCATTTCTCAAGGTCCCCACAGAATTGCTGAGAGGAAGAAAGCCGTGTTTAGAAAAGCTGCCAGATGACAAGACCTGGGGATGTAGGGCACAGAGCAATCACACGGTGCTTTTCTTGCTCAAAGTGCACCCGCAGGGAGGAGCACAGGGATGGGAGTGCGTCTTTGTGACAATGGGGGGGAGAGCAGGAAGGGATGGAGAGTCTCCTAAATGCTTATAAATACATGAAAATCCATCTTGAGGCAGCTCCTCTGAAAAAGGCAGATTTATTTCCAAATGCACAGGCATTTCTGTGTGAATATACAGCTCCCTTTTGGGTGTGGGCTGTGAGCAGTACACCTTGGTGTGCCTGTGTGCTGTGTAGGTGTGAAACCCTGAGCTTCCCAAAGCCACGGGCATGCAGGACACCTCCCTTGGTGCTGCCCTATCAAATGCTGGAGGCGGGTTTTTCCAGCATGACATCCGGAGGGAAACAAGCACTGGGGAGGGAGCTTGAGAGTGTGGAGGAGAGGCGGAGCAATGCCATGCACAGTATCCTCTTGCCCCAACTACTTGCCCCAAAGCAGAGCCGACCCAAGCAAAAACCTACAGAAGAGGCAAGAATGAATAGAAGAGGGCCCTAGATCTAGTGCAACACATGTCCCAAACAACAGACAGAACACTCTAACCTCTTACAGCTGCCATTTCAGGCTCCTGGACCAAAACCCAGGCATGCTGAGATCCACCAGGTAACATTCCACACATCCAGTGCAACACTGGATTTTTCTTCTTGCTCCTCCTTATCTACCTTATTTCTGGAACTTCCCTCCTTGCTGCTTCTGACTGGCTGACAGCTCCTTTTCCTGAGCCACCACCAGAGCCTGAGGAGTATGAACAGCACTCCTGCAATGGCCCAAAATTGTCACTGCTGCAAGGCAGTTCACCAAAAGTTCTTCGTCAAAAGGCTTGTCAGGCAATGGAACCACCTGCCCAGGGAAGTGGTGGAGTCACCATCCCTGAAAGGATTCAAAAGATGTGAAGGTGTGGCACTTGGGGACATGGTTTAGTGGTGGACTTAGCAGTTCATGGTTGGACTCAGAGGGTTTTTCCAGCCTAAAAGATTCTGTGATTCTATGATGAGGTCTGGTTGTGTAAAACTCTTGGGGGACATGAGTGTCTTCTGGATGGAAAATAACAGCATAGCAATGAGTTAACAGATCCCTCTCATCTCCTGCTCTTAGGCAGAAATCAAAGCCATCTTGTGGTCCTGCTGGCTTGCAGCATCTCACTGGTGGTGTGGCATTGCTGAACAAACTCGCTGTAATGATCTGCCCACTGACTCCTGCCTGAGAAACCCTGGGGTAAAAAAATGCTTTCTGAGGTTTGGCTTAAAAAACTTCACTTGAGTCTTGAGAGAGAGACTTGGAGATGCTCAAGCAGACTCAGTAATCCAGCAAATTGAAGTCCAAGCTCAGAGCTGTGTTTTGTCTGTTGTTCTATTTCATTTAATTCAGAGAGTGGGAGATGAGCTGGTTTTAAGCCCAAGCATGCTGTGCTGTTAACAGTAAGGATGAGGTACTTGCCCTGTTCCTATATTCCTTCCCATCCTTCTCTGAGTAAATCCTGACAAGGATGTGCTGGCTGGGCTTAGGAAGGCTTGTGGTTTTGCAAACACTATGCTGAAGGAGAAGGAGGTGTTGGAGCTTGTGGTTTTTGCTGTGGGTTGGTGGTTGGAGCAGTTTTTTAGACAGAACCCAAGAAATACTTGTAAAACATCCAACTCACAATAATTCATGAGGTTCCCTTGCCTGGACTGTCATTGTTTCAAATGGAAAATTCTCTGCAAAGGCTCACCACCTAAAAATTACTGTTTCAAACCAGAACTGCCATGATTTAACAAAGGCTGAGCTCAGTTGTTTCAAAGGGATGCATGAATGACCAGATAATTTTTTAAACCAAATCACTCTTTCCAGAAGAATCTCTGTCCCTGCTTTCAGCAGCTGCTCAACTTTTCTGTATCTTGAACCTACACCTTTGTAGAGGAGAGCCAAAGGCATTGAGAGCATTGGATTGCAGCCCTGGACTTTGCCCAGGCTGGAGGTGCAGCAGTGCCCTGTCCCCACTGTGCAGGGGAGGGAAGGGAGGGCGCTGCAGCTGGGATTTACCTGCACACGCTGTCTCATCCCTGCATGGACACATGCACCATCTTACCACACACACCTGCAGAGCTGAACAGTCCTGGAGGGACCAATATTCAGGTGAGCTGTGTGATGTGATGTACTGTGCCAGCCAGCCAGTGGCACAGTTTTGGCCCTGAGAAGGGTCATGAGGCTGGAGCACTTACTCCTGGAGGGATGACCCACCTGAAGGCACATCGCTCATTTTCTACCTGCATTCATTTCTCCCAGCCAAACATAATCATCAGTCTTTGGTTTTAGTACTTTTCAACTACATATGAGATATGATCCATGGCTGAGGCTTTAGTTGCTTCCTGTGGGAATGCAGGACAGTTTTTTTCTGTGCTCGCACCTTAAAAGCAAAGAGAGTCTCCTTGTAGTGTTCTGAAAGATAAGCCGGAGTCCTCAGGCTATGGCCCCTATTAAAGACATGGTATGATAAGTCTGCCCTGGCCTATCGGACTGGCATGGCAAGGTGGCTCTCCCAAAAGCACTTGATTTACTACCCATAATATTTTGATTAAAACATTGGTCTTATCTGGCACAACCACATAAGGCAGAGACAAACGTGGTTTGCCGACAACTTAAAATGTTGTCGTTGCCTTGGCTACCCTCAGGGATTAGTCCTTGGTCCAGGGCATTTCAATGTAATTATCAATGATTTAAGGCAGGGTCTTTTCCAATGATAAACCCCAGGTGGCACAGGAAATCAGGGATGGTGGGTACCAGGGGTGGCAGGTCACTGTTGCAGGGTGATCTGAATTGCCTGGCTAAGCACAGCTCAGGAAAAGTCACGTGAGTAACAGCCTGATGCAAACCAATGCATCTGACTTGGAGAAAAGACTGCAGACCAGATATGTGGGAAACCAGAGGCTCAGGGGAGGACATCAGGACTGCTGTGTAATTATCTCAATAGCCACTTTCTAGGGCAAGAATGAAGGGGCTAGCGCCTTCCTTGGAGATAAAAATCTCTGATGAGCATAGGTGCAAGACCCTGTGTTGTGCACAAGGTAAGTGAAGCTGTTCTGCTGAAGGTAAGTTGGCCAGGCACGCCAGAGGATGGAAAAACTAAAACTATCCAGTAGCTGGAAAGTAAACTTTGTGCCATGAGGCTGAAGGAGTCCATCCTGCTCAACATAGCACAGGGAGAGCAAAGAGGGGACTTGGTTGGTGTCAATGGGATGTTTGTTTTGCAGGATGGCTCGAGGAGCTGCACCAGATCTGGTGGTTGGAAATTGAAGGCTGAGACACAGGGCCCTGAAAGAAAAACCACATTGGTGGAGAGGATAACATCCCACAAGGAATGGCCAAGAAAGGGTAGAAACCTTAGGGAAACCTTTCAGGCATCAATATCCACCAGCAGCTGGACTCCTCTCACCTCACTCAAGACATGCGTGCAGAGGCCTCAGCTGTTCCCTGTGGCTCTGCCTGGTGTCAAAGGAGAAAGAGAGATGCTGTTTATTTCCCCTATCACAGCCACCTACTGCCAGAGGAGAGGGATTCCACACAGAACTGGACTTTATCCTACAAGACCCAATTTCACCTGGTTTTGGAGAGCAGAACAGTGCTCAGGCAGTAAACCTGGATAGCAACTCCCTGCTCCTCCTCTAGTGATTGCTACCCAGTTCTATGCTTCATCTTCCCGTTAGGTTGTCCCCAAGGACCACACAAGAATACTTCCCTCAACACATGTTTTCTGAACACACATGTTTTCAGCCCCTGTTTTCTGAAGTTATTCTGGATTTTTTCCTGAAGCATCAGATTAAGCTGCCAGTGGGGCTGGACCAGGCAGTATCAAGAATCACATGAGGGTTTCCTTGGATCACTGTGGAATGTGTTGCAGCAGCTTTTCTTCTCCTTCTGCATGAGTGAGGATCAGATGCACAGGTTTCTGGTGGACATATCACTAAAACTAATGATATCTTGATTCGTTAAGCATTTTTTTGGAGTGCATTGTGTAGTTTCTCAGTTTACTTACCTTTCTACTGGAATGGGGGCTCCGTCAGTGTCTCAGAGAGGCTCTGAATCCCAAGCATTACCTCCTGGATTAGGAAAGCCTTGGGGGCACTTGCCATCCCATACCCCGTGTACAGGTGGGTAATGCACCTTTGGGTGCCAATTTGAGGAGTGGGGGGACATTTTGGTCAACTCCTTTGCCAGGTTCATCTCCCATGTAAGGACCAAACAGCTGGGGTGAAGAAATTAAACGTTTTCACAGAAAAAAAAAAGCACTATGTAAACACAAAATATTCTTTTATTTGTCACTGAAGGCTACACATGGTCATTTCTGTCTGTTCGCTTTTTTTTTTCCTAGACGGTATCTACATCTGCACTTATTTACAGCCTGGTCGTATTTACACAGTCAAGAATACAGTATTAGAAACACAAAGTATAGAGAAAAAAAATTTCTCAAAAAATTAGTTCCAGACTTCAGGAAAATTATTACACAGGGTAATGACAAGAGTCTTCAGTGCTGGGCTTACAGATGCAGCTTTGATACAAAGTCCTCTTCTCGGCTGAAGCTGCATTAGAAGTCCTCTCACAAAATAAACATTTTTCTTTTTAATAGAAAAGTGTGATTCTTTGATTGGTTATTTCAATAACATCTGTGAACTGTCCAAACACTTTAATTTTCTTTTTTGAAAGTTTTATTGTTTGCTTGAACAGTTTCCATCTCTAAGGGAAAAAAAAAATTATATATATATATATGTATATATATTTTTAGTTAATTTTCATTTGTGGTTTTCTATGCTCCCCAGAAAGAACTGACCTCTGGAATGGGAGTTANCTATGTAACACTTGGTCAGGAACACAAAGTTTTATGGTAATTGAAGGAGAGCAGGAAAGAAACACAAAAGGTTTCCCTTGGGTGAGCTGGGTTGTTTTTGGTTGGGGTGGGAGAGGATGGAAAACTGCCACAGGAAATGGCCCCCAGGACATGCAACTGCCCTTCATCCAGGAGCGAGAAGGGGGGTCCTGGACAGGGCCCTACATGTCCCTGTGGTGCCTGTTTGAAGTTTGCTCTGCAGTTGCAAGTAATTTTATTTAAATATATTCAAGAGATTAAAAAAAAAAAAAAACCAAAACAAACAAAATTTAAAAAAAGCAAACACAAGAAAGCTGTGGGGTTTTTTTTTTATTTTTACAAAACTCATGAACATTCTTTGGTGTAACGGGGGACTATTTAGTGATCATAACAAAATGAGTGATCATAATAAAAAGAGGTACTGAAAAGCTAGCTTGTCCTGTGGAGAGCTGTAGCAACAGGAGCAAAAATGCCCCAGGCCATGCTCACCATGGGATGGAGGATGCTGCTGGCCATATGGCAGCCAGGTTTTATCCCATCAAATGCATCCCTGGCATGGAAGCACAGTGTCCACATTCACCAGGTTTGGCAGTGCCACCAGGACGAGGAGATAAAGTGAGTAAGATTTAACAAGCAAAGCAATCTCCCTAGCTCCATTATTAATGTTCTAGGCAGTCATTTTTCCTCCCCTTTTAAAAAGCAGCCACAGGACTAACCATGATCCCTGGCCCTGGTTTCAATTACGCAGGGATTGAATCAAAACAGACTGCTGTGCCGTAAATATGAGGGGGGCCCTCTCTGTAAATCGTAAAATTGAATTCTAAAATTTCATGTTAAGAACCTTGTCTTTGCATAATGGATTGCGCTGCCATCCATCAAGGTGACACTTACAAGTCACAGCTGAAAAAGTACTTTATTAGATTTTTATTTTTTTTAACAATTTTGATTTATTCTGGTTACACTGTCTGTATAATAGACTGAGCAGAATCTCATGCTGGTCCCTACGCTCAATAAAGCAACTACAGATATATTACAGAAATCCCTCACTGTTCCTAAGTTACGGCCAAATGGTGTCTCAGGGACTGCTCCCAGTCATCTGTGTCTTCTAAACCTGAATCAAGCACCGGGCTCTTAATGACCTTCATCTCATCGGCCCTTGCCTGGTGTTGTTTAGCATTGTTGGCCCATTTTCACTGTGGTTCTGATCAATAGCTGTGATGACAAAGATATGATGAGCTGCATGATTCCCTCCGGTCACCGCTGCTTAATGATTTTTCCAAGTGCCAATCTTCAGTTGAAAGGGAAAAAAATAAAATAAAATAAAGATCTCAGAGGAAACAAACGTGGCATTTCTTGTGATGCCTAATTAGTCTTGCTCCTCTCCCCTTGGGCTGAGCACACAGGATGTTTTTCAGCTGCAGAGTCCTCGTGGCACTGCTCATGTTTGGATGACACACCAAGTAGGTCCCATCACTGTTGTCCCTTCAAATGGAGCATTTTTCAGTACCAGCTCCAGCTATTGAAGACTTGAGCTGTTGCTCTGTACTGCTCTCACTGAGAGATGCAGGCCCTGCTCCAGAGCACTGGATTTTCTCCTCTGAGCTGTGAGATTTGGTCAGGATCCTTCTCACCACCCTTTGGACTGGAGACAAGACCAGAGTTGAAAGTAAGTGAAGTTACACCTTTGTATTTTGATGGGAAACTCCTTTTGGTGAGGGGTGAGTCCTCTTTTAGGGAGTCAAGAAAAAAATGACTTCTCAAAATTAAGCCTTAAAGCATGTGAGACTTAAAGCACAGTGACATTTTCCCCAGGAGATGGTCTGCCCTGCCTTTGAGTGGGCCTTTGAAATGGCATATAGAGCAATGGTTGACACGCTGGAGGGAAGGGATGCCATCCAGAGGTATCTTGACAAGCCTGAGTAGTGGGCCTGTGTGAACCTCATGAAGTTCAGCTGGGGCAATCCCAACATGAATACAGACTGGGCAGAGAATGGATGGAGTGCAGCCCTAGGGAGAAAAACCTGGGGGTGTTTTTGGCTGAGGAGCTCAAATGAGCCNGGTTACACTGTCTGTATAATAGACTGAGCAGAATCTCATGCTGGTCCCTGCGCTCAATAAAGCAACTACAGATATATTACAGAAATCCCTCACTGTTCCTAAGTTACGGCCAAATGGTGTCTCAGGGACTGCTCCCAGTCATCTGTGTCTTCTAAACCTGAATCAAGCACCGGGCTCTTAATGACCTTCATCTCATCGGCCCTTGCCTGGTGTTGTTTAGCGTTGTTGGCCCATTTTCACTGTGGTTCTGATCAATAGCTGTGATGACAAAGATATGATGAGCTGCATGATTCCCTCCGGTCACCGCTGCTTAATGATTTTTCCAAGTGCCAATCTTCAGTTGAAAGGGAAAAAAATAAAATAAAATAAAGATCTCAGAGGAAACAAACGTGGCATTTCTTGTGATGCCTAATTAGTCTTGCTCCTCTCCCCTTGGGCTGAGCACACAGGATGTTTTTCAGCTGCAGAGTCCTCGTGGCACTGCTCATGTTTGGATGACACACCAAGTAGGTCCCATCACTGTTGTCCCTTCAAATGGAGCATTTTTCAGTACCAGCTCCAGCTATTGAAGACTTGAGCTGTTGCTCTGTACTGCTCTCACTGAGAGATGCAGGCCCTGCTCCAGAGCACTGGATTTTCTCCTCTGAGCTGTGAGATTTGGTCAGGATCCTTCTCACCACCCTTTGGACTGGAGACAAGACCAGAGTTGAAAGTAAGTGAAGTTACACCTTTGTATTTTGATGGGAAACTCCTTTTGGTGAGGGGTGAGTCCTCTTTTAGGGAGTCAAGAAAAAAATGACTTCTCAAAATTAAGCCTTAAAGCATGTGAGACTTAAAGCACAGTGACATTTTCCCCAGGAGATGGTCTGCCCTGCCTTTGAGTGGGCCTTTGAAATGGCATATAGAGCAATGGTTGACACGCTGGAGGGAAGGGATGCCATCCAGAGGTATCTTGACAAGCCTGAGTAGTGGGCCTGTGTGAACCTCATGAAGTTCAGCTGGGGCAATCCCAACATGAATACAGACTGGGCAGAGAATGGATGGAGTGCAGCCCTAGGGAGAAAAACCTGGGGGTGTTTTTGGCTGAGGAGCTCAAATGAGCCATCAATATGCGCTCAGCTCAGAAAGCCAGCCAGTCCTGGCTATACCACCAGCAGTGTGGGCAGCACGGTGAGGGGGGAGAATTCTGCCCCTCTGCTCTGCCCTCATCAGATCCTACCTGGAGTGCTGCACCCAGCTCTGGGAGCCCCAACACAAGAAAGACACAGACCTGCTGCAGGAGGTCTAGAGGAGGCCACTAAGATGCTCAGAGTGCTGGAGCACCTCTGCTATGGACACAGAGAGTTGGGAGTGTTCAGCCTGGAGAAGACTCTGGGGAGCCCTTAGAGACCCTTCCAGTGCCTACGGGCCTCCAAGAGAGCTGGAGAGGGACTTTGGGCAAGGGCACGGAATGGCTTCAATGGCAAGTGTCAGGACAAGGGGGAATGGCTTCAAACAGAGAGAGCAGGTTAGGTAGGAAGAAATTCTCTCCTGTGAAAGTGGTGAGGCACTGGCAGAGGTTGCTCAGAGAAGCTGTGGATGTTCCATCCCTGGAAGTGCTCAAGGCCAGGTTGGATGGGGCTCTGAGCAACCTGGTCTAGTGGAAGGTGTCCCTGCCCATGGCAGGGGGTTGGAACTGGATGATCTCTAAGGTCCTTTCCAACTCAAACCGTTCTCTGATCCTTTGATAGGGTGTTAGTGCTGTGGGATTTGCACCCAGGACCTTCCAGTCTTATGGAAGCAATGAATTACTACACTCCTGCACACAAGCAAAGCAAGAAGGCTCAGGCAGCCAGCATGGCACCATGGGGAGGCAAAAGGGATAACAAAAAGACTGGAAAAGGGCTATGGGGCCATCAGTAGAATGGAAATGCTTGTGGACAGCAGAGTGCAGTCCCTTGATGAGGGCACAACTCTTTGTGTTCAAAGCAGTTGACAGAAGTGCACTTGAGATCTTGTAGAAAAAGTATTTCTCACTAATGAAGGTGTAAATTTAGGGCTTCAGGACTGAAAATGTTCTTGTTTTGCCATCTAGGTGAAGTGGAAAACTTTCACAGAGGCTGAGGATTCAGGAATGTTGTAACTGTCTTTGGACAGGTTTGTCTCCAACATCAGACAGCCATCCCTTTTAAGTTTTTGTTTTGGTAGAAGGGAGCAACATATACATATATATATTTTTACATGTATTTTTTTTCCCCTTTTTGACACAATGTCCATAGTTCCCACGCCGGGTGCAGGCCCAGGAGAAAACTGTCATGGACCTGGCAGGCAGAGAGGCACAGTCACATCCCAGTGCTGCTTGAGGATGCAGAGAAATGCAACCCGAGGGTCTCGCCTCGGCCATGGCACAGAGTGGGATGGCTCCTGGCTCTGGGCATGCTGGACGTGCATGGTGGGACTGGGAGACTCTTCAAAAAGAGGTGAACTCCTCAAAGTCATTAGCTCATGTAATAACCTGAAGAATCTGTGTAAGGCTGTAGAGGTGCCATCTCAGGCTGGCAGGTATCCAGTAGGAATATTTTACACTCTAATCCCTTTTCTTGGCTCTGTGGAAACATGGCCCATTTACTCTTGCACGGCTCCTCTTAGCATTGTAACACATGCATGGGGATGGATACAGAAGCACCACTTCTCTTTGGAGCTGCTCGGAGTGGGGCAGTGTAAATGGGAGGCACGTTGAGCTCTCTCTGCCCTGCAGGTCTTTACCAGGGGTTCGTACCTTTTGACCCAGGTTCCTGCAGGTCTTTTTTGCTCCACTCATGCTGTTTTAGACACTCACAGCGATCACAAGTTTGAGGTTCTAAGAGGGATTTGTCCCTGGTGTGACTTGGAGAGGGGGAAGCAGGGAGCTGGACAGCACTGGGAAGAAGGTGCTGCTTCCTTCGAGTAGGCAGCTACTGCTGGTTTGGCTAACACTGCCCCTAACCCCCACCAGTGCATCCTCAGGGCAACCCAGGCTTACCAAGTGTTTCATACCAGCCATACAGGCGGCAATGCCATGGCCTTTTAACCATCCCTGGCAGGAAGCTGCCAAAGCAACTGCTCCCTTGCCAAAGCCTGGAGTGGATCTGGCCAACATGTCTTCTCCCACCTGGCTCTGCCAGAACTGGATACCCCTTCCAGCTGCCTGTGGTTCACTCCTGCCAAAGTAATAAAGGTTGTGTGCTGCAAGGGGTGGTTCAGAGTACAACGCTGGGACACAACACCAGCATCATCACCCTTGCTACAAGCAGGAGAGCTGACCAGAAAATCAAACCTATACTGTTGGTCATGGCCATGCAGCCAAAGGTATTAGAGGAAGAACAGTCTGCTAGGGGAATTTCCATCCCATCACCTTCCTCCTGGCAAGCACCTGGGAACAGAGACAGACAAGGCAGACGGAGCTGGCAGCTGGCATCTACGGAGAATCCATGAGAGCACAAGGGCTGCCAATGTTTCACTGCTCGAGGACTGCATGGCCAACACACGCCCCCGCTGTATCTGGGGGCAAGATCCTGTTGAGGAGTGTCAGTCTGTGCTGGAGGATGGCAGTGGTGGTGGCATGAGTGCAGAAGAGCTGCCTCTGAGTACACAGGTGCATTGTAGGACTCCGAGTAAGGAAACAGCCTTGGCATGGACTTGCACGTCTCGGGTTATCTCTCTGCAGAACTGGGAAAAGCCAAAGTGGATGGAATAGAAAAACCAAAAAAAATCAGGACTGAGCTGTTCCCAGAGAGACACAAGAGAGCTCTTAGAGTCAGGATACGTGCAGGTGTCAGTGTGATAGACACCTATTTGGGACCAGGGTTGGCCACCTCCAGCCAGAGCTCCATTGAGAGGTGGGGTAACACTTCTGCCTGCAGGAACAGCACAGGACTGTTTCAGGCAGGAAAGAGGATGCTGAGCTCATCTTCTTGCTCCCTTGAATTTCAAGGACTCTTGCAAATACCAGAGCACAGAGGTTATGTGAATAGAAATTACATTAGCATGCTGAGCAACTTTGTCAGCAGTTTCTTATTAAAGCACTTGGTCCTCTCTGTAGTGGGCATTTCCATTCAACCTCCCCCTTGTCACTGCTACAGTCAACTGGGCTCTCCATTAAATTCGAGCTTGTGTAAGAAACAGTGAGAGGGTTGATTTCAATACTCTCCTTCTTGTCCCCACCACGCACAAGCTGTTGCTACTTATTAAACATTTTAAAATCCCTGCTGCCAAAGTCCCCAGGAGACATTTATCTGCCATAGTCATAAATGACTTGCCAGCATGCTACTCCAAACTGCATTTCCCAGCCAATAAATAAAAGCTCCAGAATCAGGAAAAGCAGGGCTTGGCTCTAATTTTCAGTGGTATGTCACTGGGATACTATAACTACTTTTAAATTCAAATCAGCTTCCTAAAAATTAACTGGTTTTATCAGATACAGCACAGTGGACTGTTAAACACGTAGCCTCATGTACTGAAACACTATACATTTAATGAAGTTATGCCATTAGCAAATGTACAACATGGGTGCATTAAATCCACCTATAGAACAGCTCTATGTATGAGAGAGGATTTATTTTAGCTTTTCTCAAGAGAGCAGGAGTCCCTTTTCTTGGCTTTTGCTAGGTTATTTAACTAAAACCAGGATTTGTGCACACACAAAAAAACCCCAAAAAGTATCTACTCTCATAATGAAAAAAGACGGATTTTTTTCTTTTTTTATTCCAGTTCAGGAAGGAAGAGAAGCATCTTGCAAGGTAATATAATCAGCTCCTTTGCCTCTATAATCTACTTCTGCTCAGCAGGAGCCTCCAAAGAAACACTTTATGTCCCAAGTGAAACGTGAAAACTACTTGTAAGGTCTCTTTTGAGGCACATGATTCGGACGGTCACTTTCAGAGTATCAGAATCAGTGTTGTCTTCCATCTCCTTTCTATCTCGGAAGAGCTCTCTGGCACACTGCAGGCTCCCCCTGTTCCAGGTGGAAGGCTATGTCCCCGCCCCAAATCAGAAAGGGTTAGGATGACACAAGTTAGCACAGACACCCATTTCGCACTTACACCTAAGGACGTACGTTGACGACTCCCCACTTCAAATTCCCCACAAAGAGGGGGGAAAAGAACCAAAAAAAAAAAAAAAACCAACCCAAAAAAAAAGGACAAGAGACAGTAAATTTCACTGTGATCACACTACGGCAAAATATACCTTCTGTTCATTGCAAAAAACGTGTGAAGGCCAAATTAAAGAGGGAAAAAAGTATGTTGCATGAGTTACAGTGCAACCGTATTATTCCTTCTCTTTCTATTTTTGTCCCCCCCCACCTTGTTCAGTTTAGAAAAAGGATTGAGTACAACACAGTCAGGTAAGTGGCCACAAAAGAGTAGCTGTCTTTGGCAAGAAGTCACGGCATTGACCCTCTCTGTCACCTTCTGCCCATTTCGCTCTGTCTCATGAAGTGGATGTTGTTGGCGCTGTCTGAGAGTTCGGGGTACTGCTCCACTGAGATCACAAAGTAGCCATCGTAGCCCTGTACCCGGCCCGTGTTTAGCACTTGTTGCTTCTCCCCTTCTGTCCACGAGCGAATACCCTCCTCCCCATCCCGCAGTCTCTGCTGTTCCCGGGACCAAGCTTGGGTGACAGCGCGCTGCCGGGCCAGCTCCAGGATGCGTGCCTTCTCCTCGTCCAAGGTGGTCCCATAGCGTGTGTTTAGACACAGTGCACCATACTGGAGCTGGATGTCCGTGTAGCGTCTAGTCCTCCCACTCAGCACTGTGTTGATCTGGGACACTGTCACATTCACGCCGTTCTCCAGGGTCCTCCGCCCGCCGCTGAGGCCCAGGATGGACAGGTCGCCCTCTGACGGCCCCTGCTTAATGAAATAGTGTGTGTCCACCCCGTCGATGGTGAAGTGCAAGTTCTCCAGGTAGTGGGCGTTGTTCAGGATGGCTGCGATCCTCCGGCCATCCTCATTGGCCATGCTGATGATGTCAGTGGCCACACGCCCGTCCTTCATGGCAAACTTGACGCCCTTGCCAAAGATGGAGCCTCCAGAAGCAAAGTTCTTGTTCTTCTTGACATGCTGGCATCCAGCGATGCTGGAACTGTAGATTTGTTCGAAGCGCTCCAGGGTGACAAAGGCCTTCAGCTGCTTCTGCACTTCACACTGGACCCCCAAAATGGACTGAGCAGGGAGAGAAAGAAGAGAAAGACATATTAGAAAGAAAAACCTGATGACCCAAAGGCATTATTAGGATGCTGGAGAGCAGGACATCATACTGGAAACATGTAGTGAGAAGCTCCATTACTTTTTTCCCCTTATCACATTTTTTCAGAACTTCAGTTCTTTTTCATGAAAGAGATATGTTGTCCCCCTAATGCTCATTGTTTCTATAAACCAAACTGTATTTAATCTCATAGACTGAAGGATGTAGAGGTAGAAAAGGATTTTTTTGCCTCAGTGGTGTGAGGGTTGAATTTGGACACATATTTTTAGGTTGTATTTCAGTGTTCTTCTACATGTAAGAAACAATTCATCTTGGGGCCATGATGCTTTACCAAATGTTTTCAGATGTTCCGTGAAGTGTGGAAATATTTGTAAAAGTTTCTTCTGTTTTAACTCCACTTCGTAACTCCTTGTGCTGCCTTCAAAGGCCCTGCATGACCTGTATGACCCTCAAAGTGGCCATTACCCCTCGGAATTCCATTTCAGCCTGGCCAAAGCAGGTTGTTCAGAACTCAAGGAAGGCATTAAACCCAAAACCTATTTCCTGCAAACCCTCTACAATTTGCAAGCTCTCTGAGTTAACGCCAACTACACCTGATGCTCAAGTTTTGGGTTATATTGAAGCAAAATTGCTGAGAGACAACAGCCCAGATCATTTGTAGTCAGGTGCAATACAAAGTCACTTTTGCTGTTAGTGTATAATGGAGCAAGCACACAGCGAGTCAGTAGCTCATCATTACTGCAAAATGCTCTGGAAATGCTCTCATCAATTCATGGCAGCACCAGCTTCTGACAGACTCCTGTTCGCGAACAATTATTTGCTCAAATTCCACAAAAGCAAGAAGATTCTATGACAAAACTCTCCTGGCAGTGCCAATGGCTCAGTTCAACAATGTAATGACACCCAGGATTAAAAATAGGCTACAAAGTTTGCTCCATTCCAATTATTTTGAGGAAATTGAACACCCTTGAAGGATATTGCCTTGAACTGTCCATGACCTAAAGGGTCACATCCTGGTTGCAAGAAGACAATTCAGATGATGCAGGCATTTCAGTGTGGCCCTCTCAAACACAACTTGTATCATGGTGAGGGAAGTGAAATAAACCCTCATTTCCATGGTGGCCATTTCCAGGGAAGATTCATATAGTATTAAAAAACATAAAATAAAGGATTGAGCATTGCAACTCGCTCAGAAGTTATGAGCAGGTTTGACTGATAAAAGAGAAAACTGTAAGGGAATAGAGGAACACAACTTCAAGAGCACATTTTGGGTTGTAAACCACTACAATTTTCAGAAATTACTTTTATTCAAAGTGCTGAGCAGGCTGGTGTACCTTCTCCTTTTCCCGTTTTGATTGACAGCATAGCAGGTGGAGCAGGAACCAGTCTCCTATGAAAAAGGAGCTCTTTCTGGTTTTCTCCATCCTGCCTGTGGGGCATCTCACACACCACCCAGAGAGCAATATAATTAACAGATTGATAGGGAGCCGAGCCCAGCTTCTCTGCCAATTGCACAAGTGCTCTAATTATGCAAAAAATGGACGTAATTAATGTAGATGTCAGCGATGATGGACATGGAACAATTAGGCTTCTAGGCTCCGTGAAACACTTACTGTTCTAAACAAGTGTGCACTGCACAGCCTTGGTAATTTGGTATTTCCTCTTCAAAGAGGTTTAAATGGAGAGTTCTTCTCAGGTGTATCTCATAGCAGTTGACATTAGGTGGTCCCTTTGCCACTTTGTATGTCATGTTGCCCTCCAACTTGCCTCAGTAACATCTACCAGTGATGGGAAAAGGCATCTTTCAGCACTCACACCGAATCACCACTCATTCAAGGATGTAAATCAGGTCTTCTGTGCTACATTGCTATGTCCTGTGATCACTTATGTATCACCATCTATATATACATCACCTTGTTTACCAGCAGTTGAGTGATAAAGAGCCCCTGGAATTAATTGCACCATCCACTGATTATCACCTTGGGGAAGGAAGCTTGGGGAGGTCAGGCAGTACTGAGCATGGGCAAATAATACCTATCAGAAATTGCCCCTGTTCCCCTTCAATTTTGTCTCCATCACCTTATTCTTGATGAACTGCAGGAACTCTAGTGTGTTTTCAATTATGAGCAAATTATTAGGTAAAGATCCTCTATGAGTGCCTCCAAATTAGGTTGCCCCAACAAAACAGTGGATCTGGACACCACCAGATACTAAATTCACAGGCAAAGACCTACCTTTAGGTGTCTTAATCAAGAACAAAAGTGCAACCAAAAGGTTTTCTATTGAGGACTGTTTACTTCTGGGCTCTCCTCATCTTTTTTTCACACAGGGAAGTAGGAAATGAGATGTGCAAAGCTGTAATGCTGAACATTCACCATCACCTAGAATCACAGACTGGTTTGGGCTGGAAGGGACCTTAAAGATCATCTAGTTCCAAACCTTCTGCCACAGGCAGGGACACCTTCCACTACACCAGGTTGCTCAAACTTAATTATTAGCTATCAACTATTTCAATAACTAAATCCATCTCTGTTACCTTGAAAACAAGACCAGGAAGACTTTGAAATGACTTTTTGAGTGCATTTCTTTGATAAAAGAGTGTATTTGGGAACAGCACTCTTTCAAAAGGAAAAGCAAACACATCTAACAGAATAAAAACCCCAACCAAAAAATTCAAGCAAACCAGAGCACAGCCAGCGTGTATGCTGTGCTGTGAATATAAAGAGGGTGGAGGCAAACAGATTATACGTAGTTCAAGAGGCAGTGTATCCCTGACTTTGAAATTACCATTTCTGTTTAATCTTAGAACTCATTTTAATGAACTGGCAAGAAAAAGGAGGAGAAAATTTCCATCCAAAGCTGCAGTGGCATGTGCTATTCTCTAAAAAATGCTGCTGCTTTTAGCAACTGTAAACCAAGGCATCTATAAACCAGTTTTACAGAAAAAGAAGAGAATTCATCACTATTTTATTTCAATATTTGCTTCTCTATGTGAGTGACAAATATGCTGGGTTTGTTTTTCTTCACAGTCTTTTTTAATCAGATGTCCTTAAGTGACATTTCACTTTATCTAGTAACAACCCTTTGGAGAGAAGAGAACGACCTTCATCATTTGTTCTCTGCTGCACAAAGCTCAGGAGAGTGGCACATTACCGGGATCTCTGAATAGCCTCTTGCATTTTGCCGACACCTCTTGAAGATTTGAAATACCATCGCCAGATCCTATCATCTGTTGTTTTTAAATACTGCCTTCCAGTGTGAGACTGAAAGCTTTAATTTCCCATCAAGGATCCAAGATGTGAAATACGTGAACATGTTTCCAAGTTTCTTTCTATCCTTGTGCCATTATAGACAGATAGGTGTTTCTCTTACCACCATATGGCTTACAACGCAGAAAGCTACTTTCTCCAAAAGGTTTGGAAGTTACGATTTCTCTGACATATGATTCATTTTTAACTCCTTCCTATTTATCATAGAAGCACAGACAGGCTTGGTCTGTAAGGGACCTAAAAGATGATCTTCTAGCTCCCCCACCATGGGCAGGGATGCCACTCACTAGACCAGGCTGCCCGAAGCCGCATCCAACCTGGCCTTGAACAATCCCAGGGATGGGGTATCCACATCTTGTCTGGGCAACCTGTTCCAGTGCCTCACTACTCTCTGGGTATAGAATTTCTTCCTAACATCTAATCTCTACTGTTTTAATTTAAAAGCGTTCCCCCTTGACCTATCAATCTGTTTACTGGTTGAAAAAGTTGCTCTCCCTGTTTTTCATAAGCCCCCTTTTCATTTATCCTCTAGCTCTCTGTTAACAAAGCCATTGTTCAGCCATCAACCTCCTCCCTATATTCCACATGGCCATCACCTGGAGACAAGTCTCCGTTTGGATGTGCCCACCAGCACGACCGCACTGCAGGCGGGTTGGCCAAGAGGTGACGTGGGGCAACAGAGGTGAGCCACGGGCCAGCAAGGCCAGTGCTCTGGATGTTGCCTGGCTGGGAATGAGCCAAACAGGAGCACTAACTCAGGGGCTTAGAGGAGAGGTCTCTCCTCCACCCCACTACTGTACACAGCTGTAGGGGGATAATGAGGTTGAGTTAATTAAGCAGATTTAAAGTGTGAAGAAGTGAGAGGATTTGCCTCCTTCTCTTGCTCATGACTTTTCATACTGCTCATCTATTTTCTTAAAGCCTCAAGAGCTTAATGTCTTTGAAACTTCAACTCCTTTCCCTGCATTAGATCCTTTGAAAACTGACCACTACATTTGTAAAATGTAACTGGGGGCTGATGGACAGACGTGCGTGACGGTCCAAGCCCAGGCCAAAGCACCTGCAATGTCAAGATGCCTTCCCAGAATGATGAACACTGGCAGAGCCCGTCTCTCAAACAGATTGTCCGTGGAAGAAGCTCTGCCAGAAAGCACAGCCCTATAGCTCACTTCCTGGCTGAGCATCCCAGAGCAGCCCTTGCCTCCAAAATGCTGCTCCAGAGGGGACGCCAAAAACTACTCCTCCAGCAAAGCCTGTAACAGGCACTGCTACAGGACCCTTCCTGGAGACAGTGCCCATGGGATGGAGAGAAGTGTAGTTACAACAGGATGTAGATAATGATACAAGTGCTGACTCTGAAACACCCCTCCCTGGAAATAGAGTTGTTCTGGCGCCAACAATTACCTGACAGCTAAACAAGACAAAAAGGAAGGAAAAAAAAAAAAAAAAACCAACAAAAAACCAGAAGAGAAATTGGATTCAGGTGCAGCAGTTCACAATATGCCAGAGGTCACCCAGAGTCCCCCAGTGGCCAATAACACTGAACTTGTTCAGCAAACAATTTAGTGACAGCCTCACAGTCATGAGGAGGAGGGGGGGAGAAGTGCTGCACAATGGAGTATCAGATTTTAAATGTCACTTCAGAGCTTCAGGGGGTTAGTGCAAGGTTTATGACATGCTGGCTGTTTTTGAGGTGGTGGATGCTCAAAGTCAGAATTATCTCTCCCGTCTTCCAGATCTGCAAGGCGAATACCAAAAATATTTTGGAAGGAGATGCTAGGGCCCTCTGGTTATGCACTCCAAAGAGAGACGAAGCAGCCATTTATGGGCATTAGCTGCTTTGCCCTTGTGCTCCTGTTAGTTGTTCCTCTCTGATAAAAGAACAGTCTCAGTCTGCTGGGCCATAGCTTTGATCAGCAAAGCCAGCGGAGTAGCTCAAATATACTTTGGTCTATCACAAGGAGGTATGCAACCCAGAGAAACTAGGGATCAGAAGACATGGGAATGAGAAAATTGTGGTATATCATTCAGTGATCAATGCCTTGTCCAGGCTACTTTTAAATGACAAAAGATCTAGACCTTACTCTGTATGCTCTGCAAGACCATTTTACAGTTTGATCAGCCCTAATATCTGAAAATGTTTCCTATGCTTCCATTTACCTTGGTTTAATTTTGTCATTTCCTTTGTTAAATTTTCAGAAGTTTATCTTTTCTTCCACATGCTTCATCAATAAATACAGAGACAACCAGTGGGAAGGAGGGCTGGACTATGTCTGGGAGCATGTACTTATGCCTGGAAGGGTTAGAAGTGAACAGAACTTCATGTGAATCATCAGTGTTGGATGCTTGGATAGGCGTAGGAGAAAGTGGATCGTGTGTTCAGGTATCATGTGTGAATGAATTTGGTATAAGCAAATATGTGCCTACATTATGCTGGGTGTGACAGAAAGCAAGGGAAGCCTGCTCTAGAGCATTTAAGAGCCACTTGCTATCACAGCATGATCCTGCAACTGTAGACTGAAATAAAAATGCTCATGTTTTGTTGCTGTCATAACACAGGGGAAAAATATGAAACAGCCTGCAATGATTAAATTCCACTTTCAACATTTGAGTGCAAAGTGACTCATCTGGAAGCATGACAGCTGTATAAAGCCCTCTTTTAACGAGCAGGTCCCTGCACCGCCCTCACTGCAGCTTCTGGCTTTAAAAACCTGTGAGGGACATGGAGATTTTATTTTCTTCTTGTTGCTCATTCAGGCAGATTCACCTAAAATGGGTGGATGGAAGGGAAGGCTCTCCTTGATTTTATTTCCAGCTTATCTGCCTGTATGAGCAAGGGTCAGTCTTCACCTCAAGCTGTCACTCAAGTTACTTGGCTATTCAATAAGTCAAATAATGATAATATAATACACGTAAAAAAGTTACATATATGTATACACACTACAATACACATAATGAACTAATGACAATAATATAATAACACTACTCATAATAATAATAATAATTTCTGTGGTGGTGCTGTGACAGTTATTATCTACTGCACATAACAATACAGAGATGGTCTTCTGTGCAGTCTCTGGAAGAGCCTTTCCTGTTTGCCTACTCCTGCACAGCTTTGCCCAGGGAGACTGTGTCACATCAGAGAGGAAGAAAAATCCTGAGGCTCTCTCTCATTACAGAAATAACTTCTGTTATTGTTTTATTAGCATTTTATTGTTCAGTCCAAGGAAATAAACAAAAAGGGACTCTCTGAGCTCCAAAACACAACTGAGTTACTGCACTGTAATAGTTTTCAAGCATCAACTCAGCCATGGTAGCAAAAGGCAGAGTTTTTTTAGTTCCCCCTGTATTATTAAGTGACACTTCATATAAATTTCTTGTTGAAGTTGAAGATAGTACATTTTAACTTGTCTTCACCATGGCTATGAGGCTGAGTACCAATGATGGACTGACACACAACTATCATCAATCTACAGCAATTTGTTCGTACCTCTGAGTGATACCTTTGTGGTTCAGGAGATGTGACCTCCTGGTTTAAGATGTATACCTCAAGAATCTGCTGCAGGACATCAAGATTTCAGTGAAGTCATAAATAGAGAGGTTAGGAGGGCAGATGGAATCAATTCCATTGCCTACTGTTATCGTTTTATTAGCAGAAATGTTGAGAGCATGTCCTGATCTCCCCAAGCACGTTGGTGCCTCACTGCTCTTGCAATGTTTGAACACACAGCAATAGCAAGTGGGAGTTCAGACTAAAGAGGATTCAGACTAAACAGATGAAAGCCACTCCAGAATACAACCAGGCTATGAGATGAAAGAGAATCCTGAGAGGTAAGTGACTTTTTCAAGGTCATACACTGATAAGCAGTAGGGCTGGGAGTTAACCCAGGGCTCTCAAATCCTGACCCTGTGTTCTAACCTTTAACAGCGCTGCTTCCATCTTTCAGCTGAGTAATTCCTGACAGGAAGATGGGGAAATGACTGGGCTGCAAAAGCTTTTTTCTTGCCAACTTTATCACTGAATTTTGCACCAACATCTACCAAAATGGCTTGGGATGCAAGCCTGTTTTTGAAAGCAGGACACAGTTACATGGGATTAAATGGGTACTCACTCAGGTAAATGAAAGTTTAATATACTCTAAATTTTTTTTTCTGGTGAGACTCTCTGCAATGCAGAACAGTTTCCTATGGAAGTATAAGTTTCTAGAACAACAACAACAACGAATCTTTATAAACTTATTCTGTATCAAGATTTGCTTTTTTTTGTTTCATTTCTAAGAATCCTGAGTGCAAAGGCCTTGAATTTAGCCTGCAATATGTGATAACAGGGCCTCTTGTGGGAGAAAGAAACAGTAACACACCACTTCATTGAGCAGCCACCATAAAATATCACAGGAATAAGCACCATGGCAGTAGGGAACTTAAGATGTGATTATTCGGTCAGATTTCAATACTGGAATGGGGTCCAACTTGCTCTTAACCTCATGACATGCTGGTAGATGTTTTTCAACCAAAATTGCAAATGGATAGTTTGCTGATAAGGGCATGAGATACAGTATGGAGTTACATGGATCACCTTGGTGTTGTCCCATTCTTGGGTTTTCATCTGTGTGTGGATTAGCTCATAGGATGGCTCCATTGCATCCATGTCTGGCTTGGGGTAGCCAGGGATGACATTGTGCAGCTGGAACCCGAAGGTGAGCAGCCAACTGTTGACATCTGGAAGAGAAGAGAAACATACATAAGATTATCTTATCTCTCAAGCAGGATTGCCCAGGAGAAGGCCCAGAGGAGGACCCCATGGTGGCTGGCACTGCAGCAGTCTGGCCAAAATGATGAGCGTCCGCTTTGTGTGAAGAGCAGAAATCTTAATGGTCCTTGAAAGAGCCGTGTGCCAAAATCTGGGCTTTCCACCTCCAGCCAGAGCCAAGTTCTGCACTTTCCCAGCTCTGAAACAGAAACGTTGGCAGTGAGCACATGGCCCAAATCAAAGCCAACTTCACGTCTGCCTTTCATCAGCGGAAACCAAGCACTGCTTGAAGGTGTGCACAAGTGCAGGAACAGCAACACATGTGGAGGCTGAGATGCTCCAGCCAAACGGGAAGTGTTATCCAGTCCTACAGTCAGCTCGGAACACCTCAGCCACAATACTTCCCTCCCTGAGGACTCTCAAAGGGCCTGCAGGCTGAAGACTAAATTAAGAGCTATGAGCCAGAATACCAGGACATCCAGGATGGAGAGCACAGGCATTTAGCAGGTGCTCATGGAAGAGGCTCTGGACAACCTGCTTTTTCCATGGCATTTCCACCTCAGTCCACAGTTTCATGGCATCTTTCATAACAAGCTGTAGTTTCAGTATCAAACCGGTGTAAAGTCATGTCATCTTTTATAGTGACATTTACAGTCAGCCTTCATACTACCTGCAAAGTACATTGAAGTGAAAATAAGTGTACACATACGAGACAGATACTTTCCTTGGATACTTTTTACAAATACCTTTAAAAAAATCCATGGATGGTGAGAAAACTGCTGGCTACTAGTGATAAATTACTGTCTTTTGCAAAAGAGGGACCACTGGCACTAAAGGGAACATGATGGAAAACCAGCCATTTGGGACATCACTCCTGCATTTACTTGCCAGTAGATTACAAAGTCTTCCTTGATTTTTGATTGCACAGCTATTAGGAATAGCAGCTGAAAGTTAATCTGCTGGAGGAAATAATGATGAGGTTGGGTAACTCCTAGATCTGCTTGGGATTAGCATCACTTCCCCCCTTAACTTCAGAGCATTTGATGAGCACACCTTGTTTGCCTTCACTCAGCTCCAGAGGACACACCTGCTATGGTCCCTGAGCAATATGGTATGCATTTGGCACACAAATAGCAATTCCAAGGAAAAGAAAGGTATGAAGGTAAAGTTTAATATCAGCTCCCAGGAGTCTTAAGTGTTTGGATGTAACTGGAATTTTGTTGGTGATTGCCCTGCTTCAAGCTGGAAATGCAAAGGCTTGATTTTCATTTTTCTAAACTCAATAAGCATTGTTGAAACAATCTGAAGACAGAAAAAAAATTAAATAATCAAATATGCATCTCTGAATATTTTTTTCTCTATTCCCATGAGCCTAAATGAATGTTTTGAAGAACTGGTTGGAAAAGAAATTATGGATGCAAGTGGCAAATAACGCCATTCCAGATGACTGCAGAATGAGGAGCCAAACAAACACACTGTCTGTTGCTTGTTTTCCTACAGGCCAAAATGTTGCGATTGGGCAGATGTCCAAAAAGCCCTTGTGACAATCCATGTGGAAGAGGGAGGATTTCTGTAATAAAAACACTTCTGTTCACTCAATGTACAGATTGTTTTTGGAGTGTCTTTGAAACAGAGAGGTTGGGGGGTATGAAAGAAATGAAAAGGCTCATTTGATTATTTTGTTGCCTAGTGCTAAGCCAGCCTGCTTCCAAATCCTTCTTATCTCAAATGAAGAACTTTGATGTACATATTGTGGACCAGGTGGTCAGGAGAACAAAGTAAAACAGTGCAGGTCAGCATTGGTGCCGGAATCATTTCCCAAGCACTTCAAAAATGCTAAAAAGAATACAGAGCATGGATGCTGAACTGCTGAAAAATATGTAACATGTCTGGAAATATCCAAGACAGGGTTTTTTTTATACTTCTCAGAAAACTGACTTCCAAAACATTTGCAAACAGGAATTTGGTCTTTTTGGGAAGAGGTGTTGGAATATCCAGAACTAAAAAACCCCAAAACGAACAACCCAAAACCATGGGAGGAAGGTGTGGAGCTGAGAAAACAGAGGGGAAAATACTAATTTGCCAGGAGGCAGTGACAACTTTTTTGACAGAAAAGTACATTTCACATCACAGAGGTTTTTTTCAGCTACAGTAACCCTGCCAACACATTTCACAGTAAATTCATTTGAGGGCAAAGAAAAAGAGTGCTTAATGCAGACACATGTAATGGAAATGTCAGTTCAATCCATCAGGATTGCTGAAGCTGGCAGCAAAGCTCGGTGCCATGAAGTGTACAATCACTAAAATATTCATGTTTAACAATGGGCCTCTCAAAACATAAATACCTGCTTCTCTCCTGCTCTCTGCTCCACATACCTTCAGTTTGTATCCCTAAGCTGAGAGACCTCATCATTGTGGACCAAAGCATGTGCTGGTCACCCACGTCCTGGGCACTGAGCTCCCCTAAGGACAAGGAGGTCCCAGTGTGGGAATGGAGGGACAGACAGTGGTTCCCTGTGTCCAGATCTGGGCAGATTTGGTTGTGATGACAAGGACAGTCTTATCATGGGTCCTGCCCATGAGGTGCCTGAAAGCCTGAGCCGAAAGGAGTTCTGGGGCAGCCCTGTGTCACAGCACTCATCCCATAGCATGGCCTGCTTCTTCCATGCACTGGGAAAGGAGAAACTTAAAAAATGTATTTGGGCTCTGTAGTCTTGAAAAACTAAAAGTAGAACTTACAAGACCATGGAAAAAATTATTTGGTGCATATAAAATATTAGTGTATCTGATTTGGACGTCTTGATTTTATTGTCGGAATGGTGTGGGAAGCTATGCACCTGTTCTACCACATGGCTAGAAAAAATATTTTGTCCTGTCTTAACTTAAGGAAAACAAAAATCTGTTAATATGTCACAAAGCAACAGTTCAAAAACTAGATCAGTTCAAACCAAAAATTTAAAATTAACTTCTGAATTAAACTCCATTTTGGTTTTGACTCCTTATTTTTCTTTTCCAGTTTTCAATCATTAGTTTACACTTAACTTGAAAAGGTTGAAAATACAAAATGAATTTTTCTTTAAGGCCATTTAGGAATTTGTCACTTAGACAATTTTGAGAGTTGCTTATGCTTCTGCTAAGAAATATATCAAGCTCAACCCTCCCCCATAAACAAATTCAGTTTTGACAAATAAGCATTTTCTGATAGGAAAAGTTATCTTGAGGTATTCCCTCCCAGCCTTAATTATCAGAGTGAGAGCAACATACAGGATCTTAGCCTGCATCTTTTGACATATTTTACTTCCCTCATGGCATCATCTTCTCAGCTCTGGAGAAAACAACTTTTCATTAAAAAGCCCCATGATCTAATCCTTATGATTATTGCAGAAGAACCTGAAAGCACGAATCCTAATTGCCAGAAGAACAAGCAGAATAGAAAACCCAGGATTTTTACTGTGTAACATTTATTTGCTATTAAGTAGATCTTGTAACTCAGGGGAATGCAATTATTGTTGAATATGGGAAGGTTGTGATAGATGCAGCAGGAACATTTAAAAATTAATTCTATCCCCTTAAGAAGTATGTACATTTGATTTGTGATTGTGGCACTTGGTTTTTCAATAGCAAGTATCTAGAAAAGAGTCCCACCAAAAAGTCTTCTCAAACATTGCTACCACTGTTGCACACAGTATGAAACTAGTATGAAACTCGATTTGAAGGGGGACAGGGATAAAACAAAGCTGGCTGGAGATAATCCTGGGGGCAGCACAGCAATGGTAGAGGGACAGTGTGCTATGAGGTCCTTCAGGCTGCTGTCTCAGTACAGGCAGGGGATGGCAGCAAACATGCAAGTGTGACCAGATGGCCAAGAAGCTCAGCACCATCCCGGGCTGTATCAGCAGTAGTGTGGCCAGCAGGACCAGGGCAATGATTGTCCCCCTGTACTGGACACTGGTGAGGCCACACCTCAAACCCTGAGTTCAGTTCTGCGCCCCTCACTACAAGAAGGACATTGAGGTGCTGGAACATGTCCAGAGAAGGGCAATGGAGCTGGGGAAAGGTTTGGAGCACAGGTCTGATGAGGAGCAGCTGAGGGAGCTGGGGGTGTTTAGCCTAGAGAAAAGGAGGCTCAGGGGTGACCTTATTGCTTTCTATAACTTCCCAAAACAAGGCTGCAGTATGGTGGGAGTTGGTCTCTTCTCCCAGGTAACAAGCAATAGGAGAAGAGGAAATAGTCTCAAGTTGCACCAGAGGAGGTTTAGATTAGATTTTAGGAAAAATTTCTTCACAAAATGGGTTGTCAAGCACTGGAAGAGGCTGCCCAGGGCAGTGGTGGAGACACCATCCCTGAAGGGATTTAAAAGACATGTAGTTGAGGCACTTAGGGACATGGTTTAGTGGTAGACGTGGTAGTGCTGGGTTAATAGTAATAAAAAATAAAAATACCTTTATCGTCTTAAAGGTCTTTTCCAGACTAAATGATTCTATGATTCAATGAATATAGGAAGGACATTTAACATACAAAAGGATTTTCTGTAAAAATATCCCAGAGCTCATATTACAGTGATTTTACAAAATTTTAGGGGAAGCAGTTCAGAGATCGTGTCAAACTTTGGGGTAGGTGTGCCCCAAAATCTGGCCTTTAAGTCTAAAGCACCTTCTTTTATTGACTTTTTGTAGAAACTAAATTCCGTGGGGTAGATTAACTTTGAACTACATAGCTAGTAGTGTAGTAGTCATGTAGATGCTCTGAAATGGCTGACTGTAATGAAAGGTTTAAATCGCTTTGCCATTCTGCTAAAACAAATCTGTATGCTATTTGTTTAGTTGCAAATAAATCCCTAGGCACAACTGTGTAAACAGAGCTGTCCCTCTACAAAGAAAAAGGTTATCAGGACATTAATTGGTAGCTAAACTTCAGATATCTGAGGGGACAAAAAACTGTAAGCAAAATAAAAAGAACAAACACCTAAGAAGAGAAAAGGAAAGAGGTTTGGGAATTACAATCTCCATCTATGCTAATGAATTAAACATGCCCTGTACATGGGGGTCAACTGGCAAACTAAAACTTATGTCCATTAATTAAAGAATGGAAAACCTCATGGTGATCAAGACACTGAGAGAGGAATTACCTATTGTACTGGTTTTGGTGGGGATAAATTTCTTTACAGTAGCTGGTATGGGGCTGTGTTTTGGATTTGTGCTGGAAACAGTGTTGGTAACACAGGGATGGTTTTGTTACTGCTGAGCAGTGCTCACACAGAGCCAAGGCTTTTTCTGCTCCTCACTGACCCCACCAGCGAGGGGGCTGGGGTGCATGAGGAGTTGGGAGGAGACACAGCTGGGACAACTAACCCTGACTGACCCAAAGGATATCCCAGACCATAGGGTGTCATGTAAAGTTGGGGAGGAAAAAGGAAGGAGAGGACATTTGGAGTGATGGTGTTTGTCTTCCCAAGCCACTGTTTTCTGGGACGGAGCCCTGCTGTCCTGGGGGTGGCTGCCTGCTGATGGGAAGTAGTGAATGAATTCCTGGTTTTGCTTTTCTTGCACAAGCACCTTTTGCTTTTCCTATTTAACTGTCTTTATCTCAACCCATAGGTTTTCTCACTTTTTCAGTTCTCTCCCTGATCCCACCTGGGAGGAGTGATTGAGCAGCTGTGGTGTGGGGCTTAGTTCCATCTGGGGTTAGACCAGGACACCTATTTGCTGATGGCAAGCTTCTGAAAATGTTAATTAATTTAAATGTCTTACCTGTCATATAACATTTGATATCCTGAGAATTGCTAATGGGGTTGTTGTTTTTGAACATATACAGGTTGAAAGGCATTATGTTATTGCTACTCAGATGCTTCCACATATCATGGTCTGGACTTGTCCAGCGACCCGCTAGCACATCGTAGTCTCTCCGTCCCATGTGGATAAGCTTTGTGAGGGGGTCATAGAGTCCTCCGTGGTAGCCGATGATGATCTGGAAGTTGGGATTAGTGTCCATGTAGATCTCCCCATATGCTGTGTACAGTATCTGCTTGATCATTAAGCCAGTCCCACTGAAGACAGCCAAAGGAGTGCCAATGTTGTCGCAGGCTATGTAGAATTCATCGCCGCTGCTGAGCTCCATCGCAAAAAGGTGGCCTTGGAGGTCATAGTACAGGGAGGTGATCTCGGAGCTCGAGTGGTTGTACAAATGGGTGACCTTGGTTGGGTTGGTCAGATCTGCGTAGAAGAACTGCAAGTGATGGCCATGGCTTGTTTTGCTAGAGACTCTCCTTCCTAGGCCATCATAGCGGTACTTCACACTCCACCCACTTGCTTTATTGTAGGCTTTGATGAGCAGGCCAGCTGAATTGTACTCAAAAATATCATTGCCCCTTTGCTTCAGGAAGCCATCTTCATCCATTTTGTACTGAACATCCCCCAGTCTAGTAATCCTATCCCTGAGGTCATACCTGAGTGGTGTAAGGCGGGCACTGTTCCCTGGACTCAACAGATGGAGGTTTCCATTCAGGTCATAGCTGTAACGCCAGAGAGGTTTGTCATTGATAGACACAGTCTGCAACTGGCCATCAGCATCATATTCATATGAGTAACGAGTTGTGTTTGCATAAGGGCCAACCTTCAGCTCTTTCTTAACCACTCTCCCCATGTTGTCGTACTGCACAGTCATCCAGTACATGAGAGACCGGAATATCTCATACTGGACCTCCTTCATCCTGCCATAGGCATCAAAATGTTTAGTGTGGGTCATGACAGCAGTGGTGATAATCTGGTTGATATCGTAGTAAATGACCCCAAATTTACCGAATTGCTCAGTTTTGCCTGACACATCATCATACCTGTAGAGATCAATAGGCAAAGGTGTCTCGTTGATGACCGCTTGCATGCTGGTCACCCGGAAGCTGTTGTCATAGTTATAGTCAAAGCGTGCATTCACCATGCCCTCCTCAGTGAAGCGGAAAATCTGTCGGTCAATGAGGGGTCCTATCTGCCTGTACCTGATTGTGCAGGTGAACCCTTCATTCTGCAAGTTTATGGTCTTCAGCATGCCTGCAGTTTCATCATAAGTGAAACTGATCTTTGTGGTGTCGTAGAGCATCTCAGCTAACTTGGACAGCTTCCCATACTTGTAGATGACACGTCTCCCTGTGCCCAAGTACAAAGTGTGGAGGAGCTGCTCATCCTCTGTGAAGTCCTGAATTACTGAGGCATTGCCTTCTGGTGGCCGGTAAATGTTCCTGTAGTAACCAACGGAACGAATGGTTTCCAAAGTCTGACGGGCGACGTTGGGCATGGTCACTGATGACAACCGGTCATTCTTGTCAAACTCAAAGATGTACTGTCTCTGGCTGTGAAGGAGCAGCACCATGGACTGGATGGGGAGAAGAAAGATACAGATTACATCCCTGTTTTTTGAGCAAAATTATACTCTCACAAAACCTGTAAAATTCCTCAATCCAAAGAGCAGGGTAAGTGAGACAAATCTCTACACCCATAGAATTCAACAGTGAGAGTAAGGAGCTGCATACGGCACATAAAGTATCCCCAAACAGGAGTCGGTCAGTGGAAGAAGCAGTTAATGCAGTGAGGAAGGTCCAAGTTCAGAATGCTCAGTTTTTCAAATCAGTACCCTGTAGCTGTTTTACCAAACTCCCTGTGCCAATAGCCTCTGAAAACTAACTAAATAAAATTGGTAGGGCTACTTAAACGATGCTTGAAAAAGTATCCCCCAACACCTTCCAATGCTGAATTTATTCATTGTGTCACCCCATCTTCTATTATCCTCTTCCTCCAAACTTCTGCCTGCATGTTTATTTGTTCTGGGATTTTTTTTTTTTTTGCCTATAACAAACAATCTACACAGATTGTATAATACAAGGAATAAGTCAATACTTTTTCCTTTTTAAAAGATATGGCACAACTACAGTTTCCTTAAACTGTTTTAGGGATAGGCACTATTCAAAAACCAGGAATAAAAAATTCCAGCCCCAGGTATATAGCATATGGATCTATGGGTCACTAGGCAGTGTAATGCTGAATGGTAATACCCAGAAAATGGAAGTCCTATGCCAGTCTACAGAGTGTGGGCCCTGGGAAACACTGCAAACTGTGCTACAGCAGTAGGGCTGAATTAATGTCTCAGTTATTAATTACATGTATTTCTGTAAGCAGGAATGGGCCACTCAAAGGCGGCAGGATGTCAGACTATATAGCTTGTTTGCACATGGAAAATCTTACTGGAAATTTCTATTATTTTGTTCACTCTGCTGACTTTGCCTGAGTATATTTTATATTGCAGTTAACTCAAAGCAAGATTGTGCTTAAAAAATCACATGCCAAAGCTTCACAGTTCACATGCTCTCAGCATGACTGGGAAAAAACATCTCAATTTTCAACTGCTCTGTGGTGGTCTGACACCAAAGCCACTATGTGCACCTTAGTGGGACAGAGTACCAGACCATAAGGACCAGCAATCAGCTGATGTGAAGGAGTGCAGCTGTACTGATGTCAAAGGAGTAAAGCCCATGTGCCTCAAATGCATCATCTCTGAGTGGTAAGAGCACTCTTACCTTCTCCAAGTAGGTGTAGCTCCATGATTTACCATCGGCAAAGATTCTGGATGTAATTCTCCCAGACTGATCATACTCCATCCTTTCTGACATCGTGCCCCTCTGAATCCCTGCAATGTGTCCTCCTGGGGAATAGGTGACATTGACCCCATTCAGTCTGCTGCTGGGTGACCAGAGACTGGGCCTCCCTGCCTGGTCGTACAGGACGCGGAGTGTGAACTTGCGGTGGTCATCATAGATTTTCTCAGTCCTTGTCACACGATCAAAGTCAAGGGACAGCAGGTTTCTGTTGTGAACCTACAGGAAAAAGATGGAGAATTAGGAAGTTGGAAACAGTTTAAGTTAGAAAGTCTAGCCTTGTTTCACCAAATACTTCTTTATACCACACTGGAGAGCATCCAGCTGTTCATTGCCTCTGGATAAGACACAATTTTTAAAGCAAAGAGTTGTCTTAACATTGCTTTTATTGACTTCAGTGAGGAGAGAGGCAGAAGAACGGTACCTTTGACACATCACCACAGTGAAGGAATATTGCTCATATCCCAAATCTAGGTTTAGGACTGCTACAGCAGATGTGACCTACAGAACATTGAATGACAACTTGTTGCAAGGAATATTTGCAAGATACTTTGTTTATCAAACCTAGAATATAGAGTCTTTTGCTTTCATGCATATCAAAAAACACTTGCAGAAAAGAGACGGATGTTGTGCCAACATAGAGGAAAATCAGCGTTTTTCTCTGAGTTTACTGAATATAATGCAGGCATTGGAGGTTAAGCCTTTCCCTCGAGATGAAATATATGGAGGCTTTAACCACTGTAGATGTTATACAGAGCAGGAACTTTCCTGTAAGAGCTAGAGCTTTAATTTCATTGTCCTGGGGTTATTCAGAGTGGCATAATTATACTCTGCTTACCTTCAGTGCCTCTGCATTTCCAAAGATCAAAGGTATCTACTTCAAAGGTAAGAGCAGGAATACATTTTGACTCAGGGACTGCAGTGTATAGCAACACAAAAAGGAGCTGATAATACAACTCTTGTTTAGCCACGTGTGCAAGGAGACTTACAAAGCCACATCACCACAGCAGCAAAGTGAAAAGAGGAAAACCAATATTCCCACTATGAGCTTGCCAGTGAAGATAGCTCTTTCTCCATCCCACCACTTCCAAACCTCTTTCAGCTGGTGAATGTCTTTCTTCTGGAAGGGTGTAGATTCTTCTCAGATGGATTTCAAACTCCAAAGAGCTGACTTGGTTTTCAGTTCCCTTTGCAGCCCTTCAGCTACAGTCAGTAAACCAAAGTTTGCTGCTTGCTATGAGGTTTTCAGATCAAGTTAAAAACACTGACCTATCCTGCCTCTGGGTAACACTGACACTCCTGACTGAAAGTGTTCAAAAACATGCAGCTATGGCACTTGAGGACATGGTCTAGTGGTAAGTGTGGTGGTGGTGCTTATTTTAGCCGGACTTGTAGGACTTTGCATGATTGGACTTGATGATCTTAGAGGTCTTTTTCAACTTGAACGATATTTGATTCTATAATTCTGTGACCTGAGCACTGTTCTCAGCCCCTTCCAGCTTTGAGCTTGGCCACTGTTCCATGGCCAAGGATGTATGATTGAATTCCTACTGTATTTTTAGGGATGTGGGAGTATCTGAGAGCTAAACAGTAAGAGAAAGGATGGGGGTGAATCAACAGACGAGAGATTCTTCAGCCCTGGAAGAACAGTGGAAGAAAAGGCTGAATCACTGCAGTGCCTTCATCTTACATGGGCAGACATCTATGCTGAAGCGTAGACAATGGGGACACCAGAAAGCCAGAATTCAAAAGAAGGTGTCTCAGGAGCTGGGGAGAGAAGGAATTGTTGCCATGATGTAGGTGTGAGGATGATGTAAGAGAGGAGGCAAGTTCAACAATGATTTTCAATTTATGAATAACAATGGTAAAAGGTATGACTTGAGGGAAGAAACTTTGTAGAAAGGTAGACAATGCTCTATTTAAATATGTGTGAAATAGAGTGTAAATGTGCAATGGGAGAGAAGGAATCAGCCACTGTAACAGAGAAGCTGGAGTATAATTAAAAAGGTATCAAAACCCTAAGTACAGATGCACATGTGTAACTAAGAGCAATTTGGTATCTCCTAGGTGCTTGCTGCTATATAGAGAGAAGCAGGAGTGGCAATCCTTGCAAAAAAAGAAAAGCAAAGCAGGAAGTAATAGCATCTCTGCCTCCCATCTATTCACAGAGCAGCTACATCCTGGCAGCTGCAGCTTCTTCTGCTCCAGGTCTTTGCTAAGAAATCTGGAAAGAGCTCTTCCAGGGTTGGGACAGTAATCCAGGCTGAATGAGATCTTCCTGAGAAGTACGTTAGCAGCAGTGCCATTCACTGGGCTGGAAGGACCAAACAGCAGGTCCCTGGATAGCTCTGAAGCTCAGTCCAAATGTCTGTATTCCCTGACTGGTGCCATAAATTGTTCCACACTCCCTATGCTCTGGCAAGCAATGTCTGTGCGACTAGTTGGAAACAATCTCCCTTTTCCTGTATTTTATTTTCTAATGATTTGTTTTCTTCTGCTGTCTTGGTGTACTGTCTATTTTATCTGAGAAGTGCTGCAGTGCTAACAGTCACCCCTCAAGGTGATGAGCAAAGTGAACCCTACCCTGCCAGTAGCCTCTGAACAGAGTCTAAATCTTTTTCATCCTTGTTCAAGGGCGTGCCTTGTATAGAAGTGAATTTTCTGCAGAAGAACTGACAGGGCTGCAGGCTGCAGTCCAATAACTGTGTTTTATGGTGAGCAGCTAAATAAGGTGCCATCCTCCATCCCAGACCTTATCCTGGAAGGAAGTCTGAAAACCTCCTGCAAAAAGGTTTTGCCCCTCAGAGTGTTTGACAAGGCTTGTGATCAGCACAGGATCAAGACGGGGTAAATTTAAATCCGCAGTTCACAGTGGATTTGACATTCTCTTTAAAATGTGTGAGAGACTAAATTTAACCCCAAACTCATGTCCAAACACAGTACTTTATTCAATTTCTTAGCTTCCTCTGCAAAAAAAAGAACATAAACACACCACCATCTCTGATTTCCCCAATGCTTCCCGTGGCACTCTCTTTAGATTAAATGATAATTAAACAACATGCATTGATTTCCCTGGGAACACAAGAGCACAAAAAAGGGGGGAATTCTCATGAAAACACCCTGGAAATGTTCAGCAGAGGAGGGCAAAAAATACTCCTGCAATGAGAACTCCAGGACCCAACATCATCCATGTGATGAACGGCTGCCTACAAAGGCACTTCCCCAGCGAATTACTAAAACTGGAGTGGCCATATCCAGACCTCAGTGTCTTGAAGAAATTGTGGAGATCATCCTGAACCATCTTTTTCAGTCAGCACACCAGGAATGGTTAGCACCATATCCCTCTCTGGTCATGTTGGCTCAGGGGATAGGTCTTGATGCCATTAACCTGCTGCCAAGGTCCTGGGAAAAACAAAGTGGCTTATGACAGGAGTTGCCATGGTTAAATAAATAAAAGAACTGAGCCAGCAGCTCTGTCTCTTTTTGCTGTCCTATTTGCTCTACTGTCAGAGATTATTTTACATCCTTCTTTATTGAAAAACTCAAGTCTCTTTAATAAAAAAAAAGGGAAGGAGCCCTGTTTCTTGAAGCAGGGTTTACCTAATGCTCTCTCTGCAAAAGGAGCCTGTTGCTGCCGTTGGCTAGGGATGGGTGGAATTCATAGACAGCCAATTTGCAGAGAAATCTCACTGCTGGGTGGGCGGATAGAGCATTACAACTTTTCATGGGGTGTGTTGGATAGCAGAAGTGAAAGGGGCTGCTTTAACATATTTATGCTGCTTTACAGATGCCTGGCCAGGTACAGAGTCAGGTCAGCATTGGTGGGACTGGGAAAAAGGTATGAGGGCTGTCCTCTTGCCCTTCATCCATGCAGAAGTCCCTGCTGTGTGCCTTATCCATGCAATAAGGAACCGTGTATTGCATTATTTCCTAGGGAGGGTCAAGGAGGCAGCTGTGAAACTGGCTCATTGTGCTGGGAGCTGGCCAAGCTCATGACAACAGGTTGCCAGACCCCAAGCACACTGTGGGAGGAAGAGGCACAACTCATAAAAAGTTGATCCACGTGATGACATCAGAAAGGATCACTCTTTTACAGTGTCCAGATCCTGCTGTCCTCACTTCAAAGGCTTCATGGAATGATGCTGAAGCCTCTTCGGGATGTTCTTTCCCCATGGAGCACCATGTCTTTGCTGCTGTCTCAGGTGAGCAGTGGGGTGAGGGGAGAGGGAAAGTAGTAACTTAGTCACATATAGCAGAAAATGGTAACATTTCCCAAAATGAACAAAACCATGTTGAACTTAACTTTCCTAAGTTTCTCTCCTGCCAGGGAAAGCAGCAATTATTGGTGTAAGCGAAAATGGGAACATCACACAGAGAATATGTTTAATGTTCCGCAATCCCCAGGGAGGCAATTAGCACCTTCTAGGTTTTTGTACAAGGGGTGCAGATGCTGCCATGCACGCAGACACACAGCTTAAAACATCTTGTACACCCTCAACTACTTTGAACTCTGGAACAGAGCCATAACTGAGTCCTTCGACCATGTAAGATGCACTTCTGCTTCACTAGAAGGGCCCTGATAGGCTCAAAATGTGAATAAATGCTGGCAGATTTATACGGATACTAGCAACCAGCCTGAAAATTCATTTTGCAAGTGTTTTTCCAACTGTAGTACAATATAAAACACAGACATATTCTGTGTTTGAATCTCCTGCAAAAATTTTGGAAGATAAAACTGATATGGGCAGCTGAGCTGTGGCTAAATGAGTGGAAACTGTTTTGAACACCAAATAGCTATGACCCAGCTGCAGATTTCAGAAAGCCCTCTCTTTTCAGAAAAAGACCTATCTGATAATTTCATCAGTTATTAATATGAAATGAAATGAAATGAAATGAAATGAAATGAAATGAACCCCCCCAAGACAAACCCAACAAAAAAAGGGTGATGACAACTGATCTGCAGATACACAGCAGTTCACACTGAAAGAGCAGCTTCAGCTTTCATTACTGTTTGCATTTTTTCTCCTGGTAACAAAATATGAGGCTATCGACGCTGGGGGAAAAGAACAGAGGCCGGGGTGGAGAGATTGAAGAGAAATACTTGACAAGTGTGAGTGAGGGGAGATGGGAGAAATCACACCAAAGTGGCAGGGGTCATGCAGCAGGGAATAGGGAGAGGTGAAGAGCAAGGACTGGGAAACACATATCCCAAAACCAGAGCATTGATATTTACTGCCAAGCTTAAGTGTGAATAAATAGCTGCAGTCCTTTTGCTGTGGTGGCATTACACAGCACTAAGCATTTTTCTCAGAGGGTCTGAATTTGCCCGGTGCTGAGCAGCCTCCCAGGAACCATTCATCAGCCTGTGACTCTGAGACTAGCAAGGTACAGGGTGAGTGCACAGGACTCGCTATTACAAGTTCTCAGCTTTGCCAGCACTTAGCAGATGAATTACAGCTTATTGGGCAAGATCTTTAAACAGTCCTGACAAGTACGAGGTGCATTGTGCGGAACAATGTTTTCAAAATACATCAGTCTCAAGCACAGAAAGGTCTGGGCACTCCTGGAGGGAGAGTACTGTCAGGCTGGAGCTGCTTGTAACACTTCAGGGAACAATTGCAATTGTGGTGCAATGCCTTGCGAACCCAGTTCTTCAACAGGTTCAACAGACTAGCAATTTCAGGAAGCCAGATTTTTTTCTGAGGTTTCCCAATGAACAGTATTCATAGAATCACTGAATGTTTTGTGCAGGAGGGGACCTTAAAGATCTTCCAAGTCCAAGCCCCCTGCCATGGGCAGGGACACTTTCCACTAGACCAGGTTGCTCAGAGCCCCATGCAACCTGGCCTTGAACACTTCTAAGGATGGGGCAGCCACATCATCCCTGGGTGGCCTGTGCCTGTCCCTCACCACCCTCACAGTAAAAAATTTCTTCCTGATATCTAATCCAAACCCTCCCTTTTCCAGTTTGAAGTCACTCCTCTTCGCCCTATGACTCCATGCCCTTGTCCTAAGTCCCTCTCCAGCTCTCTTGGACCCCCTTTAGGTAATGGAAGGGGCTCTAAGGTCTCCCTGGAGCCTTCTTTTCTTCAGGCTAAACAACCCCAGCTCTCTCAGCCTGTCCTGATATGCTTAGAAGGCTTTCAGTGCTCTGCTCTATCACTGCCAGCAGCATAGGTAGAAAACACCTACACTAATTGGTGTGGTATTTTATAGTTATGACCGTACCTTGCTTGCTTAAACAGCCTGAGATGATGGTTAAACCTGAAGTGTTGGATGGGAGGTCACACATTTCCAGTGATGCAGAGGACTGGTAGGGAGATCAGCAGTACCACCTTTGATGGCTCAGGGAACATCAGCACATAAGGAGATATAATGATGTACTCCAGTCATAAAGGTTATGTCACTGAGGGTGAACAGCCAGTTCTCTGTCCTGCAGCTCCATCTCTATTGCAGGCAATACAAATCATACCCATCCCTTTCTGCCATGAGACTCGGGACTGATGAGATGGGAAGTGGAGGCCAAAAGTGCTCATGGTTCTCACTTACCCTCAGCCGACGTCCAAAGACAGTGACCTGCCCTCTCGCTTGCTCCTTCCTCTGCCTCCACTCCACGAGATTGAGGCCATTGTCGATGGGCAGGGTGACATTCCTCTTCCCCACCGTGGGGTTGACGGTGCCAGCCAGCAGATGTGGCTCGGTCTGCAGGGCCACCTCCATGCCATTGGCAAGCATCAGTCTGAGGGAGCCGTCAGCACCAATGTAGTAGCTGTTTCGGACTTGGTCTGAAGACAGAAAAGAGATCTTTGCTGATAACAGCTCCAGCTCTTCATTTGCTCCCTCACCTAGGCTGCATCAGCATTTCAGATGGTTGTAACCAAATGCACTCTCTTACTCACCTGTCCCACTCAATGGGAGCAAAATATCAGTTTCATGAGGGGAAGTAAATATAGACAACTGCTTTTTCATTCTGATGATGGAATTTGCACCTCAAATTCTTGCAGAAAGTCTTACACAGGTTAAAAAAGTGAAAAAAATGTGTGGTACCTTACCAGAGGACACAGGTTCAAACCTCCTCCTCTAGGCTAAAACACTGTGTGGTGAGATATTTGTTTTAAATCAGTCTGACTGAAAACCTTCCATGCTTTTATATCCTTAAGATCCTAATTTCACAACAATATATGAGAAAGTGGGGCCACCTACTTTCCTCAGCTCATTCACTGTCTCACAAGTGACAGGAAATTGCACAGCAAGTTAATGCTAACCAGTTCCCCAAACAACAGCCAAATCCTTTCCCTTGAGAAAGCTTTCAGGAGGCAACCGAAGTCCTCATGTTTGGAGAGAAAGCAGAGGCATTAAGCTCCCACACATCTCCATACATCTGGCCTCCACTAGCTCTTGAAAGATCAGATTTTGAGGCCAGTATTTGGGAATTCAGGAATTGAACAGAAGAGCAATCTCTCTTCGACATTCTTCAGGAATCAGGCAGGCTGAAAGCCCATTCTTTGAATCTCCAGCTGGCATTTATCTCTGCAGAGAGTAGCTCATGAAGGGTAAGAAAGCATGAGACTTAGTGCAGAATGACTTTAAAAACATATTATACAAACACTGCCTTATCTGAAGCTCCTCAAAAGCTGGAAAATATTACAATTTCTGTCTCCCAGGCTGCCATAAACTCTTAATTGTGAATAAAAACACCCACTGAAAATTACCATTAAGTGTTTTTCCTTTCTGAGGCAAGCTGGGTTTTGTTCACTAGTTGCTCTGCCATAGCTCAGCAGGAAACAAGATCACAGTGAAATTATAATTTCTTGTCCCCAAGAAATAGATCCGCAAAGAGCAGTTTGGTGTAGTTATGGAAGGAAATGTGACACCAACTGGTCCTTTTTTATGTGGGTCTCACCCTGCTCCTGTGGTAGCCAGCTGGAAATCCGCCAGAGACCTCAGCAGAACCACCTCTCAACTTTACACAGTAGTGACAGTGTGAAACTGCTGGGGCACAGGATTTTGCCAAAAACATACAGCAGTGATCCACAAGGCAGATCTAAGTATTTTAGCTCTACCACTGAGTATGTAAGCTGATGGTCTTTGACACAGACTCCAGTCACGTCAAACCCCCTCCATGCTTGAGTCTACAGATGGAGAGAAGGGTCAGTCAGTTGGCTGCCACACCTTTCTTAGATGCTTGGTTTGATGCTAAAGTATTAGGGGATGTGTTTTAAATCAAATCAGTGAAATATCCCCGAACAGTGACTATATTCCTCCCTCTTTTATCCTTCACCAGGAAGCAGAGGAAAGCTTGAAGGTTTACATGAAATTAATTGGACACATGATGTTCCCTTCGTGTTATGTAAGCACCACAGAAGGGTTATTGTCACCAGTGCTGTGGTACAGTGTGGGGAATGTATATCCTCCACTTTCAACATTTTCCCAAGAGAAGACTCTTCTCTGGCTCTGGAAGGCATTTCTCAAGGGCTACATGAAATCCATGGGCTGTTGGATGCCGTATTTTAGGCTGCTTTGGCTCCAGGGCACTACTGCCCTACTTTGGCATTAAATAAATGTTCACTTTGTCATTAGTCCAGAAGACAAAATCCTGCTGGAGTGTTGATGTGCCTGTTGTAGAAGCTCCTAAATCCATCTTACAGGAATTTGCAATCTTCTGAAAATGCCTTCTCAGATCTCACCTGTTCACAGTGTGACCCAGGTTTCCTGAAAGGTTCACCAAGAATTTGGTTCACCAAGCCACCTCTTCTGCAATGTTATCCAGATCTTTGTTTTAAGAGAGTTTCTTCAGATTCAAACAGTTTCATAATTTTATACTTCTGAAGATGGTTAAGCTGTTTGTAATTCTGCATTCCTAATGGCCAGAATGTCCCTGTGCCAGAGGGCAGGACAATGACAGAATTGACTGCGGCACCATTATGTAACTGTGCCTTCAGTGCTGAGTGTATAAATCACACCACAGTCAATTCTGTCACTAAAGGGCCCCCTACAGTGGGCTCTATTGCTTAATTAGGCTCTTGAGGTGAAGCCAACCTCATGTCTGTGCAGTTGCCACACATCGTAATGTGAGTGAATGAGATGGGGTGGGGTAGGTTGGATCTGTCTTACAGGCTCAAGTGAAGAAAAAGAAAGTCATGGTGTTTCCCCACAGGAATACGAGGACAGCTTGAGGGGGTCTGGAACCCTCTCAGTTGCTCTCTCAAAAAGGAGGAAAAGCAGTGTTTCAGACATAGCAGACACTTTCTTTTAGGAAAGGTTGATGTTGTTATAGGGAGGGGGAGGGAAATGCGTATCCCAGAGATGTGGGAACAAATGTCATTCTGGAACATGCTTGTCCCACTTGGAGCAGTTTGTTCCTCACACGGAGGAAAGATGTTTGACACCCCATTGTCATCAGGCACAGACAGAGTGAATGAGATCTGGGGAGTAAGGAAAGCAGAGTCTGTAAGTTCCTTCCCTTTCCCCAAGCCCCAGGGAACAGGTATGATAGCTCATCCTGATCCTAATAAGACTTCAGCTTTCAGAACCTGGAGATCCAGGATGGCACTGTTTGTGCAGTACAGGTTCTGCCACTACCAATATGTCAGCACAGTGCTCCCGTGCTATTTATTCCTCTTTTATTTCCCACTTCATCTCCTTTTCCTCCACCTAATCAGTCCTCTGCTTCCCACCTTCGTACCACAGGCTCAACTGTGCTCATTTCCCACAGCCACAAACTGGTCCCACCAGTCCTATCCCACCTGTCCACTTTTCCTTTCTCCTGTGTGCCTCTCCACACCACCCCTTTGCTCAAGCACCTTCTGGGGACAGGGATGGTCATTTTTCTGGATGCTTCCTTGCGAATGTTTGAAAAGCCAGTGAACAAAGAATCAGATCTCCAGCAACCAGCTGAAAGCCTGTTGCAGGAGGAGAGCAACTGTTAAGTCAGAAGCCATTAAGAGACTGAAGTCAAAGGGTTGGCTGGAAGTGGGGCTTGATTTATGCAACCCTTTTAGTTACAACAATAATGGTAATGACGATGGAGGACTGAACTGCACGAGCCTGCATGGCAAGGGGACTGTCTGGGAACGGAGCAGAAAAACAGCTGCAGAGCAACCACTGTGCTAGGGAATGTGGCTAAGTAGGTGTGAGTGTGTGTCTGTACCAGCATATGGGGAGCTCTGGGGCACTGAGAATGCAGGTGATTTTTGGTGCTGGGATTATCAAGATGATGCCTGTTTCCTGATGGATAATCCATTGCGTGCAGCTTGGTCAGGAGAGGGATGGTGGCCCAACTCACCTTGGAGCAGGGTGTAGAAGGCCCCCGATGCTGACAAATTGGTTGTTATTGTAACATCATCCTTGCTGGAGGTTTCCACCTGGACATGCACAGAGCTGTCGGTATCACTGCGGAAGCTGCTCACTTGGCCAGTAGGGAAGGTCACGTTGGTCAGGCGGCCAAAGCTGTCGTATCTGAAAGAGAGGATGAAGTGAAGCCAACAGCAGCAACAGAGGAGGAATTATCCTATAAAGCAGAGACCAATTCTTCAAGTCATCATCCAGATTTTTCCCAGAGAAAAATGCACTGTCACTCTGTCAGACTGTCTTGACTTTTTTTGGCTTCATGAGAAGAAAATCACAGCTTTTAGCTGAAGAAAATGAAGAAAAGAATAGAAAATGACTAAATACATATTAGCCTGTATTTTAACAATATTTTTCCAGTACTTCTCACCCGCACTATGCTTCTTGTTTACAAGAGTAACTTTATTTCCCCTCCACTATGCTGTGACTTATAGAAAAGCACTGCCCTGTGCATCCTGTCTAGCAGAACTAGGAATTTCTGAAGGCCACCAACTGTTTTGTCTGGTTGTGTCCTGAGCTCAGTTTATTTTTATTTTTTTTCCCTATCTAATTTTAAAAAGCTAAATATTAAGGTAGCAGCTAGGACCAGATTGGCCATATCAGGTAGAGAATTGTCCTTTGTGAACATGGTGTAGAGTCTTGAGCACATCTGAACCCTAGCATCTACCTTTTACTGTTCCTAGGACCATCTGGAAGGACTGATTTAAAAGCGTAAAAAAGCTGACCAGTTTTCACCCCCACTGTGTCCTTGGCTTTTCCAATGAGGAATCAATGTAAACACCATCTGGGAAGGTTTCTGTGATGTGAACACCTATGTACCAGGGCCCAGGTGAAATAAGCTTCACACATGGAGGTCCCACAGCAGTTAACAAGCTGGGGGAACTATTTTTTGATAAAAAGAGAAGCAGACACTTGTGTTTAGAGGCCCCCTGTGTTAAGAGAGCAAACACACCACTGTGCCTCCCATTTGTGGCATTACAAAAAGGGTCACAGACCCAGAAGGCTGGCAAGGGACGTTTGCAGTGAGATTACAGTAGTTGAAATGGAGAGCAATAGGGAGCTCTACTGGCTAATCTCTGGAGGGCTGTTGGACCTTCTGATGAGATGGACCTTCAGGGAAGGGATATTCAAATAGTTAGGGAGAAAGAGAAAAATTCCAGCAAATCAGTCAGTGATAAATGTTCGACTTTTTTCAAGTCCTGCCCACAACTCTTTTAAGAATGATTTATATTAAAGCTAAGTAGATCATATTATGAAAATGTATCATTTGAGGATGAAAAGTGAATGGTGGGCGAGCAGAGAGGTCTCATTCTTCTGTGCTACCCAGTGGTAAGCCCTTGATGGAATGCAGTGTCCAGTGAAGGGCACCATTCCTCAGAATGACAAAGTAATGTAAATGATGCATTAAGGATAACAAGCTTAGAAAACATGAGGTAAGAGGCAAAACCAAAATAAAAGAGTTCATACAGAAAAGGGGAAACAAGGAAGTGGGAAGATGCCACCCTAACAAAGGGTGTTCGGAAGAGGATTATAATAAATTGTTTATCATGTCTACTGAGGATGTGAGAGAAAGCAAATGGAAACAATGAAAATTCAGGTTAGAAGCTGTAGAACATTTTCAAGGCCCATGGTTGCTCCAAGCAGAGGAACAGATGGAGCACTGGAAGCCCCACTGCCCAACTCTTTTAAGAGTAAGTTAGAGAAATGTCTTAGAGGGGATCTGGATACAGATGATCAGACCTTGGAGGGAGCAGATGGTTAAGCAGTTCTTGATGCTTCTCTTTGGGACTACTCTGAGCTGGGGAATAAGAAAATACACCCCATCTAATAACCCAGAAACCAAACAAAAACGGGAGGGGAG